>VXBO01011939.1:0-20688 GCA_013400135.1 Rhinoptilus africanus | reverse complement strand
CTGCTTGAAGTAGGACCAGCCTTCCTGGGCACCTTTACCCTTCAGGACTGTCCCCCGAGGGACGCTCTCGACCATGCTCCTCAACAGGCTAAAGTCTGCCCTTCAGAAATCCAAGGTGGCAGTTCTGCTGGCTCCCTGCCTCGCTTCACCAAGAATTGAAAATTCTACCATTTCACAATCACTGTGCCCAAGATGACCTCCAGCCTTTACATCCCCCACAAGACCTTCTCTGTTAACAAGCAGCAGGTCCAGTAGGGCGCTTGCCCTAGCTGGCTCCCTCACCAGCTGTGTTAGGAAGTTGTCTTCCACACACTCCAGGAACCTCCGGGACTGTTCCCTCTCTGCTGCGTAGCATTTCCAGCAGACATCTGGGAAGTTGAATGGCTGTGCCTGCCCCAGCTGAGTGGAGCCTCCTCCAAGACCTGTCTCTGGGAGGTGTGAGAGCTGTTGTCATCTTGCACTCTCCCATTTTTGATTCCCTTTGCTTTTGGATCTACATCCGTGTCTCGGGGCAGATCTGCTGTCTCGTGTCCATCTGTCGTTGGACCTTGGTGGGTTACATTGCCGTCCCTGGGCTTGGCATGGAAAGAAGAGCAGGCACGGCTGCTGTGGTCGGCAGAGGACCTCCTCTGCTTTGCGTGTTGGGAGGAGATGTGAGGCACATGCCTCTGGGGACTATAAGCATCCATCACATTCAGTCTGGTCCCTTGGTTTCCATCAGGGAAGCGGATGGGTGCTGGGGAAGGCAATGCATCTGCTTGTGGTGACGGTGGTGCCCGTCATTTGGGCCTTTCTGGGTTGTCAGAGCTTCTGGCACTCTGGAGACAGTGTCCCAGGGCTACCAGCTTTGGCTGGTTGTCCTCCGTGGAGCAGCATCATGAGCATCCCTCTGGCCCAGCCTGAGTTGCCCTCTCCCTCCCCGTCTGTCTGGGCATCTCTGCTGCTTCTGCTCTCCTTCCTCCATTCGCATTTAGAAACCCCATGTAGCCCCACGCATGGCTGTGCCGTAGTGGCAGTTTCAGGGACGTCGCTGTGTCCAAGCCGTCCCTAGCACGGGGACCACAAGTGGAGGAGAACCCAGCCGCCTTGCTAAGTGAGATGACCATGGACGGGGTGGCCTCGCTGGTGGCAGAGGTGGGGGTGGCACTGAGGTCCCCTGGCCCATCTCTGGAGCGTGAAGCTGGAGGAGGTTAATCGGAACAAACCAGATGCCTGAATTTTAAGTGGATTAGCTGAACTCCGCTCGTTCCCAAAACAGACATGCCCTTTTGGGGTGGACGTGGAAGTGGATTAGGCAAAAATCTACTTAAGGCTGCGTTAATTCTAGATAAGTGTTAGGGGGATTAACGCCTATCCACTTAAAAAAATTAATTGGAGGGAACTTTTCTCCATGTCCTCAAGTAAACAAGGCTCGGCAGCTTTCCCCTTCTGCCATCCCGGGCTCTGGCTTTCCCTTCTCTGCGCCCCCATCCCTGCACGTTGCCCAGGAGCTGACACCGCGGTGGGGGTGGACCTGTGTCTCTCTCCGTGATTATCCTCAGGGGTCTCATTAGGCAATTGAACCCTTGCGCGAAGGTGGGAGGGAGAGGGCAGGAAAATTATGGTCACCGTCAGTGCAATTATCAATGCTAATTAGCACCGAGCAGGACTGACGGTGGGAGGAGCAGACCATGCCAAGCGTTGTCTGAGGAGCAAGGTGAGCCTCACGTCGGAAACGTGAAGCCTCACGGGGGCTTCCATGGGCAGGTGACGGTGAAATGTGTGCACAAGGGTTTAGTTGCTTATTTTTCCCCCCCAGGCCCTGGATGAACTCTTTTCACATTCCCCAGCCTAAATATTCCGGGGAGGGGTCCCCAGCCGGAGGCTGACAGTGGTCTGGGGCTCAGACTCCATCTTTTGTTGGGTGTTAGTGCCCGGGCGGCAGCACTGTGTCCTGACCCCAATGGGGATGGGGCGCTGGCTGTCCCAGGGACACGGAGAGGTGGTGACTCCCCTTTTCTAGAGGGTTGGGTGAGGTGCCCAAGGGCTTGTGGCAGCGGTTCGTGGCACGGTGATGGCTTTGGGGTGCCCCCAGAGCTGGGGGGCGGCTTGCGTGTGGCCCCATCCCTTCCCCTTCCCACCCCCTGCTCCCCTTTCCCGATGCAGCCGGGTTTGCAGTGCCGTCTGGTCCATCCTCGGATCATTCCAAGTATTTGCAGTTGTACTGGGCTGCCCCATGCCCATGGGTGCAGAAAGTGGGAGCATCCTGGGACCAGCATGATGCCCGCCTCCCAACCACACCATCCATTCCCCACCAGCCGTGCTGATGTGGATAACACCTTCCCTTACGCCTTCTCCTCTCCCAAGCGTGGCCTTTTTATTGCTCTTTGTGTCACGCCGGCACTTACAGGCTGAGATCAAAGCCCTCTGTGCCGCCTCGCGGGGCAGGGGATGTGTGACGGGGATGGGGTTGGTGGCTGCGCACCTGGGGGATGCTCAGCTGTGCTGCACCCTCCTCTGTCCCTCTGATCCTGGGGGATGCGCCCAAATCATCCATAGCTGTCCGGGGCGGAGGGAGCAGCCACAGCTGCCGTGGGAGAGCCACCACCCCAGGGAAGGCTGCCGAGGGGAATATAAACCCCCAAAAGCCCCCTCCACCCGTGGCACCGCTGCTGCGGGGTGGGCTGGGTGGATAAATGAGCTGGGAAGGGCCATGGGGGGAAGCGGTGGCAGAGCCGGGAGCGGCATCCAGGGCTGGAGCAGTGGCTCGGCTTCAACTTTTGTGTGGCCCAGTCGATAAATCACCGTTGCCCCACTGTCCTGGGGGCAAGCACCCCGATTCTCCCCGGTCCCCGGGGACTTGCCCGGCTCAGCGGCGTATTGGGCATCGTCTGCCGCATCCTGCGTCTGTGGCCTGCTGTAAAACACCGCTTGTGTTTCTCTTGTCGCTTTTTCCCCTGCTTTTTAGCCGTTCTGCTTGCATTGATGTTGATGGGAGCCGTGAGACCAAGTCTCTGAGCGTGGCACTGAAAACGGACCTCGGTGCATAAGAAATACACGGCAGTATCTTCCCCTGCAACCAAAGCTTTCTTTTTTTTTTTTTGAGATAATCTCCATTTCTCTTACCCTTTCTCCCCTGCCCCTTTTTTCTGCCAAACTCCAAATTACTGAATAAAAGTTTCATTATTACCTGGGTTTACAAAAAAAAATATAAAAATACAATTTTCATTCAGGAGAATGCTGAATTTTAATAGGAGTGAAATGTCAGCCACAGCTGGATTTGTTTTTTGAAAGCATCGGCATGTTCGGAGCGGCACAGGGATGCCCGGCAATAATTATACCAGCGAGCCCTGGTTATTGGTGGCCGAGCAAGGGGACGCAGCAGTCAATTGCTTTGTTATTTAATGTGGTGCCTTTATGTTTCTGAGGTGCAATTATATATTAAAAGCATCTTTGCCTCTCCCAGGCGGCTAAATTATGGGCTTTTGCTGCTGCCTGGCACTCCGTGGTCGCAGGGTGAGAAGGAGATGCTCCTGGGGATGCATTTTGGGTCCCAAGACCTGGTTTCCCCCCCGGAAGCGGAGAAAATGGGTGGGTTTTGGTACACTGGAAAAAGCCATTTCACGGTGCCTGGTGGTTTGCTGCTGCTTTCGACCTGGGGGTGGTCATATTACAGAGGGAGAGGGGGAAAAAAAGTGTCTTCCCTGCTTGGGGGGGGGACTCCCGGTAACATTCCCACCCCCAAAATCAAGTCCCAGCCTCCACTCTCCGAAGCATCTCGGCTTCACAAAGAAACCTGTCTCTTCCCTTCCTTTTATTTTCTTCTTTTTCTTTCTTTCCCCCGAGGAAAAATTGAGAGCTTTCAGTGAAATTGTCGATTTTCTGACAGCATATTAATTAATCACTGCTTTTTCTTTTTTCTTTTTTTTCTCTTTTTTTATTCTGAAAGGCCGTATCTGCTGTCGGAAACCTTTGGGTTCTGCTGGCTGCGTTCCCCACCGGCGGCGGGGCCGGGGGCTGCGAAGGAGCAGTTTTGGGGGGGGCTGCGCTGCTTCTCTGAGCTTTGACCATCCTCATTCTCACCCCCTTCTCCTTTCCCTCCCTCTTGCCTCGCAGGGGCGTCGAGTCCAGCCGTGCAGCCAGAGGAGGGGACTGATGCCGGTCCCCAGCTTCCCCACCAGAGGATGATCCGGGAGGTCCCCGGGAGCCCCGTGTCCCCCCCGAGCCCCGGCGTGCCCCCGTGCCGGCCGGCCGTACCCTGTCCTGTACATAACCAGTGAGATGTCTGTAAAACAGTTCACCCCTTGTAATTTTATTTTTTTTTTTGCCCTTCTCCCTGCCCCCCGCCCCGGGCCTCAACCCTCCCTGCCCCAATTTGTTGATGTGTTGAAATTGTCGGAGTTTGTAACAGTAACTTTCAGAGAATATTGTACTAAAGAGAAAATTGCACTCAATAAAAAGGATGAAATAAGCCTGGTCTCTCTCTCCTTCCCCTCCCCAGGGGCTGCCGGTTCCTCCTCCGCGTGGAGCCGGGGGAATGTTGGCCATGAATATTCATTTGGGGACCTGGCAGCGCTCCACCGCTCCTTGCCTTACCTCGAGTTTTGCTGTCTATCAGAGCTGGCTCTCTGCTTTGGGAAGGAAGTGACTGTACTCCTGGCGATCCCTATCGGAGGTTGCTTGCTGCAAAAAGCCAGGGGAAGACTTTTTCTTGGCAGGGGTTGGGTTGGATTTTTTCCCCCCGCGGAGCAGGTTTCAAAGCCCTGGTGTGTGATCACCGGGGGAAGCCCCACTGGAGGTGCCGGCTGGGATGGAGGTGCTGGCTGGGATGGAGGTACCGGCTGGGATGGAGGTGCTGGCCGCGCTGGGGGGGGCACGGCGGCTCCTCGCCTCCCCAGCACTGCGGGAGCCTCCCAATTAAAAGGCTTGAACCTGCTCGCCTTAAGGATTACTGTTAAATGGTTGCAGGAAAACGGATCCTCCTTGGGCATTTTATCCAGCTGGAACCACGCAGCCCATCCAGGTGGTGCTACCTGGGGATGACTGACCACGGGGAACGTCCTCCAGCCAGCGATGGGGGCTAAACCCAATAGATTTAGAGCTGTGCAAGCACCACCCAGGTATTTTGGGTTTGGGAAGAGGAGGTACTACTGGGAGAGCTTTTAAGGTGGGGGGTGGGTTTGGGGTGAACTTAGAGGAGGGAGGGAGGCTGGTCCATGTGGAGGTGGGGCTGGAACATCCCGGAGGTCTCCGCTGCCCCTGTAAGTCTCCGATCAGCGGTACTGCTGGTGCGGGGCTTCCTCAGGCCTGCTGTCAAGAGATCGCTCTCAGGTCTTGCTACATCTCTGGTGGCATTAAGAGCTGGGGTTTTTTGCTGTAGGGATCTTTGAGCAAGTAACTTCAACGTGTTCATGGTGACGGCTCCAGGCGGGACCCTGGGCTCACACAGGCACAGCGAGCTTTGCCTCACCCTTCCCAGAATCACAGAATCACAGAATCCCAGGGTTGGAAGGGACCTTAGTAGATCATCTGGTCCCACCCCCGGCCAGAGCAGGGTCACCCAGAGCAGGGGGCACAGGAACGCCTCCAGGCGGGTTTGGGATGTCTCCAGAGACGGAGACTCCCCCACCTCCCTGGGCAGCCTGGGCCAGGGCTCTGCCACCCTCAAGGGAAAGAAGTTCCTCCTCAGGTTTAGGGGGAACTTCCTGTGCTCAAGTTTGTGCCCGTTGCCCCTTGTCCTGTCCCTGGGCACCACTGAGAAGAGCCTGGCCCCATCCTCCTGACACCCACCCTTCAAGTATTTAGAAAGTGTTGGGTGGGAAGGGCCCTCTAAAGCCCATCCAGTCCAACCCCCTGCAGGGAGCAGGGACAGCTTCAACTGGATCAGGTTGCTCAGAGCCTCATCCAGCCTGGCCTGGAATGTCTCCAGGGATGGGGCCTCCACCCCCTCTCTGGGCAACCTGGGCCAGGGTCTCACCCCCCTCAGGGTAAAGAACTTCTTCCTCATGTCTCATCTAATCCTGCCCTGCTCTGGTTTAAACCATCGCCCCTCGTCCTATCGCTACAATCACACACAGGGTGAGAACGACAAGCCCAAAGTAATTGGTTTTTTTGGAGTGTTTTGGGGTTATTTTTGGCCAAGCCCATCCTGAAGAGTGAGACCAGAGCGCCGCCGCTGTAAAACCCAGCCTCCTGGCCGGGCTGTGGACACACCAGATGCAATGGGCAGCGGCTGATGGAGGGGGCAGAGCTGGTTGTTTGCACGTCCTTAATTGAGGAGATACTTGATTTACTGGGCTACCCGTGGGGTCCAAGTGAACGCTCACGTTTCTTGAATCCTCTGGGATTTGAGGCACAGAGAAGGGTACACCCTCGGGGTCTCCCCGAGGTTTTTCCCATTAAGTAACCAAAAGACATTTCCAGCCAGTGCTTAACATTCCCAAAGCAGCTTCTCTGGGAATGGCCTTTTATAGGGTTTGGAGGAGCCCTGCTGACAGCTCGATGGGTTAATGGGGCTGGGAAGGACCGCAGGGTCTCTGGTGGGTCCGGGGGCAGTCCCCCCGGAGCCTCACCTCGCTGATCCGGGTTTATACACCTGCAGGCTCTGCCCACGGCAATTTTTTTTCCCCCCACGGGGTAACGGGTGGCCGGCTTCTCCTGCATCCCAGCTGGAATGAGATGTTGCTCACCAAGGCTATAAGGAGTCCAAAAAACTTTTCCTGAGCTTTGAATATAGACACAGGCGTCTGTCACAGCCAGGATGGAGGCTAACTCGCAAAATGAAAAATCTTCCCTTCATGGCTCTTGGGTTTGAAAAATGGAAGCAGTGTGGTGGCTCCAATTACTCCGCAGCAGCTCCCAGAAATTTCAATATACCTGGTGCTCCAGCACACCAGCTTGATGCCGGCCCAACTCAATCGCCCTCGAGTAGAGTAACTCCTCATTTGCAGCACCGCAGGCAGAAAATTGAGCCGGGGCCGCGCTGGGCAGGGGGCAGCGGGAGGCGCCGGCTCCCCGGGAGGGGCGACGCTCCGTGGGGTGCAATGGGGGGCTGCCCCAGTGCGTTCATCCCTGGGGTCTGGTGGGAGACACTTGCTTCCGAGGCGCAAAATGCTCCCTGCAGACAAGGCACGGGGCAGTGCTCTGGGCTGGGGGAAGAGAGGAACGGGGAAGGTACCGGCTGCACAGGGAGACCTGGGAGTGAAGGAGGGGGAGGTGGAGACACACACGGCCCCAGCCTGGGATGCGTCAAAAGTACGGCCGGCAGGGNCAGCCTGGGCTGGTGGGAGGTGTCCCTGCCCAGGGCAGGGGGGGCACTGGGTGGTCTCTAAGGTCCCTCCAACCCGAACCATTCCATGATTCTATGAGTCTATGATCCCCCATCCTCTCCCACCTCCCCTCCCTTCACCGCTTGGCAATGAAAGACAAATAAAAGACAAGCCCGAGAACTATAGGCTAAATTGTAATTGGAGCAATATGGTCCGATTATAAAGTTATGTGCCAACCCGCATTAAATGGCAGCATCTGCTGGAATTATGGAGGTGCCTCGGCGCCTATTACAAATGGTGAGTTTTTCCTGGAGGACAAGGCGGGCTGGCTGCAGCGGTGCTGTGGAGCCTGTGCCAGAGCTAGGAGGGCTCGGATGGAGAGGGGCTGAGGCTGCTGCTGTCTCGAAATCTCCTCTGGGCTCCACCGGAGGGGTTTTGGGGGGTGCCCTCCAGACAGCCACCCCCTGTCCCCAGCCAAGTGGCCAGTTTCTATATATCAGGCCGTACTGCCTACACCTCCTAATCAACACGCCCGAACATTCACAGCCACACACAGGCACAGCTCAAATCCTCCCTGCACAGCAAGGTGCTCGGGATGGGGCAGGAGTGACATCCCCTTAACTGCTTTTAGCTGATTTCCAGTTACCGCCCTGATTAAACCTGCCTAGATGACCTGGGGGTTGGATGAGATCACCTTTAAAGGCCCCTTCCAACCCAACACATTCCCATTCCCCGGAGCCACCACCAGCACCAGGAATCGCCGCCCCCAGCCCTGCTTCAGAGGGGGCTGGGCAAGCCCTTGGTGAGATTGCTTCTGGCATGAGGACAGTGGTGCCTCTGGGCAACGGGATTGCCCGCAGCATCCCCCACGCCGGCGCTGCTGGGCGCGATGGGCAAGGCAACGAGCACATCGATAGCAACAGCTCGGGCTTGGCCACACTGCTCCTCTGCAGTTTTGCCGGGCAGTTTGCATCAAGCTCCCCGTAATATGGTGTCACCAGGCTAATGAGCAAAGGGGTCCGCCTCCTGGGATTTGGGCAGGAGGGGCGACAGCGTTGAGCCCATGAGCTGGGCTCCTCTGCCCCTCCCTCAGCGACGGAGAGGACGCAGGATGCTTCCCTGCAGGACTGGCCCCCATCTGGCCCTGGAGGAGTGGGCAGTGCTTTGTGCCGCGAAGTGCAGCAGGGTGAACCCGGGTGGGACACTGTGTCTGCCACCACCCCGGCCCTGGGGACTGTTCCCGCTGAGGATGCTGGTGCCTCCTTGCTGGCCCCCTTCTACCCAGGTTCAGCTTGGCTCACGTAGGAGCAGCGCTGGGAAGCCCTTATTTCTGGTGACACACACGTGGAAGGGCTAAAGATGAGGGTTTGGGGGCTCAGCGCAGGCTGCTGCCCGCTTCCCAGCCAGCTGCCACCCAAACCACATGGAAAGTGCAAAGCTAGGCTCCCCGAAACCCCAAAATATCCCTTGCGTCCCGGCACTACGAGATGGCCATTCATTACCTCAACCCAGAGGAGGTTTTTCCCCGCTCCAGCCCTCCACCACGCTCGGCACGTGGCGCTGGAGCTGCTCCCGAGCCTTTTATCCCCTGGCACCAGGCGCAGCCCATGCATTATTTACCGCGTGCCTTCCCGGCACTGCGCCGCGCTCCGAATTATTCATTTCCCCCGTGGGCTTTTTCCACGGCTCTCTAATCAGAGTTTCTTAGTTCTTTATAAACACTAATGAATTTATTTCCCGATGCCCTTATGAGGGAGATGGGGTATTATATCTTCTTTTGCATGCAGCAAGCTCAAGCATGGATTTGGTGACTTCAAAGCCAGGCAGGCGCCCCGGGATGCCAGGAGAGGCAGTTTGCTGTGGACCAGTCATTTTTGGTACCCGGTGTGTTCAGAGCATCACGTAGCGGCTGCGAGGGCTCAGTGGGTGATGCTCAGCCTGGTGGTGGTCCCCACTCTCCCTCCATCCCGGCGGCACCTTCCTCCCGGAGGGACCCTCCTCTGTATTTAGCGTTTATTTGAGCGCTTGCTCCTGCAGGCACAGGGGGGGTGTCGCCTGCGGTGACTCCACCGCGGGGAAGCCCCTCTGCCTTGGTGCTGCAGAAGAGGGTGCAGCCGTGCACTCCGTCTGTAATCGCTCCGCCAAAGCTCCTCCAGGGCAGCGATGCCCGGGCTCTGCTGGGAGGCGGCCGAGCCTGTCCTTCCAGCAGCTCCTGACCAGCGAGGGCCACCAGGCAGCACACACACACAACTTCTTAAATTAAACGCAATCATACAAAGCATAAAACCACCTCAGAAAGGTCATCCCCCACTGTGGGATTTCACCCCAGGATGAGGCAGGGAGAAGCCCCACGGGCTGTTTATCCGGGACCTGCTGTTCCCAGCACAGACGGGGAGCTCAGGTCTGTGCATGGCTGTACCCGCATCCTGGGCTCCCCCGTGGGCACGCTGGGCTGCAGGAGCATCCCATCCTCGCCTGGTCCCTGTTTACGTTGGTTTCTACAGGCATTCCTTGGCAAGCTTCTCTCCCCTCTTCTCTGGTTTCTGAATTGCACCAGGGACCACAGATGATATCAAAACCTCTTTTGCGAGTGTCCTGCCCTTCAGTGCTCCAAGTGCCCCCCCAGGCTCCTTGCCTTCCCCAGCTGTCCATGTTCCCATGCACAAATCCAGGCTGGGCGGAGAGTGGCTGGAGAGCAGCGCTGAGGAGAAGGACATGGGGATGTTGGTGGATGAGATGCTCAACATGAGCTGGCAATGGGTACTGGAAGCCCAGAACCCCCTGCAGCCTGGGCTGCACCCCCACAGCGTGGGCAGGGGCCGAGGCAGGGATTCTGCCCCTCTGCTCCGCTGGGTGAGCCCCCCCTGCAGGGCTGCCCCCAGCGCTGGGGCACCAACAGCAGAAGGAGATGGAGCTGTTGGAGCGGGGCCAGAGGAGGCCCCGGAGATGCTGGGGGGGTTGGAGCCCCTCTGCTGTGGGGANGGTGGGAGGTGTCCCTGCCCAGGGCAGGGGGGGGCACTGGGGGGGCTTTAAGGTCCCTTCCCACACAAACCAGTCTGTGATTCTATACTGAGCCTTCAGGTGGAAAACAAAACCAGATGCATCCAGCAGCGCGTGGAGGAGAGAGCAAACCTTGCACTGTGCTGGGGAATCATAGAATGATTTGTGTTGGAAGGGACCTTAGAGACCACCCAGTGCCCCCCCCGCCCTGGGCAGGGACACCTCCCACCAGCCCAGGCTGCTCCAAGCCCCGTCCAACCTGGCCTTGAACCCCTCCAGGGATGGGGCAGCCACAGCTTCTCTGGGCAACCTGGGACAGGGGATCACCCCCCTCACAGCAAAGGATTCCTTCCCCACATCTCAGCTAAATTTCTCCTCTTGCAGTTTAAGACCATTCCACTTCACCCTGTCGCTCCCCTCCCTGCTCCAGAGTCCCTCCCCATCTCTCCTGGAGCCCCTTGAGGGCCTGGAAGGGGCTGGAAGGTCTCCCCCGAGCCTTCTCTTCTCCAGGCTGAGCCCCCCCAGCTCTCTTAGCCTGTCCCCACAGCAGAGGGGCTCCAGGCCCCCCAGCATCTCCGGGGCCTCCTCTGGAAGAGTCTGAGCATCTTTCTCTCCATCCTCCTGTCTCCCCATCAAATGCAAACAAATGTCCTTCTTCTTTCTGAAGCTGCACCCACTGGTGCCCGGGCTGTGGGCGAGCTGTGGGCCATCCCGTGGCCGTGCTGTCTGTCCCTCTCTCATGCCGTGCACAGCTCTCCCACCAGAGCAGTGCCCGTGATGCTGCGGAGCTCCGGCGCCCGCCCTCTCCCTCTCAGCAGAGCCGCCTGCGAGACGCCGCGCTCCTTAGAGCAGAGACACGCGCACGGATAGCCATGACAAGCAGCAATTATTGCACTGACAAAATAAAAGTTTTGAGTTGTTTTGCAAATATTTTTGAAGCCCCGATACAGCAGCAGAAGTGGGCGTAATTACACATAAAAATGTATCTCCTTTATAGTCTTTTAATTATCTACTCAGGTGAAGCATAATTTGAGGGGAAAAGCTTTAAATCTGTTCATTTCTAATAATAAAAAATGAGGTGGGAGAGTGTTTTAATGTAATTAAGAGAAGATACAGCTGGATGGATGGGCTGGAGAGCAGGATCTGTGCTGTGCTCCGGAGACCCCGGGCTCTGCTCCCCTTCCCTGTCCCCATCCATGTCCTTTCTCCTCACTGGGCAGTCTGTTCACGCCGCACTAGGAATACGTTTCTGTTCACACGTGGTGCCAATATGACTGTGTGCCAATACTAGCTAGTCTTGTCACCAGCCTTTCCAAGCCCAGTGTAGCCAGGACGTGCCCTGTAAAGCCTGGGACCGTTGATGGTCCACCCCTGAGGCTTGTCTGCTCTCATAGACCACTCTCCAGCCACAGGTCAGCAGAGCTTCTGGAGGCCAATGTGGGACTGGGGGAAAGTGATGGGGAAGGACCATCCATCCAGCAGGGCAGTGTCTGCTGGGGGTGGAAATCCCATAGGAACCCTTGGGATCAGATGGGCTGGGAAGCTGAACCTTAGCACTAGTGATGCTAAAGCTGCCTGATAGACGGTCTTTGTCTATCTTCTTGCTTCCCATTATGTGGTTACTTTGCTCACCAGGTTCATCTCGTCTTTAAAACTGAGGTCCCCTTGGGGAGCAGACAGCCTGGGCCCCTCCAGGAGTGGGACTCCTTGCTGGGGACCAAGGCGCCCACACCAGTGGGGGCAACGACGTTGCTCCAAGCTGAGACTTGCGTTAAATCTGCTTCCCAAGGCTCTGGCTTCTGCCTAGCGTAGTCTTACCTGAGACACTAACCACTAACTGTTTCCTTCCCCCTCTGCCACTTCACCTTCTGAGCTGCTGTCAGGTGAAGCGCCTTTTAAAATAAGTCATTTCCATCCAGTCTGCTGCAATGCACAGCTTCCCAAGAGAGGAACGAGCGCTGAACTTTGTTTTTCTTACAACGGCTCCTCGGAGCCCCAGATAAGACCAAAACCTGGCTGTTTCGGGCTGCGTGCTCCACAAGGGTGGGACGTGTCCTGCAGAGCCTGCAAGCAGAGCAGATGATCCATCTTCTGGGGAGGAAAAATGAGGCACAAGGGGATGAGGTGACTTTTCCAGGAGCCTGAACGCGGTCGGTCCCAGGGATGCCGCAGGTGCCGGTGTAAGACATGCAGCTCCCTGCGTTCGCATCTCCTGGGGACCCAGCTAGCAAATGGGGAAAACCAGGCTGTTTTGAGCAGCGCACAAGCCCTCCCAGAAAGCCAGAAGGCCTCGCCCGCCTATCTGCGCTGCTCCTGTTATCGTGAATGTCAAGCATTTTACAAACAGAGGTATTAAATGTCAGATCCCATCCCTTACAAGCCCTGCTTGTAATATGAATGCTCAGACATGCTCGGTGGTCATCTTGCTCACGTTTCCTTCCTCTGATAAGCGGTGTCCCTTGTCCCACTGCGTTCTGAGCAGTGCTCTTTACGTTGCTCGGGACCTTCATCCCACCTTCTTCATCCTCCCTCCCTGACAGCTGAAAATACGCAGGGTCAGATCTCTGCCTGGCCCTCTGCTTTGGGAACGGTAACCTGCATTTTGGGTGAGGTGTTCAGATGCTGGTGGCTCTGCTGTCTCCCCGTGCTGGTGCCTTTATCCACCAGATCCCAGCCTTCCCTTGCAGCCGTGTCCAAGTAAGCTCCTCTCCTCAAAAGCCGCCTCCCCACAGCTGCTCCAGGGTTTCTTGCATGGTTTTGCCTTTGCTTTTCTTTTGGGTGAGATGAGGTTTTTCTGCATGCATCAAGTGGCTTCTCCCTTCCCGATTTTTTTTTTTCCTATCATTTCTCTGTATTTGCTGTTATTTTGGATAACGATGCTGCTCAGGGTGGCCCAGCAGTGCTTTGGTTTGTGCCCTCGGGGGGATAACAAGGTTTCCCCCATCCCTATGTTATTGCTTCCCACCCTGGTACTGTGTGAGTCCCTTTCCCATGCCTGGCCATGAGAATGGCTACTGTGGCCACCAGCTTTCCGCCAGCTTGTCCTTGATGTGAAAGCTCTCCCCCAGGAACAAAGAATGTGCCGCTTCCAAGCACGTGGGTGACAGGAACTGCTGAGCTGCCTCCCTTTTGGTGCCTTTGAGACGGGGTTTCTCATTTGCACCGTGGCATTGACACAGTAAAATAATACATAAAATACACACAATAAATTAAAGCAAATACGGCAGGCCGGTGCCCAGAAATTTGGAACCGGCTGCATGCTTGGTGCAAGCTAACAAGATGCATTTTAATAATTACAAATGAACCTGTGGCCAGAAGAGCCTTTACTGAGCACACCTGTAATGAATGCTGATGCTGCCGCTCCCCACAGAATGCTGATAATCACATTTGCTGGTGCATTAGAGCTGATTTAGGGGTAAACAATAGCTTCCATCTGAATTTGTTTTACAACCTATTGACTGTAGCAGGTAGCTTTTTCTGTTATTGAAATATTTGTAAATGTTTTACCAGGCCTTCACACTGCAGTTGTTTGTTGGTTTTGTTGTGTTTTTTTTTTTTAAATTTTATTATTTATTTCTTGTGAATTGACAACAATTGCATTCACCCTCCATATAACCCGAGGAGCTCATGGTTGTTTCCCCCTCTCTCCATCCTTTGTTAGAATAATTGTTCTTCCCACAGTGACTGCCGCATGGTTTGTAAGCTTATTTCAGGCTCAACTGTGGGGATTAGTGATAACGCTGCCTATTGTGCAAAGGTTCATATTATTTAAAATTGGAACTAGAACAAAAGCAATTCAATTCCAGTTCCTCGCTGTATGGGTAAAATAGCATTTGCCGACACTGTCCAGGAAACGCAAAGTACGAGCTGAGTTTCTGCCTGTCTTGAGGCCAGTCAAGGGGGCTTGATACGGCCGGGCAGCCCCTGTTCAGCGTCAGAGCTTGGGCAGGGGGGGAGTCTGGTTCTTCATTGGGTTGCCCCTTCCCTGGTGGTTGTTATTAATGCCCCGCTAAGCACCGCCGTTGACCTGTAGATCTCCAAGTAGCTGTTGCAACAGGAAGGGGACATGGTGTTGCAGTAGAAATGCTCAGATTTTAATTTCTCTTTCTGGCTTCCAGGGTAGGGTCTGGGGGCATTTGAATAGGTCCACACCATCAGGCAAGAGCGGGGCTGGTCCCAGCTCCAGTGGTCACAGCTGGCTTCACACACACAGCCCTGGTGTAGCCGGGCTTCTGCTCAGCCCCTCAGATGGTGGCCCTTTCCCCGTTCTGCATGGCAGTACTATGAGCCCGGGTCTCCAGCAAATAGCCCATGATGTATACATGTGGGTGGACTTCATGATCTTAAAGGTCCCTTTCAACCTAGCTGATTCTACAATATATGCTTTAAGTCAGGAATGCACTAGATGGAGTTTGTGTCCATGCAGAGCTGATGTCCCTGCGCACCAGAGGCCTCTCAGGAGGTCTTCTCCTGGCTGGGTTGGACCAGAGGAGCTTGTGGCAGTGCTGCATGGTTGTTCCGTCCCTCGTGGCAGGGAAGGCTGAGAGTGCAAGGAGGTCCCAGGCTGGTGCAGTGGCAGCATTGGCCTCTCTTGGACTTCTTTCTTGGGATTATGCAGTCCCTATCCATGATAATTCCTGTCTTTGTTCTTTAGAATTCATTTTGACTTCAAGGGATGAAGGAAAGATGCTGCCGTCTCTCCTTCCATAGAGCTTCTACAGCCATTGAGGTTCTTACCATAGTATTTTTGTTGGCAACGGTCAACCCTCTGCTCAGGTCTCCCTCTACCCCATGCCCAACCTACCCAGGGCGGCATCAAAGTCCTGCATTCCGTATGCCCTGCATGTTGTCTTCTCCCTCAGGCTGGGGGATGCCCGCTGTCACCTACCCTGGCCACTGCTGGTCCACAACCTGCCCATCACCCTTGTCTGCTACACCCAGCAGCAAAAGGAGCAGAGAGCGTGGGGCGTGCGGGTGCGCACGGGGGGCGGTGAGAAACCCCAGATACACAAAAGCTGTAGGAACCACCAGCAGCTGTAACCCTGGCAACTGTGTCTCAGGATTTGAATGTAATTATACCTCGAACGTGATAAACACTCCGAAGGACTCCTTATGCAGAGATCATACTAAACAAGTCTTTGAAATTGCCCTCATCAAATATTGATAGAGGGAGAGTTTTTCTTTCTTTTTTTTTTAAAAAAAAAAAAAAGGGAAAGAGAGAGAGAGAAATGGCGAATTCTTGCTTTTGCCCATGGGCCGGGGGTTAATAGGGATCTGTTGGTTTATCCCTGTGGTGCCAGCCCCACCGAGAGCTCCGGCACACAGCTAAATTAAAAGTGGGGGCAGGGGGATAAGAGAAATGAACCCATCAGGTGAGGCAGCTGCATCGATTGGCCTTTTACTTTGTTTGGCATGCGGGAAAGTGATCCCAATAAACAGCATTTATCTTGCCCAGCCAAGGCAGGGAAGGTTTAATTGCTGGGAGGGGGAATGGGCAGAGGGGAAGGGGCGTTTCTGAGGGTCCTTCAGGGTGAGGGGCTGTGTTGGTCAGCAGGGCACTGGAGATGGGATCTCCTTCCACCTGTGGGTTGGGAGACCCCAGGCAGAGTGTTTTCCGTAGGGACAGTGGGTTGCGGTCCCGGGTTGTTTCCAGCACCCCTGGAGCAGGAGGCATCCTGGGAGCGGTGGCTCTGGCTCCATGCCACAGCCGTGCTGTGCTAGGATGCTCCGGTACTCATTTCTCCATGCAGGGTCTCATCTCCTGCCAGCATCCTCTGTCCTTGGAAGAAGTTTACCGAGGATCGCCCCTGGGTCTGGCAGGGTGGGAGGGGAGGGAGCTTCATTTCTACCCTCTCCTTAAGCCCAGTAGGTGTGAGGGGTGTACTTAAAAAACACCATCCTGTGTTGGAACTGGCTGTTGTGCTCGGCAGATGCCCTGCCAAATGCTTAGAGGAGGTTCGGTGAGCAGAGCAGCTTCTTATCTCTCAAGTGATCTCCCAGCAACACGTGGGACCAGGAACAAAACAGGCAAAGAGCCACCCTGCACGGAAAAAGGGAGCAGCTAAAACTTCATCAAAAGGCTCTGGAGATGCGGAGGAGTAGGAGATGAGAGGTAACAGCTCTTGACTCTGGCTCTGTAGGCAGGAGAAAGAAGGCTGGAGAGAGTTAACTCCGTTGAATTGCTGGTTGTGAGGCACTCCGTCCTTATACGAGCTTGCATTTAATGCAGAGAAGAGGCAAACAGCCAAGCACGTGGGAGCCCTTGCTGCGGATCTGGTGGCTGGGAGTGTTGAATGTTGGACCATAGCTGATTGCCACCAAGACCGATAGAGACCAGGAGGTCAGGGAGTCTCTGCCCTGTGTGCTGGGGTGGTGGTGCCCATGCCCCGTCTTGGTTTCACGTGACCGTAGGTTGTATCACTCAGTGTTTGCAGAGAAAACCCAAGCAGCAGAAAAAGAGGCAGCAGCTGACATCTGGATGGGATCCATCGGTGGAGCACTGGCCAGCACTGTGGCCGGGGCAGACCGGGAGTGCAGCCAGAGAGCAAATGGGATGCTTCAGCATTTTAGTACGGATGATGGAGGCATGGTGCGATCACCATGTGGAGAGCTGTACATCCCTGGTGGCAAAAAAGCCCACAACTGCACACTCTTACTTTCTGGCAGGCCTGGTTGAACCTGCACTTAAAACCCATCCCTTATCTTTCTCAGAAGGGACCTGGCAAACGTCTCCTGAGCAAGAAGAAAACCACTTTTCAGCTCCAGCCGCCCACATCTGCAAAATCCATTGGATGCCAAGAGATGTGCCAGGAGAGCTAGAGTCATAGAATGGTTAGAGCTTGAAGGGACCTTAAAGATCATCTAGTTCCAACCCCATGGGCAGGGACACGTCCCACCAGCCCAGGCTGCTCCAAGCCCCGTCCAACCTGGCCTTGAACCGCTCCAGGGATGGGGCAGCCACAGCTTCTCTGGGCAACCTGGGACAGGGGCTCACCCCCCTCACAGCAAAGAATTTCTTCCCAATATCCAATCTAGATCTCTCCTCTTTCAGTTTGAAACTGTTACCCCGTGTCCTATCATTACACTTCCCGATCCAGAGTCCCTCCCCATCTTTCCTGTAGGCCCCCTTTAGGGACCTGAAGGCTGCTATACAGTCTCCCCGGAGCCTTCTCTTCTCCAGGCTGACTCCCCCCAGCTCTCCCAGCCTGTCCCCACAGCAGAGGGGCTCCAGCCCCCCCAGCATCTTCATGGCCCTCCGCTGGAACTGTTCCAACAGGTCCATGTCCTTCTGCTGAGGGCTCCAGAGCTGGATGCAGTACTCCCGGTGGCGTCTCACCAGAGCGGTTTTCCAGCCTATTACCAAAGAGGAGCAGCCTGCTATCCAAGACTCCTGCTCTGTGCCCATCGATGCGGTGCCCCTCGCTCTGTGCCAGGGCAAACACACCATCAGCGCTGTCTGCTGAAAAGAGTGAACAAAGCGATGGTGTGCGGACACTGGAGCCTTGTGGAGGACCGCTGGCTGCTTTATGGGCTGATTATAAACAGTTGGAAACTCCCGTGATGCCAATGCTGAGCATTAGCTACTCTTAATGTAGCTGGGAGAAGAAATATGGGGGGGGCTGCCCCTCTAAAGGATTTTTTGTGGGTTGTTGGGGTTGCTGACGCGGGGCAGAGGGTGGCTTTACGCCGCACAAGTTGGCTGTGACTCAGGCTTGGGCAGCGGTGGGTCTGTTAGACCCCGTGGTGCTGGGAGGTGACTGCTGAGCAGCGCGGAGCGTGTCGGAGGGAGAGAACTGCAAGTTGTCTGCTGGAAAGTCTTTCACAAGGGATTTAAAGAACACTGCGCTAAGCCCACGGCTGCTCAGCCTCCCGCAGAGCTGTTTGAAGTAGCTCCCCATCCAAGGAGAGACTGGGGTGGATCCCGTTTAGTCCATGTGATGGTGAACACTTGCTGTCCGCTGGACCGGTGAGGAGGGGTCTGGACAACATTTTGTATCTGAAGCCTTTGAGGAGTGATCCAGATGGTGTCTGCATCTTTTGTTTATTGGAGTAAGAATAAATAAAGAAAGTAATAAAGAGAAATCTCAGTCTTCCTTTCCCACTGAAAATTACCATGAATTCCCCTTTCTGGAAGGGGAGGAAGGAAGTTGGGTTCCTATACAGCACCCCTGGAGAATGCTCCCGCCATGGGCAGAAGATGCCAATGGCTGCACAGAGCCTTCCCGAGGGAGAGGAGCTGTGCGAGGTGCAAATAGGAAGGGCGAATATCACCCAGGGTGTGTGCAAGGAGGAAACATCCACCGAGGTTAAAAATGATGCTTTGGCCTTTTTGGAAGAGCTGTTTGCGTGAGGCAGCAGGGGTACGGTGAATCTTTAACAGAACAGCTGAATTCTTGGGCTGAGCCGGGCAGAGTGTCCCGGCAGAGGAGCTGCGTCTCCCAGGAAGGCTCCCGGAGGTCATGCTTAGATGGTTCCTTTAAAGGTTAATTCTCCCTGCTGGCATCTGGGAAAAGAAACCTGGAGTGCTCGGAGGGAATTCGATCCCACTAGAAAGCGTCTTTGTGTTTGTGGGTTTTTTTGGTCTTTGTTTTTTAAATGTTAAAATTTGCTCTTACTCAATTCTTTAGGGGGCTGTGGGGAGAAAAAAAACCCCAAAGCTCCAAGCTTGCCCCCCAGCGCCAAGGCACAAAGAGCGCGCCGTTCCTGGAGCCGGCGGCGGGGCAGACTGCGCTTCCTCCTGCTCCAAGGGGGCAGGCGAAAGAGCTCCCACAGTCATCTTTTTTTCTTTCTTTTCCCGAAGAGTTGCATTGTTAAAGCCTTCCTTAGGGAAATCCAGGGAGCGTAATTGCTCTGGTCTGACTCTGCCCGCTGAGCCGCTTGAATTAAGTGGGTGTTTTGGCATCCTGAGCGGAGCCTTGTGGGAAGTGACCTTCGCCTTCTGCCGCCGCACTCCGCAACCTGCCGCTAATTAGGATGGAGAGAGCCCTCCTTTGTTTTCAAATACTAGTTTACCTCCGTCTTCGCTTTCTGCCGGGAGCTGCCTGGCGTGACTCGGTGCATAATGAAGGGGGCACAGCAGATGGTAGTGCTCCAGCGCCGCGAAACTCCACTTTTAACACCCTGAAGCTGAGCGGGAGGGAGAGGCCGGGCTTCGAACCGCTTGCTGAGTCTATTCACGGCAAAGCCTGTCATTAGCCAGCCTTGGAATTAACGTCTGAAACGATGCTTTGTTTAAAGAAAGCAACAACAACAACAAAAGACCCACCAGAAAAAAAATTAATTTCCATGGCTTTCATTCAGTATTTGCAAACTTGGGAGGCCGGGATGAAGAGGGGCATCACTGAAGTCTGTGGAGATGTGCAGGGCTTGGGGCAGGTGTCAGGGTCCATAGCCTTTGGAAGAGATGGGCTTTGCCTGCTGTTGGACCATTCACTGAGGTCGTCTGTCCTCTCTAACCGTCTGAGAATTGCCGGGCACTGGTGAAAAGGTGATGAAGAATTTCTGCCTTTTGGAAAGCACCTTGTTTCCAACTGTAAAAAAAAAAAAGTGACAAAGTTGATGAAGTCTTCAAAGGTAAAACTCAGCACCTCCCCTGTGGGAGAAACTGGAATATGGGGCACTTAGAGGTTTTAAGCCAAATTTGCTCTTAAAGAGGATTAGTTAAACTATGTTAAATTTCTATGTGAACGCCCTCATTCAAATGTAATCCGGTTTATCGTAATTTGCTTTGGAAATGAGTTTGGTAAACCCAATTAATGTCACTTCAATTCTGAGGGAGAGCACCCCTAGGGATTTACCAACTTTGAAGTAATCCACTTTAAATTCACAACTTCAACCGACGTGTCCAAACTTTACCTCGCGCTCCTTGTGAGGGAGCGATCAGCCACATCTGCTGACAAGCAAGTGTGCCCATAAGGAACCCGACAGATTTATTTGGACGTGTGAAAGACTTCTGCCCAAGCTCCAGAAGTGTGTGTAGAACCCAATTCTTCTGAGACTTGCTGGATCAAGGGCGTCCACCCTCATAAAAGCATCGGGTGCATGAGTTAGCTGAGGTTGGAGATGTGGGCTCCAGATGGTTCAGCTCCCAGGAGGACACCCATGCAACGCAAAAGCACATCTTCAGGCAGTGGCTCCTGCAGACCACGTTGCAGTGGGCTAGCATACCCCGTGGAGATCTATTCTCCTGTTGGGCAGGAGCTCAGTGGAGTGGGCGTTTGGAGGCGATGCGTGGTGGGCCAAAAAAGCAGCTCCTTGATGGGCAGAGGCCACCCTCTGGCTGCCTGTTGGTGCCCAAGGGGGTTGCTCGATGTGGCCAGCACAGGAGCATCTGTGAGAAGGAGAGGACAAGAGTTTGCTGCTGCCTCTCAGCCTTGGCGTATGGGGGCTGTTGGGAACAAGTCTGTGGCAACCCCTGCTCTTCCCTAGGGCTACAAAGATG
>VXBO01011938.1:130635-145699 GCA_013400135.1 Rhinoptilus africanus | reverse complement strand
TAAACATCCTCATTATACAAATTCCAAAATACTATATGACAAACAAAATTATAAAGACTTTTCTTTATGAAACATATACTATTCTATTTGTTAGTGATTTTATATATTTTTAATATACATATATTTATATATAATACTCTATATGAACATTTGAACACAGAATAAGAGAGAGGAAGACTAATGTAATGTAGGACATTAAGGCCCCAATTCAGCAAGGTACCTGAGCATACGTCAAACTCGGCACAGGAATAATCCCATTCATTTCAGTGGACTTCAAAGGTATATGCAGAAGTACTTTGTTGAACAAGGCATAAAGATATACATATGATGTGAATTTGCAAAATGCATTTTTAGTGTAACCTGTAATCGTTGAGGATAAAACTGTATCACAAAAATCCTCTCATGAAAACGTAACGAAAATGTATGTAAAAAAACAACAACCTGTTTTTTTTTCCACATCTGTATGTTTTGAGGGGAAAATATTAGTTTTAAAAGTTTTTTAATTGAATTGATGTGGAGTTTAGGCATCAAAACACTAATGATAATAATTTTCTGAGATAGGTTTAAAATGGTATTTTATTGCTTATGCTAAATATTAATGAAGAGTATGCATAGACAGGTCAGCGTTCAATTCACTAGCAGCTGAAAATTTTGGTGTGCAGTTATTTCTGTAACATTAACAACCAGTGGGTAAGAAGGACTTACTAACTTATACTGAATTCTTGGAGCAAGCTTCAAAATTATTGTAAGACATATAACATTAAAGCAGACAGAAAAAAATACTCAACAGAGCCTGACTGTAAACACCCAGGTGCTGAAAGTAACTTACAGAACTGAGCACAGTAAACAGAGTGCATGCTTATACACAAAATGACATAAATTCCTAAGTATATGTAAGACCCTAATCTTCTTTTTAAGTTATGGTTATCATGTAATGAATTCCAAATTACATACGTTACAGTTCAGCTATAAAATTCCAGAAAAAAGGGCAGTTACTTTGTCCATTCTGCAATTCAGCAGTTCTTCTATGCTCATTAAACATTACTTAGCATACTAACAAATTGTTAGTTTCAAAAACATGAATTAAGGACCTAAAGATCTTCTGTATTTTATAAACTAATAACAACATATATACAGCATAGTAACCATACACAGTAATGGAAATCAATTACATGGCATCCAGATTTATCTTTTAAGTATATGTTAATGGTTAGTATTTTCTTCTTTTTCACTGCAATTTGAACTTTTTGTACTAGATATTAACGATTTTACTGCTTGAATATTAAATAATGGCTTAAAAGCATAATTTCAAAATGCTGACAGGTAAAGTATTACGTAAAAATCATGCTTGCACGTCTGCAAACAGAGAGGTAATGTGTGAGCTTTCTGGAGAACTTCTCCAGGCTAATAGTCATGAAGCATAGTAAACTCAGGCCAAAATTGACAGAAAGAAACACAATAGTGTAACTTAATTCATATTTCATAAACAAATACAACTTTTTACATTTGTACAGGGAAAGACTGGAACTAAGTTGGATTTTTACAGAAGCAAACCTTACAAGAGTTTACATGTTGAAAAAAGCAATTTTTGGCACATGGATAATATCTGTGAATACGTGTTCAGAATGAAAAAAAAAAAAAACAAACCCAACACTGCAGAGGGATTTCACATTTAATTTCTTGTCATCAGCACCTGCTGTCTAGTGGGTCAAGACAAAATACTGTGCCTTCAAGAGTTAATCCCATTTTGAACCCCTCCTGCAATGAAACAAGACATAGTTAATAAAAAGGAAAGTGATTTCTGGAGGATTAAGCTCTATTTCTAAAAACATATAAATTTGAGCTTGTCTTTAGGCAGATAAACCATAATGATACTTCAGAGTGAATTCATAGACATTTACATTATTTGGTCAGCTGCTTAAGTGGTTAACTTATAAAAGGATGTATCTTGTACAACAAAAGAAACGCAGTATGTATATAAAATGAAGAAAATACTACAGAACAAAAATATTGGAAATTCACAGGTTGATACAAAACCAAACAAGCTCGCCTTGCACCATGTTGTTCCTGAGTAAAACTCAACATGATTTATAAGCATGAAAGATTAGGGCTATATGACTAAAGAGTTTATTATATTTGTACTTTAAAGATTCTGATATGTTACAGACACTGTTACTAATACCAGGTGTGTCTCCTACATTGAGTAATCCTTTATCTTGGAATTAGTCTAACGAAAAGTATAGTACTCAAGCCCATCTCAGAGGTTTGTTCTGAATCGCTCCCTCTGCAGTTAAATTGACAGGTGTATGCCTTACAGCCTACTGCCATCCCAGCTTCACTAAAAAGGCAAATAAAATCATACTTGGTCTATTGCAAATGAACAAACTGCGCATTTCAAAGGCATGTAACTCACTGAAATGAAATACAATGGTCTTTAGATAGCACAAAGAATTTCTTTAAAAGTTCAGACCAAAATTCCTCTTTTTAATTAGTTTTATTGGTAGAAACACAAAGATGGTTATAAGCTAGATGCTACCACTCCCTCTATCGCAAAAGAATTCATTCTACAAGTACCTGTGTTTGGTTTGCAAAATGTACTTAGCTTGCACCAGTTCTAAAATAACAGCAGCACTTGTAATACAGGCAAAGTGTTTTCTTTTCTCTTTTTGCTTTAAAAGAAGCAGAATAATTGTGGCTTGACCTTCAAGAGAAAAGTCACCTTTGAGTAAAAAAAAATTTCAGTCTGTTAGGTGAAAGTACTGTAAAGCTATAAGGAATTGGAAACAAGGACTCTGAATTGAAATGCCATGAGAACATCAGCTCCAGTGGCAGTGTCACAGTGTTCAGTTCAGTGTTGTCTTAACATACAGTTCACCTAGAGAATGCTGATTGTATGCTATGAAATCAATAATATGTGTTTCATGAAGCAAAAATGTTGTAAACAAATCATTTTGTAAAACAATCTGCATTGGGATTAGGCATAAACCCAAACCTTTTCTCAAAATGCACAGCAGTACCTCAAGAGCACACCTTTTGTCTTTAAAACATAAATTTCAAGTCAAAACAGCTTAATTTCAAACAAATTTAAATCACACACTAGACTTTTAAAAGCATATGAATATTTTAAAATCCAACCAGCTACTGCCAGAAGAGTAATGCTGAAAACTAGAATAAACTTATGTGCAATAGTTACTAAATGATCTGAGATTTTATTTTGCCAGTAAAACTTGCATTTTTCTAAATTCAGATCCATACTGTGAGATGGTGAGACAGCAGCAGTACTGCTGTGTAAACCTTCTCCAACTCTGCTAGCCAGTCTGCTCTACCAAAATGACAGGCTGCTGACAAAGCCCACTGGTGTATTTTGACTTTTTTTTTTTTTCCTCTGTATTTTTCAAAGTGCTAACAGGACAAGCATTCAATGCAAAACTTATTTCAAGCAAACAGTATCTGAAATTCCAATTCAAACACATCCTGTTATAAACAGACACTGTTCGTTTACCCAAAGGATATGATTAATTGATGTAACTGCAGTCGAAAGAGGACTCCTTACACAGGAGCAGAATTCAGACTACTAACCTGCTAAATTGTAAACCCCTCAGCTACAGTCTGGATGAAATGCTAATCTTTTAAAGTATTTAATGGCTGCTTCCAGTTTTGAGGCTGTAGAGGGGATGGTTTGTGCTTCAACCTAGGGATGCCTGATACAGCTGCAATGTCAGAACAGCTACGGCAACCAGTTTAACAAGGACAAGCAGCTTCATTCTTGGCAATCCGGAGAGCCCTCTCACTGAACACACATCCCATTCATGCCCTGTGTGCTGTTATCTTTCTTCTATACATTTAAGCACTGTTTGTTGGTGTCTTAAGTAGCTGCACTTTGAATGCCCTTTTTCTGTCTAGCTAAGAGCAAAGTGTATTATTAATTTTGGAAGTGCACACATCTCATTGCTCTTATGTTGATCATGTGGGGCTTTTTAATTTTTGTTTTATTCCATACAAACTGATATCTTGTCACTGATCACTTAGCTTGTGTTTGCAATGACTTGACTTTGAACTATTTCTACCTTCTTGAAGAACAGTGGTCTCCCTGACCTTCCCATCTGCAACTTCTCTCCAGACCACCTTCCCCCACCACTTAATCATTCCCCTCTTTTAAGCTGTGATATTTTGGATTTACAACAATCGCATTTTCACATATTTGCAATGTGATCAATATTAGTCCATTAACAGATTGCTGCACTACATGTATCATAATTACTAAAAAAGCCTTTTAACTTTATTAACATAATGAACTATTGTCTGTTCTAAAAGAAAACAGCAATGCGGTTGCCAGGTGCTGTTATCAGTTGCATACCTTAGAACCCAGCTTCTATTACAGTGACTTCTGATAGGGAAGTAACAAGTAACACCTACCACCACAGTGCCAGGAAACGCAGTGTTAACACATGCATGCTTAAAAATGGCTCATGCATATAGCTGTCTGTAACAGGAACGTGACATTTCAACGTTCACCTGTTAAATCACACAAAACCCACTATCATCAAGGGTCAGATACTACAGTTACCAGTAGGCTGAAACTTTCATGCCAACCACAGGGTCAAAAAAGCCCAACAACATTAAAGACGACATCAAGGCAATCTAGATAGCCATCTGGGCATTTTTCAGATTTTAAAAGAATGTAAAATCCAGATTTTTTTCTTCATGAATGAGCGGAGGACTTCTTCATGAAGTGGAGGACAAGAAATGCATAGGAGTATAAACTAAAGAAAGCTGTATTGTCAACATCCTTGTCCAGTAGACTCTTTGGCAAACTGATTGCAGTGAAATTTCCAGAGATTAGGAAAGGACAGAATTCAGATCTCCCACAGCCATCTCCATTCCTAATCCCTCAAATTCTGGCAAATAACTCCAAATTCTGAAAAAATTTTTGGAATCTCCAAAACTATACTTTTGCAAACATACTAAGTAATTAAAAAAAAAATAATCCAATCAGCTGTCAGTAGTCACGCAAGCTGTGGCAAGACAAGGTTTTAAGAAAAGATTCCCCTTTATGTACAGACACAGCTGAACTGTGATTAATGAGGACAACAGGATAACTATCTTACGCTGAAGTTCTCACCGCAATGCAGAACGCTTTGAGCTTTATGTCCACGTTCAGGAATACAGTTTACATATACACTTGAACTGCACATGTCCCTCAAGTCTTATGGCTCCTACTTGAAGCTTCTGTATTATTATAGTAGCCATCGTACAGCATATGCCTACTTTCAACTCTCCATTCCAAAACCCATCATTCGCAGCTGTAATAATAATGAAGTCAGTCGGAATGACCTATCAGATTATTATTTATGGGTTTTTTTAATCTTTTTCCTAATAAACTCGATTAATGTGTTAGGCAGAATATTTTTTCTTTAAAAATGACATATATAGTCAGCACTTGGTACATATTACATATTATATATATATAAAAAAATGTATCATTAATTTTAATACATAGCATTTTAAGTACTTTGCCTTGTAAAATTCAGAAATTTCAGCTTCTAATAACACGTGTTCTTAACATAACACACTGCCCGTTCATTAAAAAACATATGTGCTATAGCTTCCCATACTTTAAAAGTTCAGGAAATGTAACTCCTCATGTGGTCAGAAAATCTCCCAAATGTGCTGATTTTGAGGGAATGAAGAAAAAGGCCATCCCGTGGTACTGGGCAGGTGTGGGGATAGGAAGGGTTACGAAGCGTGCGTCTATATTGTGCCTCACTTCTGTGTTCATATCCCCATGATGACAATGTAAAGTAACTTTTCTAGTTCCAAAGTGATTTAACTCAAGGACTGAACATCTTAGTTACCCAGAAAAATAATGGTATTTTACTAAAGGATGTGATTGGTCTCAAACAGGAGCAAAGCTTGTTTTCACTAGAAAAAGTGACCTGAAAACAATCCCTCTTCCAAAACTCCCACTTTTTTTATGTCTGTGATAATGAGACATGAGCTATTCTGGTTAAAACCAGTAAACAGTAAAAGACAAAGTACTCCACTTTATCAGAAGACAAATTTGACAAAGTCAACCTTATGGCTCTGAAGTTAACTCACTTATCACTTCACAGTGACTTCACTCAATGAACTTAAGTCAGCACAAACCCAATGAACCAATGATAAATTTACATGTCTCTGAGAAGATAATTTAGAGGGCTGGGCATAACTTATTTCAAATGGAAAGATGACAAGCCTACTGACTGCTTCAAGCCATGCAGGGAAAATGGCTTGCAGCTCCTGGAAGCTTTATGATATCAACTACCTTGAGATTTTAATAAATGATAGCAGCTGTTGTTGGTATGATTCATGATCAAGGGAAGCTTCCCTTCACTGCAAGATTTCTGGGAAAATAGATAAATTCATTTTATTAATGTCTGGATACCGTCAAAATAGAGAGGATGAAAATATGTTTCAGCATAAGGGGTGGGGGTAAATGGGAGGTTGGATAATCATCAGAGAGAAGCCCGAGCTGTAAAAGTCACATCTCAGCACATGTTTGAGTTTTGAGCTCTCCAAAATTTGATTGGACCAAGAAATGGAATAGAAAGAGCTTAAGTGTGAAATTTGGATCCTAACTAAAGTTTAGACGTAAGAATGTTCCCCCAGCGGCCAGAGAACTTTATCTGATCTCATTAAGTTCAGAGTATCAGATGCAAAGGAAAAGCACCCACTACTTCAGCGTTTATACTCCAACGCCTCTTGTGCTGTGCTTTCCTCTCCCACTTTGCTTACACATCACCTTCCCACGCACGCATAGGCCAAGGCAGCTTTTCTGCAGACTGCGGCATCTCTACACATAAAAGTAACTCTACACAGACATAACTCTACACAAGAAATAGGATAAGAGAGTCTGGACTGAGCTGCTCCAACCAGGCCGTCTGCCCGGCACCAAGGCAGCTTGCTTGCCATGCTGAGTGTAGGATAAACTGCATTTAATACCCTGTCCGAGGCTATTTTGAACTATTAGATGTGTTCATAAACAACCTTACCTTTGTATATTTAATGGAATACATATTTATTGAAACTCAGGCTGCAGTTTCATTATGTGAAGACAACAGATCCCTTCACTTTGCATTCCAGAAAAGGAAAGAAGCCCAGATTTTTTCCTTCATGGTTCTTATTGTTAGCTTTCCCAGAGCACGTTACATTTTGTGTGCTTTTAGCTTTTGCAGTGTCCATTTTACCTTCCTTCTTATAGGCTGTTTATCTAACATCCATTAACTTTTAGCACAGCTATCTTCTGCTTATTGCAAGTTTTTAAGTAATTATTACTGTATTAACACAAAAATCTATCTATCAAAGGATTTGCTTAAAACATTTCACTACTGACAATGTGATAATGAAAACTGGAGATTCCACTAGTACATGTGGAAAAAAACCAGACTGAAAACAAAGGCTTAGTATTATTAGCAGCTGATAAGACACAGGAAAACTAAAATCAGATGTCCCTACCTTAAAAATTGTAGGCCCCTAAAATTTGAAGTGGCCTTGACTTGGAGTTGTACACATAAAATATAAATCTCAAATGTATATATGTATGCATACATACATAAAGATAAAAACACTAGACATGAACACATGCACACTTCAATTGTAAATGCTTTAAATACCATTATTAAAATATGATATACCAACCATCGCTGACGCTAGGCACCCAGGAAAGCACAAGAAGATAAAAAAAGGTATTAGGAAAAACATGTTTTAATCTGTATTTTCCACCAATCCCCTAGTAAAATAACTGCACATAGCTTTTGCTTTGACCAAAGTCAGAATATTATTCCCCACCCCCCCCAAACTCCCTCCCCATACCCTGTCAGCTTACACTTCTCAATTGGGTTGCACCGAAACACATTTTGTGCCTACATAAAGGCCCACTAATTAATTTTCAGTGAAAATATCAGGGTATGCTAAGACTGATATGCTAGACTCTCTAACTGTGAGACTAGTTTATAGAGCATACAAAAAAGTCGGAAAAAACAAAACATGTATGTGGAAGGGGTAAGACCTGACCAACGCAATATTCTTTGCAATACGACATAGTAGCGCCCTAAGGTTTGGCATTTTTTCATTCGTTGTTTGTCTGCTTTTTCAGGTGAAGAGAGCATAAACAATTATACCAGTTTTTCATTTTATGAATTTAAAAATTTTTGATAAAGACTTCTACTGTTCCATCCACTGATGTTTTATGAGGTGATAACACTTTGCAGCTTTATATGTTAACAATAGAAAATTTAGTTGAAAAGTTACCTGTAGTAAGAACTCTTACTGTGTGACATTTAGGTACAGTCACAGGATTCTTCCTAGTATCCACAGACACTACAGTATACTTTTTTCCTAAAATAGGCTATACACAATGGAAACATTGATATCTATCAATGTGAGATGCTAAAAGATTTGCTTTTTGTGCTAAAGGTCTAGGTAATAACTTTACAGCTTTCACAAAACACAAGCATTTTTAATGGAATTGCAAAGAAACCAATTTTGTCTTTTACTGCTATCGGGAATTATGCGGGCCGTACTACAGGTAAGCAAGAATCTGAATTTTGTACTTCACAGTGAGCAGAGTTTGCCAGTGGCATCATCCTAAACTGACATGGAAAGTGAAATCTCACAATGAAGATGAATGCAAAAATTTTACTCAGGTAAATTAAACAGTATTTAAATCTTTTTTCAGCCATTTTGAAATGTTTCTCCTGCTCTCCAGGCATAAGAGAGGTACTGAAGAAGCCTGAGAGCTAGCTATTGGACTTTGTGGGTTCTTGAGATACAAGAGGCCTGGAAGCCCTGGGAACACTTTCTGCTGAGGAGCCCAGATCCTAGAAATTCAAGTTTCCGGTATTTTCAGCCTTATATTTTGCTGGCAGGCTGCTGAAAAAAATACAGATAAGCAAACTGGCAAGGAACTAGCAGTTTGGAAAGTCTGACTGAAGAGAGTGATTTATTCTAAAACTTGAAGGCTTTCTCTTAGAATTGCTTCAAAATTAGGTCAGTAACTGAACAGATACTATTGAGTATTTCAGGATCAACAAACATGTTCTGATAAAAACACATTAGTTCAGAATTCTTGAGTCAATTCTCAACAGTTTAATTGTCCCAGAGTGCTTTAGTCAAATACAGCTCTTTTCAAAGGTAGGAGAAAATTACTGTGACCCCTTAAGCATGTACTCTGCCTATGCCAACACTACGAAAAAACATACTAATGCCACTGAGGAAAAGATTAGGATAGAGCGGGATAGTGGTGGTGACTGCTGGAACTGAAGAGTACAGCATCAGTGTATCTGTAGGGCTCCCGCCTCAGCTCTCTTTTTCAGCCCACTCAGTCCCCTCCCAGGCAGGAGTAGCACTATCTATTTTGATTGTGCTGCTGAGAAATTCTAAATTAGTGCAGGTGTCTGTATTAATACCATGGGATAACATTTTTAAGGATCTTCAGGAAAATTCAAACTCCAGCTAAAAGATTATGAGATATATTTACAAAAGGAATAGTGAGAAATAGTTATTTTTCCATGCATTTGTGTATGCAGTCTGGAATACATTTTCAAAATACTGTAAACATGTATTTCAAGAATAGTCATACAGCCATAGAAAACTGCCTAATCGATAACTCAATAGTTACCTGCATCTCATCTAGTTTGGACTGAATGTCTGGAGGGAAATCTCCTGCTCCGCAGCTAAAAGGGTCAAAAGGTTCTGCTCCAAAAAGGTCTCTCTCTGGAACAACAGAAAAGTGAGTCATCGAGAGAAAAGGTGTGGGCTACGACAATAGGTTTTGAAAACGTCAGTTTACATCTCCTTACAAGATGAATAACAGCACCTCCAGACATGCAACTGATTAACCACAACTTTTAACATTCAAATTTGAAAGCCGGGTCTTTGATAATTACAATTTTCCAATGTTTAATATTCAAATGTTTTTCCAAGAACACCATCAACTTCCGTTTAAGCCTCTACTTAGCTTTCATCAATGCTTGTGACTTCTAGAGGAATGTTAGGGACCTGATGAGAAGAAGTTTCAATTTGAACAGGGCATCTTCTACTAAAGTGCGCTCTGGAATTGGTATGCATAGGAGTTTCATAAAAGAGGAGGGAACACCTGGATATCAGTTGTCACATTTCATCTTAGAATTATGTCAGAAACATTCTTGCAAACAAATTAGCCTTCATGTCCCCTGTCTGCCACTTCTCACCATCAGATTAAGGATGTCTTTGTAAGAACAAGAAATTACTCTTACTCATGGAGGTAAGGCCTTCATTTGGTAGAGCTCCTGGATGCACAGCTGGCAGTAACTAAAGCTAATTGTCAGGGTTTTAAAATCTTGGAAAAGATCAAGTCAAGAAAGAAAGAATGAAAAAAGCAAAGGATCATGAAAGGTCACTTACCCTAAAATTCCACTAAATCTCAATTACTAAATTGAATGATTGCAAATTTCCCTCTGTCAATACCATACAGTTTCTCACTTTTTCTTAACTGTAGCATGCTTTCTAGTGGCGAAGGAGTTTGTTGTTTCTTTTATGTCTGGACAGGAAGAAACACCGCCAATACTTTTTTTTTCTTATTAGAACAGCGTAATGCTGGTTCTTCACATCTGACAGCTCAAATACTTTGAAGTTGTGGATTTTTCCTTTCTCAGTAATAGGATTTTTTTTTTCTCTATGTAACCATGCCACCTATACAGACTGTCTATCCCATACTGCATTGAAGTAAACCACTAAGAAAATAATTTTGCTAACCCAACCACACTGATTGCAAAATTTACAGAACCAGCTTAATACAGTCTTGTCATTGGTGGAGAGAAAATTAAAACCATATCCTATCTCCTAACTTTCATGGCTGTTCAGCAAGAAAACTGGTAAGCATACTACCTACCTTAACAAAATGTCAGCTTAAGAACATGAGAGTAAAAGTGTCTTTAAAATTACTAGCTAGTTTTCTGGTTAACCACAAATTTTTACACTAAACATCCAAGATTCAGAAGGTGACAACTGACTACGTGACGAAAAATTCATGTTACAGTGTTACCTGTCATCTTATCGATGCTGAAGATAGTGCATATAGCTAATAAATGTCTTTACTTTGGCCTCCTTGGAGTCAGAGCTTTACACCTGTACTTGTCTAGGCTCTTTTAACATTTTATTGTGCATGTCAGTCTCCACGTATTTTGAACTAATCATTTAGGTGTTATCAGGCTGCACAAGAGGCATTTTAAATAATTAGCTACCAGCATTCATTCCCATAATAAAGTACAGAAACAAGCAGAAACTTGATTAATTACATATTTCAAAAACTGTGGCTAAACAGCTATAAGTTGTCACATGGGACCAGGAAATGGCCCAGACTGGAGAGTCTTATTCCAAAAGCCCAATTGAGCCAAACTAACTAACTAACTAAATTCACCTCCATGCAAAAGAGACTTTAACTAGGATTATCTAAAGCAAAAATTAGGATCTACCTCGGCCTCTTTCACAACCAAAATGAGTCTGCTCCAGTGTAACCAGATGCTCTGATGCTCCTACCAAGTAAACTTTAGATGTGTAGCAGCTTTGACTTTCAATCTAACCTCTACTGGGCAAAATGGGATTATGCTTTCAGTTTCTTTCTTTCTTTCTTTTTTTTTTTCCTTCTCCTCTTCTCCATAGGTTCTTTTTACCCTTAAAGGGAGCTGACAGTTTTTTGTATGGTCAGACAGCTGAAAGCAGCCAGTTTCAACACCAAGCCTTAGCAAACATTCAAGGAATGTATTTAGGGAGAAACAGCAGAGAACACAACTCTTGCATTTCTAAGTACTGAAATATGACCTACCGCTATTTTTGAAAGCAAGTATTTTGTACAGTACTATGGATATTTTCTCATTCATGCCTTATTATTGGGCTTTTATTAATGACAGCACTTCTTAGCTCATTAGCAGGAGAATGGCAGAAGCTTTAGCTCCTCTAGTATCAGGCCCCTTCAGGTGAAGGATTACTCCATTTCTATTGTTATTCAAGGCAGACTTTAAAATTAAGCGGAATGTAACTTACTCTAAGTGACAGAGACTAATAAACCCTGTACAGAACCAAATTCAGAACAGAGAAGTATTTCCTAGCACAGTTTCTGTGAAAAATTATTATTTTTGGAACTATCTCTACTATAACTTGCTAACTGTTTCAGTAAACCGACTGAAAAAGTCCATAGCACAACTGCTTTTCCGCATTTAAAATTTGCATGTCATATAAGAGATTGCACTGCTAAGAGTCAGGGAGGGATAAAGTCCTATGAAATATTTTCAATAGCATCATCAGTATTTCTCTTTTGAACGGAAGCTGAAGAACACGTGAAAACTGGATAAATACTAAAATTGAGTCTCTGCAGAGCTGAGCGACTGCATGAGATCTCAAGCTTATCTGCTAGTGTTCACTCCACTGTTCACAGGGGCCTCCCTTTTAGCAGAGATGGAATAAATCAGTAATTATAAATATCTTGCCTGGCACACTCCCCAAAATAACTGTAGCATAGTCAGGCATTTCTTTCTCCAATACAAAGCAACCAGTAAATCTTTAAAAACGATCCTTTCAAACAGCATATGTAATTTCCTTTCCCTTTCCCCTTTTCTGGATGGAATCAATTCTCAGGTTGGGAAATCGACCAACAAATTCAAAACTATGAAATGTTAATGTTTTACATCCGCAACTCAAACCACAGAAACACATGAACACGTAATAAATTCTTGTTTCTGTGACCTATCTGACATTCAGGACAAGAAAGACGGAATACTGGAGAGTAGCAACCTGCACTCTGTAATAAACTCAAACGTAGCAACTACCCATCAAAACTACAAATATTTAGCTTTTCTGCTGCATTTTGCATCCCAATCTTCTTTACCTTAGCTATCATCCAGGCACAGAGTTATGCTGCTATATGTTTTCCCCAGATGTCCTAGAGCAGCTGTGATGACAAATAAAAATTAATCACAATGAAGACAGGCACCCAAGAAAACATTTGGAATCAGCNNATTTGGAATCAGCTGAGGTAGTGAAGTCCAGGAAGACTTTCCCTTAGCTGCAGGCTACTCCTCATTTTTTTCTTTTGGAATTATTACAGCATAAAAAAACGGTTCCAACGTTATTCTGACAACAGAGTCTTAAATCTCTAGAAAGACAGCATCTTGGAGCAGATTTCTACATCTGCCAGTTGTGATCTTGGATTGTTCAAGATGCATTTGAGTGAAATAAATGTTGAACAATTTGATAGAGAGTGCTCCTCTCCAGTTCTTAGTTCTGACATACAACAATGCTGTGCCAGCAAGAACCATATAAATTAATTTCACCTCTAAATAATTAAAATTAATAAATTAATTAATTTCTTTAAAATAACTCAAAGTCTGCAATCCCTTACTCCATAAGGAAGCAGCAGCATGGTGTTTAACACAGCATTTTTGGTTGCACTAACTATGCGTTGTTCAATTGTTCAATTAAGCTATTATTACACTGGGCTGCAATTTTATCTTTAGCCTGCAAGTTGGCTATTGCAAACTTAAAAGAGGTATTTCTTAGCAAAATATGGAGTATAAATACAATTCAAAAAGGGCTTTCAGTCTTGAAAAAAACACTTCTATGCAATTATTACATAAAGAGACACCACTGATTGTCTTATCTGCAACTTTCTGTCCCAAAATCATGCAATTTTCTCCTTCAAAATAGGTAAAATCTATTTGCTATCACTGAAATACCTAGTAGTGACCAGACATTTACTGAGAAGTCATATTGGTATGATGTTCAATAACAATGCAAAATTTCAAGAAACTGCACCCTTTTATAAAGCTTAAATGCTTTGGAGATAATCACCTTTTTGAGAAAAGGTCAGTGTTGCACTCTTCCAGTATTAGAATGCCGGATTTCTCGGACTACATACTGCAAGCTAGTCCCCTATTTTTTCTGGGGAAACTACCCAATGGAGAGCTTGCAAGCAGAATTCTAACTCTAGCATTTCCCTTTATGAAAAGCTCAACTGCCATCCTGGTGCCAATTACCAACTATGAAGCTCTTGGTCTTGGAGGAAACCAAAGTGCTTGGTATTGTTACTGGCATCCTGCAAATAGGACCTGTCTTTCCTGTACAGTGTTATTCTTGGGTGATTTGTCAAACTGGCTAGTTGATGAGTAAGATGAAATTTGGCTCTGGAAAGCTTATTTTGCTTAAGCAGAAAAAGTGCCATCCCTAGGTAACAGGCAGATTAACCTCACTTAGACGAATGGAGCAACTAAGGTTGTTGATCTATGGCAAATAGATCACGCATCCTTATCTTTCTTCTTGTTTACTACTGAATGTGATAAAGGTGACAACTTTAAAAATGAGAAAATCCAAGAAAATCAACCTATAATTTCATCAAAAGTGATGGGAAAAAATGCTCAAGTGCAGTGACAAAGTAGAGGTAAGAACATGAAAAGATGTTCAGAAGACCTCAGAAAGTGGGAGACTCTACACTTCGTCTCCCCTCAGTTGCCACCTATCTGACTTGTATTGGAGAAAGAAATGCCAGCTTGCTTGTACTGGCAGCAATAACACCATATAAAACAATGTATTATTGTCCATTATTATAGTAATGTAACATTATGCAGCTTCAATAAGATTCTTATGTGAGCTGAACTTTCTCATCTAAGACATTAATTCCTTGTTTGATTATAAAATACTCCTCTTCTGTTTCAAATTGCATTTCTGAAATATGCCAAAGGGTGTCAATAGCTGATGAGTGCAACAATTTTCAACATATAAAGTACTATGACATAGATTGAAAGAGCAGGCATCAAAAGCATGAAGACTACGATATACTTTGGTAATCTCTCTCTGAAGCATGGCACACTGAGGAGCACAGAAAATTAACAGACACTGTCTGCCATGTCTCTGAACTACATCATCTTAATTTAATGCAAATGAGTGAAATGCAGAAGAAACAACTATTTTAAACAGTACATATCACTGATTAAGCAACTTACTTATAGTATTTTTTGTATTATAAGCCACACTGATTAAACACTTACAAAACCTA
>VXBO01011938.1:117530-129906 GCA_013400135.1 Rhinoptilus africanus | reverse complement strand
TCCTTGTTTGATTATAAAATACTCCTCTTCTGTTTCAAATTGCATTTCTGAAATATGCCAAAGGGTGTCAATAGCTGATGAGTGCAACAATTTTCAACATATAAAGTACTATGACATAGACTGAAAGAGCAGGCATGAAAAGCATGAAGACTACGATATACTTTGGTAATCTCTCTCTGAAGCATGGCACACTGAGGAGCACAGAAAATTAACAGACACTGTCTGCCATGTCTCTGAACTACATCATCTTAATTTAATGCAAATGAGTGAAATGCAGAAGAAACAACTATTTTAAACAGAACATATCACTGATTAAGCAACTCACTTATAGTATTTTTTGTATTATAAGCCACACTGATTAAACACTTACAAAACCTACATGGCTGGAATTCTCAAGACCACTCAGCATTGAGCGCTGACTCTGCAAGATTTCTAGCCACAAATTCAACGGAACTGAGGTAGGGCAACAGGTGAAAAAAAATAATCTCATCCTGCAATTCAATACCAGTTGTTTTTGAAGCTGGATATGCACATCGATTGATTTTATGGCATTTTCTTTAGTTGCAGAGGAACAAATTTGAAAATGCTAAAGGAGTTCTTGGAGGGAGTGCCCTTGAATTACTTTTTTTGTTCTTCTTTACAAAGCCATAAAAATTCTCTTAATAGAAAATTTATTTTCTAATATTNCATTAATGCTCCTTACCCAGACTAAAGTAGGCATCAGCAATAGAAGTTACTACACACAGACTGCTATTTCTACAACTGTTATCACTGTTTGTGCATGCTCCATTCTCCTCTCCACCAAGGCATTTCCAAGGCTTTTAAAAATACCGTGTGGACTCCTAAAAGATTTCCAGTGAAGCCAAGAACCTTACCCTAGCTGCTTTCAAGCCTTTAGAAAATAAAATTGCTACTGTTTATGATCTTTTGAAGATCTTTTAGGAGTGGTCCACAGATCTGGAGAGCTTCATCAACTATAACTGAAAAACAAAGCTGTAGATGATATGAAAAGTAGTATTAAAATCAGTATTCCAAGACAGTCTACATCTTGAGGGACTTCGGCTCTCCCTTCTGCATCATCATCACCATACTTACTCCACCTGTTGTCTTCCCCAGAAATGTAGGCTTTAGATGCTACAACTGTGGCTTGTCAAGGAAAGAACTAAGAGGAAGTAAAAGTAATTCTTGAAGTAAGTACCAAAGAGATACTGTAAAAGAAAAGCCAAGTTAAAATTCCCCACCAAACTCCTTCAAACTCTTTATATAATAGCTTCAGCAAGTAAATAAATTTGTTTATAATGTAACTTGGCAGCAACCTCAATGACTTTAGGAAGATGGTATAAAAATGAAATGGCATTATCGAATGTGATTTACAAAAACTGTATTTGGCTTTTCATGCAAAACGTACGTAAATCTTTAAAGATGCTTAATTTCAAAAAATATAATGTAAGCAAAATTAGGTCAGTTCTTACAAAACTTACTGATCTCTGTAGATCTACTGGGTACTGGAGGAGGCTGTGTACCATTGCGAGTAGGTGTTGATGACTGAGGGGATATGGGAGAAAAGGGAACCATATCAAAGATGTCAGTGGAGGGTGATTTAGGTATCACACTGCCTGCCTACAATAAGGACAATAAATATTAGGGCAATATTTCACATGAAAAAAATCACAATACTGAATTCTTCAGCATGCAGATAAATGCCACATTTTCAAAAATGTTAAAAGTAACCATCAGCATGCAAAAAACAGCTCCTGACACCAAGCAAATGGCATCTGCAGTTCAGAGTCTGAGACATGCTAAAACTCTCCAATATATAAGCAGCATTGTAATTTTCCCATTTTCAGTCCATCTGGTGCAGCCAGAAACGTATCACAGTTAAACCTGAAAAAGCTGGTGACAAGCAGTTCTATATTGCAGACGGATGATACAGGTATGTTCACAAGACCCATTTAAGGCAGTACTACAACAACAACATACTGCACTCTGTAGTGCACAGAACAAGTAGCTAAAATTGAAAGATACAATCCAAATATTTCCTAAGTCTTCCTTACATGATAACTTATTTGCCAACTTAAAAAATCTGGTGTGATCAAAGCTTCAAATGAATTTTTTGGTAAGTAACAATCTAGACATCCAATACACTGAACATTATTATCCAAAATAAAACTCTCATCCTTGAATGTGGAACAGAAGACATTTCATTAGTAAGGCCCAGGAATTTGGAAGAGTTCAAAAAAATACTGGATAGGCAAACAAATCCCAATCCCAACCCCAACAATCACTATCATTCTATAGCCATATTTCTTTTCTAATGATGAATTCCTCCTGCCATCAGTTCATTACTTCAGGACACAAAATAGGCACAGTCAAGTCAGAATAAACTGAACTAAAGACAGATGATGAAATAGATTAAAACTGAGACTGACAAGCCAAAGGCAAAATAGATATGCAAAACTAGTTTGCATGCTAATGTTACAATTTAGACAATAGAAAACCCCTGCGTTCTGTGTATTAGAAAGACTATAGAGCCAGGCATGAGGAAAGCTCCTGTTTTTAAAATAAGATTCAATTTGGCCAAAATATTCACATGAAAAATTTTAAGCAGAAGTTAGATTAGTCACACAGATCCTCTTACTCAGAATACATGAATACAACAACCTGGCACGCAGGTAGTCTTTAGCACTGCAGGTCCGTGAGAGTTTCATGGACTTAAACCTTATTTTGGAATGCTATTTTCTTTACTGCCTCTGCTGCATCAATGGAAGCTGCTCTCTCACAGCATACAGCCCACAGCACACATTTCTAAGCCAAGTCTATAGGTAGCTCTGAACTCCCTCTGTTTCTCTCTGGAGGCTGCAGTGGCTGCTGAGAAGGAAAGGACATTGATCCATGGTTTTCCACTGAACACACTGCTTACAGAGAAAACTGGAATATGAAGTCCTAAATTTCCTATTTCTTAGGAGAACTGAAATAATATTTAAAATTTGGATTAAGAGAGATTTAGAACTGCTAAATTTTTCAAAAAAACTGGGATAATTCTACCTAAGTATACTGAAATGCCAATGAAAAAAAAAAAAAAAATTCAACATTTAACATGCTGCAGGTGTTTTGTTCTATTTAAAAAAATTAGTCATCTCATTCCCTGGAAAGACCACATACTGACCTCAACATGAGTCAGGACAGCAATTTCAAAGACAGTCTGTTGTAAAAAGATTTCAGTGCATACTGTTTAGACACAATAGGCTCTTATTACTATGCTCATGGACCTTGCATTAACCTCCTGGTGCCTTTGTGGATAGTCAGAGAACCAGCATAATTTAAGTCAGGGAGATGGCTGGATGTCATCTGCTCCCACTGAAAGCAGGGCAACAGATATGCCTGACCCAAAGTAAACATATAATGAATCTCATATCCCTTTATTCATACAAACAAAACTCTCTCTGACTGTAGATAGCTTTTGCCTGCATGAGGAAGGTGGGGTCAGGTTTGATGCATAAGTACATGCCATATATTAACCTACATTTCCCGTCAACACTGACGGATAATCCTAGACTGCCCGGGAGATAGTAAATGCTAATGTAGACTCTTCTCATTTGCTAAGTGTTTATAGCTACCTAGAAGCTAGATTAAAAAAAGAAACAGTATTTATATTTAAACTTAAATAAGTCTTTTAGGCAAAAAAAGCAAAACCAAACTTTACCCTGTCATCTCCTGTCTATATGTCATTTTGTTGAAGTTACTGGTCATTTTAATACTATTGATACATCCAGTTTAAGTAAAACTATAATTTAGCTGTTTTAAGAAATTTTTATTTTCAATACATATGAGCACAGGAAGCAGTTTTATTTAGTGAATGCATGCAGAAAGCCAGGATGATTGCCAAATACAGCCAAATGTTACTTGCAAATGGAAGAAAAGTTGAGACTATACGCATATTGCTATGAAAAAGCAGGCAATATGCCCATTTCATATTTAAGAATATTTTTCAGCCTTCATTTTGCACAGAGTTTTTATAAAGGATGCTAAAAGTTGTTTAATTTCTACAAATTCAGGGCGGGGGGGGGGGCACAAACCCTTGAAGTTGGACCTTTAGAATTGTTTGTTTGGAATAACTATTTTTAATATAAAGAATCTTAACAAAAGATTGACAGATAACACAGATGTAATTAATTAATGAACTAACATGTTGGGAAAATAAGAATTTACGTTTTGGGGGTGTGGGAGACAAAGCTATGTAGACATAAGAGTAAATCTTCACAAATTCTGTATTTTAAGAGTATCCCTAGAGAACCTAAGATACATGTGCTCTGTCCTTTAACCACTGTACAAAATGCACATTTATAGTACAAGTTAAAAGACAACAAAGAAAAAAGGAAAGCCAAAAAAAACTTAAAAAGCTTTTGCACAGCAGGATTACACGAGGTCTTGGGCAGCTGTATTCACTGGTTGGCTTTGGAAGACCACTTTTTGAAGGTGGTGGTATTAACAATCCAGATGGTAGTCTAGAGTCAGGAGAACTCCTAGGAGTAAGCGTAATGGAAGAGATATCTAAACAAGGAGGTGAATCCTCATTGTTACACCAGAAAAAAGTAGAGGGTCTTTGAAACATATGTTCATCATTATCACACTTTATGTGCAGCAGCTGAAAAGGAATCACAGAAAGAGAAAACACTCTGAGGAACAGAACATGGTAATGTCAGGGAAAAAAAAGAAAAAAAAAACACAACACAATTCATACTTCAAAAAAGTTTGTCAGCAACTTGCCGTTCAGTGCTATAGTTACAAGATACAGAACTTGAACATATTTTAAAACAAAATCTAAAAATATACCACAGTAAGAGGTAACCCAGTATTAACTAGAATGAAGATGACTTGCTCCCTGATAATTACTTCAAAAATAATGAAAACACCTATCTTTCCAAAAGTGTGTGTCAGATGCACTGACAAATATCTAAATCCACCAACATATCAGCAGTATCTCATATCTGCATAGGTAAATTAGCAGGTAAGTACATATCTGGGGAGAAGAGTTACTCTGGTGGTTAAAGCACAGGTCAGAGCCTTCTTTCTCCAAACCAGGAAACACCTACCATCCACCAACATTTACATCTCAGCAACATTTAAAGAACATTTAGTTATTTAACTAAAACCTTCTTAGAGTAGAAGCTCACAGTGCACAAAATTTATTTTTCACATTAATACTAGACTTCTTTTCATTTCCCTATCTGCAGGATTTGAGAACCTAGACATTTATGGACAATAATACCCTTCTTCCAACTTTTCTGTATGGATGAATAACTAACTGAACTTGGTATTTTCAGTAGTTATCTCAAAAGCGGAGGTTCACTGTTGCAAAGCAAAGGAATCCTCATGTCCCTACAACAACAGCACAGGACACAGGACTGAATAAAAATTTGCTGCTGGGGAAATAAAAATGTTGAGGATTGTAAGATTCTCTGGATTTCTTACAAATCCACAGAACAGCTTTGAACAGAGGCAAAGGAGTAATATCCCACACCAGAATACAGATGGTAAGAGCATTCACCTAAGATGAGAGAGTGGTAACTGCAAGGTTTTGGTCTGAATTAAGCAGAAAAGAATCTGAAGCTAGCTGTTCCTCATAAAACTGGGGATTATTTAACTATATATTTCAGCAAGATTCAATGTATATCAAGAGCAAAGCTAGAGGGCTTTGTCCACTTTGATAAAAGCCAAAACCCCTTAATTTTTTGCCCCAACTGGAAATATCTGCAATCCTGAAAGGTTTCAAAACAAATGGATCTTGTGTAGGTGAAATTAGAAACAAAGAGCTTTTAGCACTGAACCTGAAAAGAAAAGCCGAAATAGAAATGTCTTTAAATATTTGATTTAAGAAATTGGTGCCCAACCAATCCTTCTGCTGAGGCCTAGTTTAAGTCATATCTATATCTGAGGAAAACAGCTTTGAACAGTTAAAACAAGGCTTTAGAGAAGGACAGATTCATCTTTGAATCTTAACAGAAGGGATTAAACACTTGCAGGCAGTTGTTCTTGGCTAGAGCCAGAGTTTATACACTGAGAAGGCAGGAACTGGATCTGTGCTGTAGGTACCTCGCCTAAAAAACCCTCCGACTTGCCTAGGCTAAAGCAGTGGCAGGTATGTGCAGCAAAAATTTTGAAGTCTGCTTTTTCTCTCTTCCTACAGTGTTACACAACTGATATGACATGACAGGTCTACCAAGATGATTAGGGGACTGGAGCACCTCTTCTACGAAGAAAGACTGAGGGAATTGGGTCTCTTTAGTCTGGAAAAGAGGCATCTGAGGGGGGACATAATCAACACTTATAAATCCTTAAAGGGTGGGTGTCAGGAGGATGGGGCCAGGCTCTTTTCAGTGGTGCCCAGTGACAGGACAAGAGGTAATGGGCACAAACTTGAACATAGGAAGTTCCACCTAAACATGAGGAGGAACTTCTTTACCTTAAGGGTGGCAGAGCCCTGGCACAGGCTGCCCAGGGAGGTGGTGGAGTCTCCATCTCTGGAGACATTCAAAACCCGCCTGGATGGGTTCCTGTGCAACCTGCTCTAAGGTGGCCCTGTTCTGGCAGGGGGTTGGACTAGATGATCTCCAGAGGTCCCTTCCAACCCTGTGATTCTGTGATTAGAAGTTTGCATAACTCCAGTAAAGCAGGATTTAATCAATGATTTTAAACCATTTTTTCATAGTTATGTAGAAAACTAAAGATTTCAAATCCTATTAAACTGAGCCTTAGTTCCTTTTTTCACTTTACAGATAAGCCAGGTTAAGGGTAAATACCCAAATTTAGTAACAATGCCATACTTATGAGAACACAACAAACACCACAAAACTCTCTAATAAAAATCTGCAATTCCTAAGAAAAAACTCTTATTTACTGCAATTGCAAAGAACTCGTCAGTTGCCAAGCTGGAATTGTGAAATTGGGAGTTTGGAATGGTCATCAATAAAAATGAAAGCAAAATACTAAAAGAAACGAGACTTAAATAATTTTGATTACTATTTCAAGAGTATCACGAGACTACACATAGAAGACTTGCAATGCACTATTCTCCCACTACTGTGTAATACTTGCTGCTATAGATATACTTGAAAAAAGAGATACTATATTAGTAAACACTGGAAAATACTAAATGTAAACAGTCAAATTAAGGAAGCAAAATATTTCCCTGAAATGCAAAACAGGAGAGGATAAGTAGTTTCTATAAAAAAAGCATGTATATCACATGAAAAACCATGCAGAAACCAGTAAAATGCATATAGGATGCAAAGCAGCAAAACTGTAAAGATGATGAACATGTGTTAAATACAAGCAATGAAAGGTTGCAATACAAAACCACAATATACACTATTTGTATCATTCAAGCCCTGAACGTCTGGCAGTCACATTTCCTCCTAATTATCTAACAAACAATAAACCTAGGGTATTTCATACCATATAGGGCAAGGTAAGATATGTTCAAGCTTCATATGACAGTTTTGGCAATGTGTATTGTCAATAATGAATTTTCATTAGTAATTCTTCACTTGCATAGCTGTACAGAAGCCCCCACGGGATGCTCAGACCTGTGTTGTGAGTGCTGGTTTGTGTCCATGGACAGGACAGGTAGCGCAGGGAAGTATATTCAATAATCGAAAGTAATAATTGGAAGATCACAAAGAGGATTGCACAGAAGGCTTTTAATACGTAGGATATGTAGGAAGTATCACCAGATTCAGAAAATGCAGAAGAAGGGAACAGACACTTACCCTAAAGAATACAATCTAAAAAGTGTATAACTTCTGAAACTTAGTATTCTTACACTAAATTGTAAGGGAAGAAAATATAGCAAAAATATATTAAATTGCCATTTTATGTGGCAATTCTGTTTTGTCTGAGCCTCACACTGTGTAACACTGAACACGTAGTATTGGTCAGGTTAATATATTACTTTCCAATTCAGGCTCCATTTCATCAACACAAGAAAACAACATGATACCATTCTTAACAAAGTTAACATACTAGCTCAGTGGACTTGGTCTCTATTATGATTAGATGTTGTTATTATGTGCCCGTCAAAGAGTTCATTTTTGGCTCATTGTACTTAGCCTGATGCTGAAGATGCACTATTTGGCTGCCTCATACTAGAAAATGTAGCATGATTGAGTTTTTGTTAATCAAGAAATCATTTCAATATTGTTTGGTTTTACTAGATGTCTAAAGACATTGATTTCAATCTCTGTGTCACATCCCCATAGGAATCACGTGAGTGTATATAAGTGTAATATTAGAAAATATTTTTTCTTCCTTAGAACATTCAAGTCGCTTATATACAGAATAGTCACAGTGGATAAGAGCAGTGAATGTTACAGGGAACTGTGAACGATCCTGAATTGGAAATTACGCAGATAGTTACAAAACCACTGCTTAAAAGCTACACAAGATTTGTGATGACTAAGGATATATTAATTTACTAATTCATAAAATAATGTGTAAGTATTAGCAGTTTCATTAATGAACTGCTACATCTTTTGTTCATTTAGGACTTTTTCAGTAACACGAAATCTGACATTGCCAATTTCAATCTTTTTTTTTTTTAACATCACAGACATAATAGAAAATTAAATCCTCAAAAAGTGCTCACTGAACTGCATACAGAATATTATAAAATTGAAAGAGCAGAAAATGGGCGAAGAAAGAACACGTGTGTTTTTCCACTTGGCAGTCTTGATGGAAACAAGTGATATGCCTAAACATATTCCAAAACTCTTTTCTGAAATATATATACCGTTCAAACGTCTATCTTAGGGTTTTCTCATGAGCATGTTAAAGCTTTCTAATGAGGGTAATAGGTGCAGGTGGCCTATGCTTCTGAGTCACAATTAAAGAACTTTAAAAAAAGGCCTAATCAATCAGCATCTTTAATGATCCATTTAAAAATGGAGCTTTTTTGCAACATTGCCATGATAAGAATACATATGACATACTGCTTGACTGACAATACTTGTGGTGAATGGAAGAACACCACCCCTTTTTGGGGCTGTTTCTTCCAGTACCTTTTCCTGCTGCCTTCTGATCCTGCTTCTCTCATATTTAATTGTTATCTCTTAAGTTCTTTTCATGAATATTCCTGTTTTCTTCTATTTAACTTCAGAGTCATGCAGTTTTCATAACTTCCTTCTCTGTCTTAAGCATGTTGCTCAAAGAGAAAACCTGAAAGGCATGCCTGAGAAACTTCAGCCAAGCCCAAAATAGATTAAAAATCTCTCTTATCTCATCAGAGGTTCCTTAGTGGCCTACAATGGTTTACTGTTCAGCCAACTATAAAAACTGAGGGCACTAACTGTATGTAACTGCTAACCCACATGAAGCTGTGTACCGCTAACCCAGGCAGTATAAATAGCAAAAAAAGATGTCGTGTGAAACAGCCCTCCCAGGGATGCACTCATCTTTGGAAGTCGGATTTATACATGGGAGCAGCATCCAAAGTCTTATTGTGATACAAACTTGAGCAGTATCATCATAAACAAACAACAAGATGAAAATCAGATTGTCCTCATATAATCAAGACCAAATGCAAAAAAGGCCAGTGATTAATGTATTGCCAAACCACTAAAACAGACGAAGAGTAAACAGCACAGATATAAAGTAATGGAAACTTTAGCTGTACATGCAAGGAAGTAAGGGACAAAAGAAACTTCCCATGCCAACATTTCCCATGGCACACATAAGCACGGCTATAAAGTCAAAGTATTATAAGGAAACTCCTAGTTTGATATAGTATATCCTTGACAGATTCATTCTGGAAATGATAAAAAAGTGTCAGTCTCTATTGCATAATACTTCTGCACTAGCAAATATAGATATTTTAGGGATTAACTTCTTAAAGTTTTAGCAAGACTTAAAAGCATCAATCCAAAAGTAAAAAAAGAGATCATTAAGCAGTTTATTATTTACTGAATGTATTGAACAAACTTAAATCTAAAGTTGCAATACCCTGAGAGAAAAAGTGTGCAGAAGATTGATAATTTGATGTTCAACTTTCACAATACATTTTATGCTGAAGTATTTGATTATACAACCTAGTTGTTTTTTTTTTTTCATTTCCAACTATGATCTCATTGCTTTTAATGGCTTCTTTTATATGTTCAGAAAGAAATTTTATTTTTCCCATACAGTTTACAAACTGACAGAAAAAGTAACTAGGTAAGATTGATGTTGATCTGGCCATTTGGCTAGATTTAGAACAGCCACAGGAAAGTTTTCCTTCACAAGCAGAAATCGACTGCTGTCAATGCTTAGCAGCTGCTTACACATCACAAAAATGCAAAAGGTACGTAACTGCATTATTCATGCATATAATTTGCACTCATTTCAGTTTGCCAGTATTATTTTAAAATACGTCCTCAAATAATCCATTACAAGGCCTGCAAAAAATTAGCAATACAAGCAAGAAGAATCAGGAAAGCCATCTTAGATAGACTTCCCTTTATATTTACCAAACAAGTCTACAGTTTGCACTACTTGTGAACTGGAGAGAAAAAAGTCACCTCNTCTGGTTCCGTTTATTGGAAAATGTTCTGGGAATCAGAAAAACTGAGCTTTAGCTTCACTCTCAGGAAAAGCAGAAATGGCTATTTTTTAAAAAACAGTTTCAAGCATCAGTGAAATAATACAAAAAGAGCTGAACTTCAAATTTCTGAAGTTATCTTCCATCTCNTAGGTAGGGCAATTAAGGACTCACAATAAACACCCTAATACTCCTATTTATTATTATTGCCTAAAAAAAGAATGTCAATAAAACAATCAGCAATGGATTTTTCAGCTGGAAAAGTATTCTCTGACATGTGAAGTTATCAATCATCCAATTCATTTTAATTCTGTGCTTAAAATGGAGCTTCAGCTTACAATTCACTGACTGCATTTTCTGCTCTTAGTTAGACCACTGGCAGATTCTGGGTAAGTCATGATGTGTAATATTTCTTTGGACACATTTTGATGCCAGAGAACAGCAACTTAAGATGTTTTATCACTACGTTTTGCAATTAGTGTGTTCTACATTACTACCTATGAGTTCAATAAGTGACCACTCCTTTGAGAGAAGTAAATCTGTCAGTAAAGTCACATACTGCGTTGCAGCCTGGTACATCTGTTTTGTTCCTGAGCATCACACATATGAAGCACCACCTTGGATAAACTATAGACAAAATATTTTTAAAAGATTTTGGAAGCAAAAGAGGATCGGAATTTTAAGTCTTGATAGTACTACATTTGATCTTGAGTATGAATTTCAGAAAATGGCTTTATGTATGTCTTCATATTTAGTTAGAAAGCCTATTTTAGATGAGAACAAGAAGTTAGAAAAGCTTAGTTAAAGTGACAGTCGGGAAGTATTTGCTAAGAACAGAAGGATGCTGAGACAAGATTTTTTTTTTTCAAATGTGAAATGAACCAAGCATTTCATCCTTTATAAATATTAAGCTATCCATCCACAGTTTAAAGATGCTCTCAGATTCTTTTGTCTTTTTGATACTGAAGTGAGAACAGGAGATGCAATCTGGTTCCGTTTATTGGAAAATGTTCTGGGAATCAGAAAAACTGAGCTTTAGCTTCACTCTCAGGAAAAGCAGAAATGGCTATTTTTTAAAAAACAGTTTCAAGCATCAGTGAAATAATACAAAAAGAGCTGAACTTCAAATTTCTGAAGTTATCTTCCATCTCCTTCATTTCATTAAAAAATAATGGGAAGACTAACGTGTCTAGAATAATTTAAGACATCAAAATCGATCAATTTCAGAAGGAAGAAGCAGGAATTAAGAAATTATAAGACTGGCACTGCACATAAATGATAGAATGGTTTGTCAGAAGAGAAGAGGATGTAGCACACAACACGGTTTCAATGTTTATATTTGNTTTTAAATACTATATACGGTATACTGTATATATAAGTATAAGGGCTTAAACTTCCCCTTTGATCATTAAACGATTCCTCCCTTGTCCTCAGCACAGAGAATAAAAGCAAACTGGACCGATAGATAAGGAGTTATAGCTGTATCAAGTTTGTTATGATGTCTAAAAAAGCTTCAGAAAGTTCTAGTATGGCACTGGCATCAATTATAATAAAATAACATAAATATGAGAGCTGTGAAACAAACTAAACTTTATAGTTTTATAAACCTGCTTTATATCATAAGAATGATTGTGTTCTGTTCATAGCATGTAACATGAAGAACATCTGCAAGGAAGTAAATTTTCCCCCCATCTAACCAAAAATGCTTAGGAAGTGACTCATAAGGTATTATTTACAGAATCATAGAACAAATCTATGATTCCCCATGCTGGATATTCTGCTTCATTTATGTAAGCTATTTTATTT
>VXBO01011938.1:81282-115315 GCA_013400135.1 Rhinoptilus africanus | reverse complement strand
TACAAATTTATAAATTTAGATCTTAACACATCAATAAGGAATTAGACACCACTGTCTTAAAAGACAAAATAAATATAAACATGCACTACACATCCATCAGGAAATAGTTTGGTCATTGCTGATACTTTTAAATTTTTTCCTAAACATTATTACGAAGTTGCTCACTAATTTAAAATAAAGAAATGCATGTCACAAGAGACTTAAGAGCCTGTATAGTTAAATTCAAAGATATATTTAGTTATTATATTCTTAAATAAAAACAAACTAGTTGCCATCCTAATCAAGGAAAATAAAAGATTAAGGAATTGACTACATTAATTTTAAATCTAGCAATAAAGTTGATTATCTTTCACTAAATGCTTCATAAGTGAGAACACATCCATAATTTACAATTTTCACTATGGGAGTTATGCAGTATTTATAATTTATGGGGCTCTCTCCTCTAAAGAGATTTCAGTAAAATGGCATGACAGTTCCTCATGGGAACAACCATCTAATCAATACCAAGGGAGTGTACAGACACTACTGAAAAATTGTCATCACCATTATAAACGTATTTTTACACTACCCAAATTTCTAAACATCCACTTAAGGTGAAATGGTGTACACTGAGGGCAAAAACAAGCTGGCCCAAAATGCACAGCTTAAAACCGGTCCATCTTTTTCTAAGATTTTGCTATATGTACATTAAGAAATTTTACTTATTTTCACAGTTACCTGATGCTGTATAGATAGAATACACTTGTAAGAAGAGGGAGTCATTAGGATCAGTCTGCAATGTAACCTGCAATTTTAGAGGTCCTGCCTAGACATAAGTAACTGTCAGTCAGTCACTTAAAAATACTTTTGTCATGATCAGCTATAGGACATGCAGAAAGCATTAGACATATCCACTGATAAGGAGCCCACAATTGCTCCATTTTAACCTACCCACACAGTTAGTTCCTGAGACCTAATGACTCCTTTGAGATAGGCAAAATTTAAAAAAAAATCATTTAGAAAATATCAGTTGTAAGTGACAATATGCTTGTGACAGAAAATTCCCAGAAAAATCCAAAGTACCATTCTTGAATCAGATCCCTTAAGTGTAAGAACAGAGTTTTTCATCCTTAGGTAGCATGCTTAGATGTCTACTACAATGAGTATTTACTGTCTTTAGGCAGCAAATAGGTATGACAAGGTGACTGAAGAACCACAATTTGAGAGACTGCAATTTGCACTTTTGTTGGCTTGTCACAATCTTACTGTTACTTCAATATTGCATTTCCATGGGTATGTTATGTGATCACTGTATGTTAATCACAGCATGTTAAAAACAGCATGATTAAAAATTTAGAGTCACTTCAGGTATAAGAGTTATGTTCATGTACTTACTGGAGATGCATGTACTTGTGTTATTCTTAACTGGTTTTCCAAATCTTGAACTTTATTTTTCAGTTCTGTGTTTTCAGTTTCTAATTCTTGAATCTACAAAGCAAATGGTTATTGCAACAGCTATTGGGAGATTCATTAATTTCAACAGCTTCCATTGAGAGTAAATTTAATCTGAGATCTGGTAATTTAGAAGCAATGTTTAACTAATTATTCAGTTACAAAAAATAATTAAACTTAAATTTCTCTATCTTCCACATTTCAACCTTGCTTTTCTCTTTAATGACCTTGCAAGATGGCAAAACTAAAATACTGTTGCGTAGTTATCAGGTACTTTTTCAATTTCCTTTCTTTCAGTATCTGCTACAATTCTTAACAATCTGAAAATAATGCTGGAAATTATGGTGTCATAGAAAGCAGATAACATGAGTACAATAGCATGTTCCTTTATCTCTTTAAAAAACATAGTTCAGAACTTACTCTCTTCTGTAAACCTGCAATTTGTTTCCTTGTTTCAACATCTTTTCCTCCGGACTCCAGAAATTTCCTGTAAGCTAAGTCAAATGCTTGACCAATTGTTAAAGTTATCTCTTCTGCCTTTACATAAAACATAAGATTGAAATTAGTATATTACGAATATTTTATATAATTGCATTTCATTTCAGATGATCACAAAATACTTTACACCATGTATCATGTTCAAAGGGTTTGCTTCATCCATCACGAAGTCAACACTGCAAAGGAGCACGGAAAACACTCTTCAGCAAAATATCTTGACAGAAAATGCTATGAAAGCAACTTAAAGCAACTTTGGATAAAGAAGGGAGACTGAACAGGCAGAAAACAATTAGCTAATTTTCAGTATAAATTATGCCTCTAATTTCTGTAAATACTGATAGCATGCTGCAGTATGTCTTTTTCTGATGATCTGTGAAGCAAATACAGGTTTTTCAATCATTAATTGTTTTAGTTTTAATGGATTAATGTTTTCACGTTAATGGATGTTTTGACCCCTATAGCTTTTAAATTTGGATTTCAACACTTATTTTTACAAGTCCTATAAAATCTCAATCAGCGTACTGTAGATAAATGTATTTATGTTCTCAAGTATTTCCCATCACAAAAATCCAACAAAGCAGAATTTGCATTTGCATGTGCAAAATATAGTAATTTAGTAGATCTATGCTGATTTGTGTCCTATGCTATGATGCGTATATGTAGTTGGTGTAGAAAATCTATTTTAAAAACAACATGTAAAAATAAGCATACAAGAAGTTGATTGAGCACACCAAGGTTTTAGAAAAAAATGCTGACTTACACAAGGTACCAATAAAAGGTGAATATATGGATATGCCATTTGCTTTAGAAATTTAGCTGAGAAAGTAAAACACAGTAAGCAGTAACTTTTTTAATTTTTTAAACAATTTGGCAGGGGGAAAAAATAATCAGAAAAAAACATTTAAACTGGCTAAAACTAAACTAGAATTTTATCTTTATTGAAATGAAAATCTGAAATTGGTTGTTTCTCATGAAAGCAGAGCATTCTGCTTAATGCCAAAACCATTTTGCCTTCACTACCTGTATGAACATGAATGGCTGGATGCACAACAATGGTGCAGAATGTGACGCTCCCAGCCTTTCGTCCATCAGTGCAACGGTAAAGTCATTCAGTAGAGGTGTGTGAAGACCCCTCTGTCTTTTTACTGTAAAAACCCCCATACGGCTACCTTTATTAAAAAAAAAAATCACAAGAAATTATTTTGACCAAATTAGAACAAACAAGCTGAACTAGGACTGCTTTAGAGCGTAACTGCTTATGTTAGTAAAAGAATAGTGTAATGGACCCAGGGAGCATGCAGTCCTATGTTCTTGGAAGGATGAAGATTGCCTGAAATGAAAAGCACCAAGTGAGGTGAGATCCTTTGAAGTCTGAGAGTACTAATAAACAAAGAGTGAAACAGTTAAAAAAAGTACAAAACGTGAAATATCACTTTTAGGTTAGAGAGAAAGAAAAAGTGCATTGGTCTGAAATAAAAACAGTACTACCATTGTGTGCAGAGCGTGCAGAGACTGACAGGGCAACTTAAAATCATGGGAATGTGTTAAAAAGAGGCATAGGATAGAAATTTGAAGGGAAATAACGGAAGTGTATAGCAATTCTGAACAGTATCTACTGAAGGCATTGGAGCAATGCCGGTGAAGAACAAAATAATCAGAAACACTGTGAAGCAACACATAATGCTGCATAATTGCATATAAATAGAAGTGCATATGCATCTTTTTCTAAAAAAACCCCCACATTTCCTTAGTATTTCCTTTGTATGATATCTCAGCTACTTCAGAATAAAACAAAAAGAGAGGGTCCAGATTACAAAAACCTAAACATCCATTTTTGGTGTTGATTCTAGTGTTCTAATTTGTTAATTACTTTCTGCCAGTGTAAGCACACAACCCTGTGGCAGCTAGACACCATTTTCTTCATTTCCTGTCCTAAAGTATTTTTTTCTGCTATTGCACACTTTGGAATAGTTGCCCTGTTCTGTCTCAGACACGAGAGAATGTCAGTGGTTAGTGCAATGAATTCTCTGGTAGTGCATCACAGCATTAACAAACTCGAGATGTGGCGGCGTGGTGGGCAGAGAAGGGGGAACCCTGCTGTAAAAAAAAAAAAAAATTAAAAAAAAAAAGATATCTGAGGCAGACACATCAGCAGAAGAGCCCGTGAGGTTCAGCCACAGGATTGCAGCAATCTCTGCGAAACAGCTGTGCAAACATTTCAAGTTTGGTGGGATGCAGTCTCTTCTCTGAGACTATTGCCGATGCCTTGCCTAGAATATCAAGGTGGGTAGTAAGAAGAATTGTCCCAGCAAACCATCTCAGATCAATGAAGAAAAAGGCTCTCATTTAATTAATGCATCTAAGTTACAAGGCCCTGTATTAGCAGGAAAGACTGTATCAAAGTGACCCCAATTAATGGGCAGGCTATTTGCCTTTATTAATCATTCCTCTTTTACTTCAAGGCAGACCAATCAAAGTCCATAACAGCCACTCTGATTTTTTTAAAGCATCTTGCATACTTACACACTTTTCACTGTCAAATACATAGCACAGATGCTTATTTGATTCTGAGTCTTTGCATATGAAAGTAAATATTCTCTTGTCAGTTTTATCATCAGCACAAAATGATATCCTATGGAGCTGACAGTTGTGCTGGACTTCCTGCAAATAAAAACAAAGATTAATTTCAAGAAACTACTATACTTGCTCAGGATAAAGATGAACAAAGTAAATCTCTGGATTTCCTCATCTACAAAAGAGCAGGCAAGCGGCAGTAACATTTTTGAACATCTCTCATTGTACATGAGAGGGCCCAAAAGTGGACTTAAAAGTATAACAGAAGTTAGCAAACTCATCTCCCAACAAATGTTCCCATTTTTACTGAACATAAGCAGGAAGCTTTTATTTGGACAGCATTTATCTGGAAGTGTTTATTTGGAGGTATTTTCTGTTCTAGAAAATTGGTTTTACTGTTGTTTTGCATCCTTATGCAATTTATTTGGGAATGATTATGTAAACTACTTCATTCTTTTTCCATGTGCACACTCCCAGTGTTTCTTTAAAGTGGTTTTACTGAAAAAAGTCCGTACTTTTCTATATTAAATATAGAAAACAGAAATAAAATGAATTTGTTATCCAAACACAGTGGCACAGAGCATGAAATTAGTCATCTAAGTAATTGTTTACTTAAGGCACAATCTAAACAGCTTTTAAACATTATTTGCATATTTTAGATACTATAATTCACTTTCTATTTAAAAGCATGCTACAGCTATTTAAAAAGTTGTAGTGGCAATGCTCTTCAGCTGAGAGAGCTCGACAAGAGTGAAATAAACTATCTCAAGTATTTCTTTATTGTTTTTCTTCAACAAGTCTCCTCTTGGTATTTTATTTTGTTTGGCTTATTACATGGGAAAGCAGTATTTGCTTTAAAGGAAAATATGCAGTTTAGATGTGAACTATTATCTATTAAAAAAAGAGAGAGTTTCTGTGCAGCACCAGGGTTCCCAGATTGCTGTAAGCTCATAAACAAGGGCATGTCCTCTCTGCACACAACCATTTAAACTAAAAAGAGGGCAATCTGGCAATCTTTTCTCATTTCCCCAACTCGGTTCCTTTTCTCCATCTTGACAGCCATTCTTCTGTGTATCCTATTTCTCCTATGTCCCCAAATCTCTCTCACATTTAATCTCTTTTTTTTGTAGTTACATAAATAACACATGCCTGCTCTGGCATAGATCTGTTTTATAGATCCATGTAAATACTTTGTGTAATTTAATGACAGAATCACTTTTCTGCAACCCTTCTTTTTTGGATTATAGAGTATTGAATCAAGTCCTGACACAGCAGGCCGCCTGTTCGTAATGCAATTAATAGTCATCACATGAATGTAAACCAACATTCCTCTGTAACAATATTGATTTGTTTCAAAAACACATAGAAAAAAATTATTGCAGTCAGTGATGATAACACAGAATTTAACTAATTTCCTAAAGCATCTATAAATTTTGCAAAGCAAAAGAAAACTTGATTCAAATTTATATTTACATGTAGCTTTAAGAAACGAAGTGGGGGAGGTAAAACGACTACTCACAGTCAATCACCATTAGAGTTGTAATAGCATTGCTAAGAGATTAGAATGTTCCCATTCCCCCAGGAACTTCTGTCCCACAGCTTTCTGTTAATCTCTGCAGGAACAGTCAGGAGGACTAGCACATTTCGGCATTTAAAACTGTTCTTTTAAAAGAGTTTTTGCCAGGATACAGGGTTTAGTACCCATTTCTGCCCTATGACATAAGGAAGATGCAAAAACTGCAATTACAGTTGACATAGATATTTCTTGCCCCCTCTGCTTATGAACTGTTGAATTGTGGTTGTATCAAGAGTTTGAAGAGAAAATGGCTTGCAAGTAGACATAACCTTGAACTAATGCTACATTTTCTTAAAAGGCAGCATCACTGTCTGAATGGTAACAATTACTCCAGAATTAAGAAAGAGTAACAAACAGTTCATTCAAATCCAACATATGGATTTAAGAGCACTCAGATGTCAAGAATTGCTGACTGTTGAATAAATACGTCTTAGCTTGATTATATTTATCTCATTATTCCTCTTTGAAGTCTGTGAGGAGGATGTTTTGCTTACTCTGTAACCCCTTCCCAAATACCAGAGCAAACAAAAGAACAGAAAATCCATCCATGGGATGACTGAATGGACTTAACTGCTGAAAATGAAGGAATTGTCAATGTGTGCCAGATGAAAGTCCTACAATAGTACTTATGGCCTGCTACATGAAGTTTACAGAGAAACAACACATTTAAGAAATGTGCAATTCCAAACTAGCACCATGAAGCATGAGTCACTGCAAACACATTGTCTCCTCATTCACCTGCAAACACGTACATGTGGGCATCTATACAATGGTGACCATTTGGAAAGGCATTACCATTATTAAATAAATGTGTTTTCACCTTCCTAACAGTTTAACGTTCTGGTGTGAAAGGATTAAAAAATGATGTCCCACATTAGATACAGTCCGTATTTTGGAGCACCGTCTACCTTCCTGGGAAGACGTCACCCATGCGTTGTAACAAGAGATTTTTCCCCTGCACTCGGCACTGGTGAGACCCCACCTCGTTCATTGTGTCCAGTTTTGGGCCCCTCACTACAAGATGACATTGAGGTGCTGGAGCGGGTCCAGAGAAGGGCAATGAAGCTGGTGAGAGGTCTGGAGAACAAGTCTTATGAGGAGCAGCTGAGGGAGCTGGGGTTGTTTAGCCTGGAGAAAAGGAGGCTGAGGGGAGACCTTATCACTCTCTACAACTATCTGAAAGGAGGTTGTAGTGAGGTGGGTCGATCTCTTCTCACAAGTAAAAGGCAATATGACAGGAGGAAATGGCCTCAAGTTGCACCAGGAGAGGTTTAAATTAGATATTAGGAAAAATTTTTACACTGAAAGGGTTATCAAGCATTGGAACAGGCTGCCCATGGAAATGGTGGAATCATCATCCCTGGAGGTATGTAAAAGACAAGCAGACATAGTGCTTGTAGTGATATGGTTTAGTGGTGGTTTTTATCAGTGTTAGGTTGATGGCTGGACCTGATCTGAAAGGTCCCTTCCAACCCAGACAATTCTATGATTTTAAGAAATGGTATTTTAGAAGAATTTTCCATCAACAGAATGGTTTTCCTTATAATACTTTTGTGGACCAATAAAAACATTAAAAACAATAGTTAATTACTATTTTAGCACCATAAACACGTAAGTCTCTTACCTTTGTTTTTGGATCTAGAATTTTTACACCATAGATTGAGATTTGTAATTCAACTTTGGGTGTCTTCTGGCCTTCAGATTTCTTGATATGTCTTGCAAACTATAAGATGAAAAATACACCAGTAATCACATTAATAGTTTTCTTTTTTTTTTTTTTGTTATTTTTCATTTCCTCTCAACTCCTTCTACCTGAGGTTGTTTCCTCCCTTCTTAAAAAAGCTCTTATAAACAATGCTGACCATTCCCAAAGTCCCAGTTGGGCACAGAACAGCATTTCTGACTGCACACTATAGAATATTCCTATAATTCAAGAAAAAAATATTTTAAAATCACTTAGCTGGTCCTCTTGGAACTTTTGTCTGCTGCCTATGCACTTAATTTAAGCTTTTGCATAAGATTTCTAAAAGAGTAGAAACATGAACACTTTCACCTAGTTTGTCAACTGCTTGGTTGTTGAGCAGTGAACATCATTGTTTCCCATATCCCACTACTTCTACATTCACTTCTGTACACAAACATGGAGGGTATTTCCTGTATATTCCTCTAAGGAAATTAATTCTTTTAAACAGGTTCAATATGAAAGCATTACAGCTGTCAACATGTAAGAAACACTTAATCTCTTCTATAGTATTCTCAGGATTTATTTGTTTACTTAAGAGTTCACTTGACAATGACTAGACAACTTTTTATATGACTGGGTTGTGTGATGTGTCCTATTCAATACATCTTCCAACCTTTTATATCTCCTTTTCTATCTACTAGATCTGACTTGTCTTTCTCTCATGAACACTGCATACAAAATAATCAGAGTATCTAAAATTTGCTACTGCATGGTACTTAAGAAGTGTCATGAATTTGGGTAACTTTCTCAACAAAGATACAGAATTTCTCTATATTTTGCTCTGTTACCAGCCCTTTTCTTCTCAAGTCTTTGACAGCCTGGAACAGTATTTTCAACTGCATAAATAGGGACGATGACTCACTGAAGGCCAGAGGAGTTTGAGTCTCTGCTTCACAGCTGTATGTTTGAACACAGCGTCCTCAAACTTGCTCCCATTTAAGAATAATTGAGCGCATAATTCACCTCAGTACAAATATTGTCAGTGAAGACAGTGACGTTTAGTGGTATAAAGAGGCTAGGATGTCAACAAGGGTGCTAACCTATCTTAAAAAAGCTTAAACCTGGAAGACAGAAGCCTGAATTACTTTGTGACTGTGAAGTACTTGGCTGTAGCCAACTGATACCTCACCCCCAAACACCTAATTTCCTGACTTTAAGTGATAGTTGAGGGTTTAGGTTTTTGCTCTGTCCCTAGGCCTATGCTAATTAGTATTTGGGAAATCTTTCCATGAACTCAACTGCTTTACACTGCATGACTGTCTCCATCTATTTCATTTCATTTTGTAGGAAGCCCCATTTGTGGCAAAAAATTAACTAGTTTTAAGAACCACCTTAAAAGCACATAATTAACCTGCTTTTCCCTTCCTCACAATTTTACTCCTCATTTTGAAAGCACACTTATTGAAAATTTTAGTGACTATATATTAATTTATAATTAATCCTATTAATTCATACAGTAACATGACCTATCCAGTTTATTCCTGATCAATGTATCATGTTAGCTGACAAGTATCATACCCTTCACAAGTTAGGTTTTTTTTAAAAAGCACAAAAAACCAAACAGAACTTCTACCTAAGCTACTCCATGCCATTCTTAATACCAATTCTTAACCCTTCTCCCAAATCTGACTTAAATTTTATACAACCAATTTAACCTGTTTGATTCTTAAGTCTCTGCTTCAAAAAAATAGGAAAATGGTAAGCCAATCAGTGTTTTATTAGCACAGATATTTTTTCCCCCAAAATAATACAAAACTTAAATTTTCTTTGTGATAATTTTCATACATTTACTTAATACCTCCATGCTGCCAGCTTTCCTTTCTGATTTGCGATGTGATTGTGTCCTTTATTGGATAAAAATCTGAGGATAAATGTGATCCCTTTTCACAGTACAACAGGGGTCTGTGCTTGGCTCATTTTTCTACACGTTAAATAGAATGACCACAAAACCCACCGATCACCTGGACAGTTTGGGCATCTCAGTTTCCAATACACTTTACAGTGCACAGAAGCACAGCTATGGAACAGACAATCCTGGGGCATACCTCAATTTGGAAGAGCCTTGAACTTGAGTGAACCCTGGCTTTTTGGAAATGTCCCTTTATAAGCAAGATGTATGCAGGTGTTTTTGTATAGTAATGAAGAGAAGGCATAAATAATATTTGATTTTACTGAGTGAAAGCTATACTGTATGTTGAGAATGATGATGAAATGCTTGGTTTTCCAACTGTAATCATCTCATCGGAGTCCCCAACAACAGCTACAACATGAAAACTTTTTAAAATAAGTAGATCTGAATAACTTGCACAAGTTTTAGAACAGCTGGCCAAAGCTCGCTCCAAGTAGTCAAGAAGTCTTACAACACTGAGGAAGTTCCAGAAGATAATTCTGTGCCAATACTAAAAAAAAGGGTAAACAAATGACCCTACCATGTCTCCACTCTCAAAATGCATAAATTAAGTTCAAAAACTAGAGAATTCAAGTGACATGAATTAATGATGATCAACATGGATTCTACAAAAAATGCAACTTGTCAAAATACACAAAAGCATTTGACTGAGTTTTGCATGCCATTATATTTAGGAAATGAAGCAATACAAAGAAAGTATTAGTTAAGTTAGTTACATTAGTCTCCAGATGCAGTTATAAACAGGAAATTGTCATTGGGAAGATATGTTTCTAATGTATTCCAGCAGGATTTATTTCTTAAGCATGACATTATTGAACAATGACCAGGAGGAAAATAATTACTAATAAAATCTGCAGACAGAAAAAAAGACAGAGGAAAAAAATAGGAAGAGAAGTACCTAGTAATCTGAACTCTCAAATCATCACAGAGAAAGGTTTCAGATCACGAAGGCTGATGGAGCAAATAACACAGAAAATACCTCACCAACCAGAACACCATAGATTGCCTGTATGCAAACAAACCATCTCTGTTGCAATATCAACTCTGCAAATCATACATATGGGAACTAACTTACTTTCCTGGGATTACTCTGTGAAGATGGAATTAAGAAAGTCTTGATGCCATGGTATGCTTTCTACTAGTAACTCTGGATCTTCTCATGAAAGTACAACTGGGAAGATTAATGCAATCCTTGGATATTTCAAGAAGATCCTTAAGAAGACAACAACGGCTGCACTGCATCAGCTGCTTGTGAGAAACTACTCAAATGTTATGTTCTGAGATTTTTCAAATGCAGAAGGATGTTGACAAAACGCAGGAAGATCATAGGATTTTGCAAAAGTTACCAGCGGACTGGAAACACACTTCATAAGAAAATCAATCAAACCAAAACCAAGCTAATGTTGAAAGAAAAATACAAAAGAATCTCCAACACAGACATCCAGAGAGACAAACAAGCTTTTTAATCAAAGGTTTACTGGGATACAGCGTCTAAAAAGTACACATAGATAAATTCAGAAAATCTGCTGCAGTTAATTTCTTAATGCTTTTCCTGCCCACTCCTTGTTCTGTGTAGTAACAGATAATGTCCAGATACTGATCAGTAATTTCTTTCGTATCTGAACTTCTCCAGAATGCCAAGTTCAGCCACCTCCCAAACTTGTGCAAGGAGACCTGCAGATCCTAACACCTAGGCATCAGCCAATTTGCCTTTTTTCTTCTATTTTTTCCTACCTACTCCTAACTAAGACGACCCTGAGGAACCTCTGGACAGGGGAGATTTACAAATGTTATATTCTCCTTTCAGCACACATTTGAAACAAAGTAATATTTGTAGCTCACACAGTAATAGATGGACACAGTAACAAGATTATTTAAGAGGGTAAAAATCTGTAGCCTCCCATTGGCATCAAAATGGACAATGATATAAAATGATAATGAATCACAGCATGGCTTGGGAAGAGATACGATGGGCCAAATTCTTAAGCTGTTAGTTTATACGTATATTGTTCTCAGGCAAGAAACCCAGATTTGGCCCAATAATAATATGAGCAGCTCAGTGGGATGGGCTAGCTCTTATATAACTGCTTTGGAATTAACATCATATTTTTCTTGAATCTTTTAGGGAAAGAAACAGATAAAAATAAATCTATGGTTTAATTTAGCTCTAAAAAGAAAAAACTTCTATATATCTTGTCTTTTATTACAGTAGCAGGAAAAATTGCATACTTTGAGACTTTTAATAAAATTACATTTGCAATGCTTATGCATCAAGTCTGGAGGATTAATCAGAGGATTAATCAACAAAATATAACGTGAGGAAAAAAATCATGTTTTAAAAACACCCATGAGCTTTAGTTAAAGAAATAACGGTTAAAATAAATTCTATCAAAATCAATTTAAGCTATGCAAATCAAAGCCATGTGCTTTTATTTAATATTTACACCTCACTGCACAATTTAAGAGTTTATTAAAAAAATCCTGAAACATCTGACGTAGACATTTCTGAGATTTGGGCACTATTTTTCAGCCCAGGCAATAGGAGTTCAACTCCTTCATTTTACACATGCTTCTAGTGAGACATTAGACATTGCACTTCATGTGGACACCTTAAAAGATATCTCTCTGATGACAATGTAGTTGTCTACACCGAGACACAGCTTTATACCTGGCTTTGAGAAGATGTTTTTCCTTTTTTTTCATAACATCGTTCATTATCAGGAAAGATGCTTGGAAAAAAAAAAGGCCCTATTCCCTTTATAGTGACTACATACCATCTTTTTGGTCATGCTATGGTTCAAACTTTGATGCACGTTTCATGTGGGTATTAGGACCTCCCAAAAACAGCTGTCAGGAAGAGGAAAATTATTAAAAGGCCACAGGTATGTGACCCCGAATCTCTTGATAATCATCTGGGTAGGGAAAAAGCAGCCTCAGAAATCCATTTCTATGGAATATGTTGTATTTTATTTTCCAAACACAGACTAGACTGAGAGGAAAGCTACTGATCTATTAACCACAGAGAAGACAATGCAGTACAGTCTTTTTTTCATCTCTCACTCCCTGAAGTTGGGGTTTTTTTGTTTGCTTGTCTGGGGGGGGGAGGTCAGGTGTGTTGGGGTTTTTTTTGCTTTTGGTCGGTTTTTTGTTTATTTTGTTTGGTGGTGTGGGGTTTTGTTGGGTTTTTTTTGGTGTTGTTTTTTTGTTTGGGGGTTTTTTGTTTTGTTTTTGATGGGCTTTTTTTGTTTGGTGGGTTTTGGTTGGTTGTTTTTTGAGAGAGAGGGTAAACGGGTATTCTCCAGCTCTTCTCACTGATCTGCTTTGGTCTTCAGGCTGTCCCTGACTGGTCCCATACCACACATTCTGCTTTCTCCAGTACTTGAAAGAGAACAGTCATAGCTGTAAGGCTTGACTGGAAACCTCTTTATCCCAGTATTAACAGATTTTCTGTACTCCGCCCTCCTCTGTCCTTTCATCAACAAATGAAACCCAGCTTCAACACGAAAGGGAGCTCAGGACAATATCTATTGATGGTCTATTAAGGGCAGCAGCAGGGCAGCATCACAGCATGTGTAGAGGCGTGTGAAAGAGCACTCATCACTTTGTGTATCCTTAAGGGTCAAGGAGCTGGTGAAGATTATTTCAACTGGCTTAGAAGTGATTAATTCTATTTATATTATCTAGTCATCTCCACTTACAGAAGAAAAGAGGAGGAGAAAAGGAAACTGAGTTGGAAGTTGGGTAAGAGAACAACCTTAAGTTTGGTCCTCACAAAAATATCCCTTTGAGGACTGTAAAAGGAACAGCCCAAAACTCAGGTGTTTACTTCTGTTTTCTCCCTAACTCCCCTTCATGCCATTTCCAGGCTGCCACTAGCAGCCTGGTTATGCCGTCCTTTCCACCTGTTATGCTGATCTTTCAACCTCTTCTCCCCTCTGGCAACACTTCAAGCACTTTTTGAGAAAGACCAAATTCATTCCTATAGTTTCATTTAGAAGTTATAACCTTCATTAACCAAGGAAATTAATCATTTCACTTTATCATATAAAGTGTGATTTGCCGACATTTACACAATTGAATAACGTGGGCATGTTCTGACACATCTTGGTACCATTTTCCTTAGTTTTTATTTCATTCTAGAAATTATTTTGACCAGCAAACTGTTTGTAATAAATTATGAGAACAGTTCATCTTATCTTAGAAACAAAAATATACATTTTAAAATATTAGCGTCCAACTTTCTTCTTTCTCCTGCAGTGCAGCTCCAAGAAATTTGAAAACACGAGGGGCAATCCAAACTAGATAAAACCACTGGACAACCCTCTAGAAAAATTAAATATAGATGGTTGGAAAAAGTGTATATTCAAATTGCAACTGGGCCCAGCAAAAATGTTAAGCGTTTAGAAAATGTAGTAGTACTATTTAGGATAAAACAAGTACAACGAAGCATTAAAAAAAATTTCCGCGAAGTTTCTGTATTTTACTGTAGAACATCAGCTCCACCTGCTGGTAGAAGTAAGTTCAGGGCCTGGCGTGCTACGGTTTTGCACAAACCTGTTTGGCAAGTTGAGTCTTTCTGCCATATAAGTTAAGATCTTTTGATTTAAAGAAGTAAAAAGTTGTATATCAAATGTTTATTCTGACAACAGTCTGATGACATGATGGCTTAAGAAAAATAGGTTACAGTGACAGTATTTCAAAAGGTTATTGGTGCAATACACGCCAGTTGGAAAAACAGCTCCAAATATTAAGAGAGTCAGCTGTTTTTCTGCTAGCTATTAATTTTCATGAAAAACAAATTACAATTAACAATGTGATTAAAACCAAATCCATATAATAAAAAACCACCCTAAATATAGCATTACAAGCTACACATCCTTTAAAAACTCTTCTACTCCAAAAAGCATTATATAAGTTTTCTTTCAAAACAAGACCTAAGTTTTCAAACTGTTTTCACTGGTATAAAGTTTTTAATTAACATTTGTGATTAATTATAAAATCCAGTAACTCTAGACTTCTCTTCAAAGAATTCAGATGCATAACATAAATCAATGTTGAAATGAGTAATCAGTTAATTGAAGATTGTTGCAAACAGCAAACCTCTTTATTGCTCTCTGAATTCTGTTCCAAGATTTTTCAAGTCTTTCCAAAAGTTGTCTTTAAGTACTTTGTGAGTTTTCTAATAAACTTATGACTACGTAAGATTCCAAGTAATATCTAAAGTCCAAAATTCCAAGCTTGAAGAAATGGAGTAATTCTGGCAGCAACAATTCAGACACGTATCTCCAAGGTGGTTTATTTAGGGAACACATGTAAAAAGTTGGAACAGACACCTACATACTCCGATGACACCACAAATACATACAAAAAATGACTACATTTAAATTTTAGTGCTAGGCTGACAAATTAAAATAGTTCTGGCTCTTCCTACACTTCAGAGAACAGCAATTTGAAATCCTTTTTCCATCTGCTGTCAGAGTAAACTATTTCAAGGTACCAAATCACACAGTCCAACCCAAGAAAACCCTCCAGTGATCAGCGAGAGCCCAGGTTAAACAGGAGTTCCACCAGTGAGACAGAGATACTTGGCAGTTGCTTTGCTTAGGAGTCTGATAAAACATCATTAAAATAGAACTGAAACTTCCCCATAGCAGGATATTACCTTGACAGGTTTCTGCACAGGTAACTTTTCTCGGGGTAATGGAATTATATAAACAGAAAACTTCCAACACAACAGGTTTCGCTCCAGTATTAGCTGTAGACTGTACAAGGTGCACACAAAACCACACATTTTGTTTCCATTGGTAGCATGCTGCAATGGCTAAAAAAGCGTGACACTTACACTAGCCTAAAACACTTGAAAACAACAAGACAATAATGTTTCTGATGAACTGTAGCAGAGTAAATCTTTTTGGCATAAAGCATTCCAAGAATCTTTAAAGGCATTTAAAAGCAGATCTTTAAAGGTATTTTGATAGAGCGAAAATAATTGCAAAGAACTTCTGTTTCAATACCTTAACAGAATTACTAATGAATTTTGTAAAGATGGCTTTTTCAAGGGAAATCTCAGTCTTAAAAGCTGAGCTATCTAAGTAGTGTTTCATGTCTTCCTTCTTCCTTTTTTAACGATATTAATAACACAGAATCAAAATTTTTCAATATTGACTCCCAAGATTTTCTGTCCATTTCCAAGATACTTCTGTTTAAATGAATAATGAAAACCCTACAAAAAGTTATGGGAAGTACAATAATAGGCACAATAATTTTTATATCTAAATAAACTAATGCTCCAATAGCTCTAAGCAGACAAGCAGGAAGCAGTGCAATTCCACAGCAATGTGAGTTAGCAGAAAAAACAAATGAGCATTCCCTACCACAACTCATAGCATTTGAAGAGCTTTAAGCATATTAGCTGTCACTCAACATAGTGAGCCATATTATCAGTTAGCAACCCTCAACATGTCATTTCGCTAGGATACTTTCTAATTGTCTACCAAGTCCCTCAGTGCCCAAGAACACATAACCAAGGAGAAATTGTAAATGCCTGGTTTTCTCAGCCATCTGTGTGCACTAGCACATAGATGGGGTTTGTGCACACAGACCTTTTCAAACAAAACATGAAGACGTGGAGGACAAGGCAGTAATGTCCCTTGTCATAAACAGCCTTGGTTTGTAAACCCTATTCTCTCACTACAGCTCTATTTCCAGATACATCACAAATTATCACAGCTGAAGGCTGGACAACATTCATGCCAGTGTCACAAACCTTTACCTCCGGTCGAACCGTCAGTTTATGTGGATCAGACACACCAGCTTCAGACGAAGAGCAGTCAGGGACAGCCAGTACCCACAGAGCTATCACAGCCCACTTACGATGCGGTTTGACATTCTTAGCCCTGCTCTCCGGCACCAGCCATTTATCTTAAGTGGCTGAATATTCCATGGGACTCTAACTGGGACTCACAGGAAGCAACACATGGCACAGTGAAATGAAGGACAGGCAGGACTGAAGTCACTAGTTTTTCAGTCAAGGAAAAGTTAATTTTCTTAAATTCTCTGGCAACACCTTTGGAGTGCCATAATTAGATGCATTCAATAGCTACAAAGTGAGGATGGCAGCTGAAACAAATTGTTGCTACTAAGGTTTGTACTAACAAAGCCCTAAAGTTTCAAAAGAACAAGCAGTACACATTAAGGTACATAAAGTTTATACTATAAATAACTGTATAATCTACGAGACTAAATATTTGTACAGCAGAACATCTGATAATACGGACAATAAGAGGGAAAGGCCTACACACCAGTGAAGAGATAAGTAAAAGCAACTGCTACTAAACCAAATGAATATACCTATAATCACTTACAAAGTGTCCTATCTGTGAAAACAAGTTAAGATTACATTCTGTTTTTATTTCATTAAAAATTCCTTACCTTTAATTTTCTAACAGCATCTCTTACAACTTCGGTGCCTTTGGGCTGTTCCACTTCCGTACTGCCAAGAAACTGAAAAGATTGTAATTTGTGAGAATGAAGTTATGCACCAGAAGGGCTAATTAATTCAAGCAATCTTATTTTCCCATTATTTCCGAATAACATTTTGGAAAAACAATCTTTTCAATAGTTGATAAATAATAAATCTTCATACAGCTATTTCTAATCAAGAGAATAGCAAGAATTAAATTCTAATTAGACAAATATAAGAGGTATCAAAAGCAGATTTAAAAAAACATTTTATTTATCTCAGTCCTATACAAGTCTGTAAAACAGAGGTTAAGTACCTTTTTCCACTGAGAAACTGTAATTTTGGTAACATAATTTCTTTTGGAAAAGAATGAAAAAACGCCCCAAAACCCACATGAAATATGATACTTCCCATGAATCAACATGAGCCAATGGTTTGGACTATGTTACTAAAACTTTCATACAGTGATGCAAGATAAATTAAAAAGGCCTGATTTTGTTCTCAGAGCTACTTTGTACAGTAATTTCATAGATTTAAAGGGACTACGCTCCAACTTACATAAATACAAGGCTCATATTCAAAGAATTTCTACTAGAGATCATATTTTTACCAAGTAAGGTTTTAACGAAAACCCAACATACACCTGTTAACATACAAAGCATGATACTTCAATGGGACCTTACCAGGCCTGTAAGGCACTGAAATGCCTTTATGTTCTTCTATACAGTTTTACTTGCCTTTTACTGTGCTGTTATGAAAGGTAGGATAATCCTGCCTGAACCGCATCTGTGTAATAATTTAATTAATTTTGAATTGACTGATTTTCACATTGAGGTACAGATGATTTAAGTCATACCATTTACCTGTATACGCCAAAATAATGCTAGCAAGAAAGAACAATCTCCCTTTTTTTCTCTAAAGTATACAATTTTCTGTGTAAAATAACACAGGGTATGTGTAGTTTTTAAGTCTCAGCAGTTTCAAAAGGAACTTAAATTTGCCAAGCTACAGATGCTTTCAGCATAGTAATTCTGAAATTTTATTAAAGCTTCAAAATGTGTTTACTGTAGTCAATGTGCTTAAGCAGTACTCCCACAAAGAAACTTTGCAGCTCTACCAGTAATTAAATCTCATTAGAAATCTGCTACTGACTCTAAAATACGATGTGCCATCTTGAATACAACAGTGTGTAAATCAAAACACCACGCGCATCTGCTGTCAATATTCTCTACTATAACAATTCTTCAGACAGGAGACCAAAGTTTTGTAATAACAAAGCAGAAACCTCTATTATTGATTTGATGTCTTTCATGCAACATCTCTGATGACTTCAAATAGAGGTGCTGTTCTTCCCTGAAAAGTGACAGTTGAAGAACATGCATATAGAGAAAGAAGAATGATTCTTGGACATTACGGATACTACAGGTGACAGACAGAAAGGTGAGTGAATATATGTGCGCAGATGTATGGGGGTAAAAACAAAAAAAAAAGGTAACCACAAGCTTAAATGGACAAAAAAGAGGAATGCTGGTAATACCAAATATCTGTACACAAGCATATGTATACACCACACACTTGGCACAACACAAGAGGTAGAAGTTTTGCTGTAAAGTTTGCGAACAGCATATTCCATCTCATCTGCATCATTCTCAGCATAAAAGCTGTGGGATCAAAGGGTCAGCCCTTTTTCTTCAATGGACAGCATCAAAGGAGGACTCGGTCTGTCCATCTGCCTTTGATCCCGATCGTGCGTTCCTCAATGCAGATCTGGAATTCAGTTCCTGTCTGTTGTCGAGTCCAGTCTGGGACCTTCCCAGTGCCACTCAGTGATGTGATCGTCATCCTGGGAGTTTGATACTGGTTTTCTATATAGTGTCTATATTTAATTATTTTCATTTTTATTACTTTATTACTATTTCATTAAAGTAGTTTAGCTTCTTTTAAACTCATAAGTCTCTTTTTCACTCTGTCTCTTCTCCCTGAAGGCAGAGGCAGGGGAGAGCATCTGTCATTCATTTCGGTGGCCAGCCCAGCCCAAACCAGGACAGTACCTTAGAAACTGCAAGCACCAAATTCTGCCACAGCTAGGGCATCTGTTAAAATTCACTGAATTTTTAAGTCCACAGTAATGTCCCCCCAAATCAGAAATTACCATTTTGGATCACAGAAAGGAGGGAGAAGTAGACATCTCAATAGAAAGATAAACTGCTGAAAGCACAAGTTTAAATGACTGTCAGATCCTGAAGAAACACATACTAATTGTGTTTGCTCAACAAGTTACAAAATAAATAAGCAACCAAGACTAGAAGTATACGGAGACATCATAAGTGTTATATCAATAGTATTAATTTCACTAACCAGAATTCTACCAGTCATTTCCAATGTGCTGTTTTCCCGATGAGTATCGGCTTTGACATGAAGCATCACTACCGAAAACTTTATTGCTTTCATCAGTTTTGATAAGCTATTCAGTAAAATACAGTAAGACACATTTAACCCATAATTACAAAGGAGATCTGTAGCATGTTAACATCCGAGATGATGAGACCATGGCATGGGTTGCGATGTTTGTATCTGATACACATTTTTATATCTTAGCTGCATTTGTTTGTTTCTTATTCAGGTAAGCTCAAATTTCAGTCATAACTGCTTACACGTTTCATGCCTGAGCTTCATAAGCTTTCTCATTTTAGTTATTCAGTTAGTTATGGTAAAATGGTAATAAAGAGAAAAACAGCAATTAAGATTTATTTTGAGGCAAATATTAAAAGAATTTCCAATCAAGACAATTTATTTTGTAATTATATCACAAGAATGACTGTACAATATAGGATTAACATACAGCTAACATATTAACTGGAGGCTTTTAATTGTTTGCTTTTCCATCTGCTCTGTACCTTTTCTGCATGATCTGCCCTATCATAGTATTTTGGTTAATATTACGTACCAATTACTATGGCATTAGTCATAATAGTTAAGCTAAGCAAAGACATATATATTTGCAAAACTGAGACTTTAGATGACAAGTACAATGTGACAAAGGCCTTTGTGTTTGTATAATCCCTAACACAGAAATGATGCACTGCCACCTCCGGGACTTCTGAAGTAAATAACTAACAACTAATTCACCATCCTCATGAAATGGGGAGATGGGTATTTCATTATCATCTTTTTAGCAGATTTTTCTCACCAAATCTCACACAAACACAGAGAACAAACATTTGTTACATCAGGAACTCAGAACAGCTGTGGCATGATAGTATAAATATTAATCGTGGAAGAGTACAAAAAAATTTCAAAGCAAAATTGGTAAATATCAAGCTTCCCTTTTCAAGATCAGGCTGCTTCAGAAAGCAATGCTGATGCAAAATTCTAGATAGAAACTTAAAAAGTCAGCGATTGCTTTGATCACTTCAGGTTCCCTCCCGCAGCTATGGCCCTTTTGCAGACCCAGCTGATGAGAAAAAACAACAACAATATGAAATACAACCGTTTCTGAGAGTAAAGCTAATACAACTCCTACATTTAATTGCAGAAGAGAGAAACAGAAAATAATGTAGCAGTTCCCCTTCAGATCATTCAGTGTTAATTGTATATGCAAATTAATAAATGCATTAAATTCTTAAGTGTTCATTAACATCAAATACATAATACTGATGAAAAAAATGTTTACAAATGATTGTTACATATATTTACTGTTTGCATCTAGTAAAAGGGTTAGTCTTGAAGTTGGTGTACTTCATGCGTAATAAGCCAATTCAAACACAAATGCTCAATAGCTTAGGCATGCCACTAGACTCATCTTTTTAAATATTCATGTATTGTTTAGTAGAGCTCATCACAATCATACTGAGTTTCTGTTGGATACTTCAAGAATTTCAAAGAGGATGACATTTAATATTTTGTGTAAGATAAAGCAAGATAAGGCAATGTTTTTCCCACGTAAATTGCTACACATTTTTCATTGCAGTCTGACATTCTTCCAAACGTATTCCCTACAAAATTGCTGAAAATTTATGTCTTTAATATATTACTTATTCTGATCCCACTTGCAGCTGTCTATAATAAGAAATAACTTTTATGAGGTCAACAGATCTTATCAGTCAAAACCGTTTAACCATTCCTTTAGAGTATATTAAAGTTCATTCTTCCCTCATTGATGTTTGCCATTAACAAAGCACGTTGTTGACCAGCCTTATACAAGACAAATACCTCAGATCAAACATTTATAATCTAATATCAGCACACAACCAGATGTGCTTGCTCTACTTGTAAAGATTTGCAAGATAGTGCAGCTGCAGAGAATTAACAGACACTCATTTCATGATATAGGAATCAACAAAAGTTTTATCGTTGACAGCGACTGGGAGAATAATTCAGTCCTGTAATGGCCAGGAGGGCTGTTTTACACAGCAAACTAGCAAACATAACCCTTGTGGGGTATATCCCTTCCTTCAGAATGTAGTTCAAATGAAAATTTTCCTATGCATTTAACTTCAGCAAGACGCGTTTTGCTCCAATTCCATAGTGAAATTGTTGAAAATTCTTTCATAGCTGTACTTTGGCTGGAAAAAAATATTTTTTAATAGTTTTAATAAAAGAAAGGTTGCTGTCTCAATTTAAAGTCAATTCAAACACAGGGCAATTTCAGGTAATCATAATCCTTTGCAGTTCTGACAAGTCTATTGTAGTTACCACATGCCCAATAGCTATTAATAAGGCCAGGTGAATTGTTAAGGTTAACAGTTCACTTTCTTCCTTGCCGTTAACAATACACTGGAGTAATTCTTACATAAGCTTAGCAGCTTACATTTTGACCCTCAACTTTCTACTTTTTTTTTTTTTTTAACATGTGAAGTATATCCAGGTGCTTTTCTTCAAAACCTAGGGAGAATACAAAAACCCTATCCATCCTTTGGAAAAGTTAGTTTTACCAGGGTCAAAAAAATCTTAAACTTAAAACTTGACTGAGAAATAGTTTTAGGTGCACTTGTGAATATTTAACATAAACTTCCACTCTTCCAGTAGAGAGCAGTGTAGGATATTTTAATAAGAAAACAACATCTGTTTTCTTTTGTCATCATATTTCAATCTCTTTCACAGTGCAACATTTCTTTATTACTCTGACATCCCTGCACATTAAAAGTTCGCTTTTATGAAGATTTAAATGCAATTATATGAAAAAAGTACTTGCCAAACTAATACAATAAAGAAATGAAAAAGCAATGCAAAATTACTGGATACCTGCTGCCAAAATTTGACAAATCAGTTCCTTCTGTGGTATAACTTGAAGGGATGTTGATTTACTGATGAAAGGAAGACAAACGTATCCACATTCCGATAACATCAGAGTGACAATATATAATAAAAAATGAGAACAAAAGTGAAGTGGGACCAGTTTTGAAGCTATGCAGAAAAGAAATGAACAAATGTCTAACCTGTTAATCACTTTCTAAGACATGAACAGGTTTTTTTCAGCTTTGCATATGTAAGTCTTCTCTGTCAATTAAACAGCAGAAGTACAATATGGGCTATAAAATACACACCTCTTTCTATTTTGTCTTCCTTCTCTTTCTCCACTCTGCAGTCCAGTTCCCTAACTGTAACAACTTCCTTGGTTCTCCATCAATACATGTTTGTGACAGAGTACATAAAAGTTTGGGTTTTTTCCCTTTTGAGAAGCACTTCTTTGGCAACACCTTAAAACCAACTGCCTCTCCCAGGCGTGATTGCTGCGTAAACAACAGCAGAAATCAAACTCACCACATGAGAGTATGAGAGAGAGAAGTGCCACAGACATCAGCACATTCCCTGAATATCCCTTGCTGATCTGACATGAATGTTCCGAACAAATGGTGACTCTGACACAGAAAAAAAAATTCTACACGTTTTTCTGAGGGAGTGTTCAAGTACTATTTCCAAAACAGGAAGAAGTGCATGATTAAAATATAAAGAAAAAAGAAGGGTCTTCTAATAGAAATCTTCTAATGGAAATCAGATATTACCAGGTATTTCACCCGTCAGTAGAGGTAAACCAAATGCATGTGAGAAAACACAGTGGTGAAAGTATTCACAGTAATTAAGATAAAAAGAAAGAAAAATCTATTTCGTAAGCTATTGAAATGTTGAAGGGAAAAAAGACCACTAGAGAAAGGACCACGAAATAATTAGTTAACAGAAGAATCTTACAGATGCAGTGATATAAAACCACATTGTGCTTAATTTTAAGCAACCTAACAACAAGCCACACTAGTTGAATTTGTACTTTCTCTAGAAGTGTAGTAACTAAGAACTCTTTAATATCAAATGTGGAAACAATCATCTCAGTCTAAGTTCGGTGCAGTGATTAAATCATAAAGAAGATAATGTGATAACTAAAGCTTAAGATGCTTTTGAAGAGTTGATGGACATCATAGACATTTCCTTGGAGCAAAACACCTCATCAGGCTCTGGATGTGGTTCTTGCCAGGAACCTGGATTGTCTGAAAGCAGCAATATATAGAAATATTCTGGTGAAGATGCCTGAGAAACTGAGGGCATACGGCCGTCCTAATCCTGCCTACACCTGTCTCCTAACCCATGTTTAGATTTGATAAGAAAAGAAATTACATAGCTACTCACTGGGAAGAAACTTGATGTGTGGTCCAAGTAAGCTAAATCTTGGTGTAATTTTTAAGGCAAAAGAATATGAATAACTACAGCAGGTCATATTTTTCCTCAAGTGCTACTTATTTTAATCGACAGCCAGATGGGAAAAACTAAAGGGCACAGAAAAATGAAAATACAATAGTAATACACATTTATATTAACGTAACTAATTTCTTTGTAAGTAGAACTTCAGGGGAATTTAGGACACGCTTTGCAAATGATCAAACTTAGACATTCTCCAGCGAGATCAGTGTGGTCATATGCTAAGGCAGCTATCAACAAGGATATATTTAAAATTGAATCTTAAATCAGATTTCAACTCAGCTACCAAAGTTGTTCTTTGCATAGAAAAACTCTAATCCTAAAGGTAAAACAACATTAGGAGACAGAGCTACTGCCTCCACAAGGAAGATAAGAGCAGGCTAGAATACAAAAAGAAAGCAAAAAGTTAAAAAGCTTATCTTGTCAAGACTGTCACTACAGAAAATACCATTTGTAGAAGAAAAACATTCAGTATTTCTTCAGTCCATCAATCTACACAGCACTTCAAAAGCACATCTCAAACTGTATCATGCCCTGAGGAGCTGTCAGGCTGAATCTGAAGATCATAATGGGGCAGTGGTGATGTGGCGTATGCTGTTCTCCCATTGAATACACCACTATCAGCCACCCTACAGCTACGCAGATTTTAGCCACAGGCTGAGAATAAACACAGCTACATGCAAACTAACTTCCACCTCAAACAACTGGATGAGGAAAAAGTGGTTCTTTGGCTCTTCTCTGCAGACGTGTTAGCTGGAGCTAACAGTTCACTTCTGGTCTAAGTGAGCTCTCCCCAGTGGAGGCACCGAGACAGCAGCAGGATGGCAATACGAATATCCCTTATGGAAACTCCAGCTTGGAGGAAAAAACCACCAAGCTCAAGTAATTTTTAGAAAATTCTTTAAAAGCTTCTGATGTATAGGAAAAGGGCTTAAAGAGGAGCATTTTAACAGTGTACAAATGACAGTGATGCTAACATCAGTAGCATATCATACCGAAGGCCTGTTTTTCTTTTAAGCCGAGGTGCCCTTCACATAGCTGATATATAAACAAAAAAATTCAGAGACAGTATTTGGCCTGAAAGAAACAAGAGCAGAGGAAGATGGTAGTGACAAAAAAAATTATCACCGGAGAAAAATAATTTCTTATTCTATGTTCTGTGGTTGTGATTGGGACGCACGCATTCTTTTGACAGCATTCCTTCTTCAGGTGTGCTGCACTGTTCATTACCCTTCACATGCAAGAATCCTGTGCTCAGAGACTGGATAAAATGAACAACATGCTTCCAAAGTTCATCCTCTGGGTTTCAATTCGGACACATTCAGTGTTCCCAGTTTTGGCATTTACACATGGCAACAGATGTTTTTAATTTTTTTATTTTTGGCAGAAACATCTGTCAGCAACAGGAGATGTCTGTGGGTAATTCAAAGGCACCATCATCAGGTTATTACAGCTCCTTTGTTTCAATACAGAAACTATTAACACTTAACACAGAGGTTCATCTAACATCAAACAATGGCATCAAATTACTGTCTTTTGTTTCTCCACTGCTATTCATCAACTCTGCAGAGCCTCCTGGACTGTATCATTCTTACTACCTGGAAATTCTAGGATAACTAACAAGAGGTAACTCACCAAACAAGCATACTGTTGACTAATGTGATCTAGCTTGACCATATCCGTGGTCTGAGTTGCTTCTGACTTGCGTAGAAAATGACTGAGCCATCCAACTACAGATGCTGAATAGTATCCTTGCCAGCTCCCGCAATCCTCTGCGTTACTCTCATATTAGTTTAGATTTTATTTAGTCTGATGTCTAAGAACTGGCAACTCTAAATTCACTGTTGAAACTTAAAATACAGTATTTTTTTTTATTTCTGTAACAGTCATCATTACTGAACCAAAATTCAGTGAAGGCGTTTATTCAAACAGATTATACTTCTGATAATGTGGGTGCCTGTTTATTCACAAGAACCATTCTGTATCCAGACAGGGAAAAGAGAACTAATTACCAATCTTGGCACTCCCTTTAGAAACGTGTATTCTAAACATGAAGCCTCTGGTACTCATTCAAGGAAGATATATCATACTGCCTGAATGTCTCAGTTCAAAAGATTTGTATTCCTGACTGGATTGTTCCCAGTAAAAAAAAGTATTTAACTTAAGAGAAGAGAGCCCACCTAAAAATAATTCTCAGTCACTATTTTAAACATCAACATTTCAGTTTTAAAACTGCATAATAACAGAGTAGACAGAGTTTTCAGCTTTACAAGTCAATAATTAGACAGTAGACTTAGTCCTGCACCACAGGAATTGGATTCAACTCAAGCATCATTTCTTTATGAAAATAATAAAGTTAAACTAAGCTCTCATATTTACTGAAGTACTATTTTTCAACAAGTCCTAGATATTTTCAAATTTCTTAATGTAAGAAAGTTGATATCTCGTTTGCATTTTTTCCATAAACCAGATGCCAATACAGTAATTTAATTTCTATTAACCATAAGACACTGTTTCAACAATTCCTATATTCCGCTCAAATGTACTGAAGTAGTAAAAACAGCTCTACATCTACAGACTCTTTTGCATAGATATCAAATGTACTGTTAGAACCGTTAAAACAGAGACCATCTTTGCTTTAATTCCCACTTAATCTCCCCAGATGCTAGCTATCAACGCTGGCAAGTCCAGAGGGAACTTCACTGTACTGCAGTGTGAAAAAAATGTTTTCATTGTTACTGCTTGTATGAACCCAGTAGCCTACCCAAATTGAGGTTATAGTTAATTTCCTTTAGCATTCCCGTAATGCTAAAGGACAGGCCCCCCACACCCTCAAAAAACCCCAATCTAGTACAATGCTGCAATAAAGAACAACAAGATCATGATCCCAAGTGCTGGTATTCTCACAACAATTTATATGAGAGTTACCACTGTAACACCCTGCATAAGACATGCAAAACCGCTCTCCTAGTTTTTGGCTCTGTTTTGCTCTGCTGTATCAACCCACTGGTTTTCATAACACCACTGTTTCTTTAACTGTAGCATGTACTGGTCTGCTCTGTATTAGCATTCTGCAGGCTATCCAGCTTTTTTCACAAATTATAGCAAGTTAAAGCTTGAACTCAGTGTTCTCAAACTCCATCTGTCCTGCTGAATTCTTTTTTTCCAGTTGCAAACATTCGGCCTTTCAAACAAAACCTCCCCAAGAACAATGAAAACTGAACCAAGATTACAAAAAACTCTTACAAAGAAACAAGCTATGCCGTCAAGCATTTGAGAACAACAAAAAAATTAATAAAACTGACAAAACCATTCAGCTTTACCAATAAGATGAAGCTTTCTAAAATTTGGAGAATTTTGATTAACTCAGAACTGGACTGAGGCAGCTGAATTAGGGGTGCAGCTCTGAGCCACATGAGTAAACAGGCCAGGATGTCATTCAGCAAGTGGCTGCTCCTTCAAAGAGATATTTCCCAGATGACTTCATTGTTAGGCATGAATCTGAGTGCAGGCTTCAGATTCTTTCTTTCACAACAACATGTACTAGAACAGCCAGGAGGTCCCACACCGTTTCAAGGTGGGATTGTGCAATTCTGAGTGTTCAGCTTGCAATAACTTCTTCAGACTGAAGCTGGATGCAAAATCACTAGAGAGATCCTCTGTTCAATGTAAATAAAACTCTACAAGCTGTGGAAGAAATTGCGATGGGTTTATATATGTATATAGTACATACATTAATGGAAAAGTATTGAAGTTACTCTTTTGTACTGGAAAATATTAACAGTATCTTATAAAAGCAGAGATACAATTCCACAGACATTGTCAATTTTGTGATTAAAATTTATTTTGCTCTCAACTAATTTCTACCTCCTTTGTCCTTGACTAACATGATAATGTTGAACTTGTAGTATCACACTTTCGCCATGGCAACATGCAATGACATTACGAACACAGAAACAAGAATTCCCTATAGGACAGAAAAACAGAAGTAGTCACAGTTAGGAACAAAATTCTCATTCAAACACAAATAGCCCTAGTAATAGGAACAAATAACTATTGTCCATTACTCTCAGTTTATTAAAGCCCTTTTCCAGTTTAACGTGAAATATGAAATCGTCTATTTTAAGGCCACTGCATCTCTTCTGAATCATGACTTTTAATATTGTGAGCCTTACTGCACCCTAGATTAGAATAAATTACTCCTGGTTTAATTCTTGATTCACAGAAACACTTGGCTGTCAAACAAGGACAAGCAACAAACCAGAAAATAGCTATTCTGCAGAAAGAATCATGAATGTGTGGAGCTAGTGCTTCAGCAGCCTGGAAATTTAATAGCACTTTCAGTAATATTTTCATGCAATAAAAACATAATCTGAACATTATCTTTTAAACTATCATTACCACAGAAGATCATCTGCTCTTAAATTATAGTATTATAGCTACTTTACAGTGTAGCAAATAATTTATACATAGGTTCTATGGGGGAGATAAAAAACACCACAGGACAGATGTACGTATTGAGGTGTATTAAAGGACAGGAACATGAAGTGTGAACTAGCTTTGTTGTTTTGTTTTGTTTTTTATTACTAAACTGTACAGTTCCAATACTGATAACCACTACATTTGTAAAGAAAGAACAAGCCTAATGTTTTCTTAGTAAAGCAACTTCAGTTGGGAAATACGCCGAATCAGTACGTAAAGTGCAATCCACAATCACATGGATAATCTACAAGAACGTGCTAAAATGAATGCCACGTCCACATAAATTAATAGCAGTATTTTGATATAAATGTCCAAGAAAATGTCTGTGGTTTTTAATTAAAAATGTCACAATCCATCTACCACTTGAAATATGTTGTTAATTTTACACTAATGACACATATAGACTTCTTTCTGAGTTACTGTACTCACAGAATACCCTCAGAAATTTTCAGAGTATTTCACTGGGGTAGCCAAGTGAAAATCAGATTAGCTGTCTATCTGTGGAAATTAAAGAGAGAAGCTCCATGCAGCAGAGAAGAAAAACACAGGAGACAAAACAGAGTAGTAACTGTGACCCAAAAATTGCATCATGTTTGAAGTACTGAGAATGCATCTTTAAATAAAGTGGCTATCTTGTGCGAAATGAAAAAGGACAGGGAAACCAGCACTGGTTCTTTGATTATTTTGACTGAAAAGGGGTAATAGCATAAAGAAAGCACACTTTGAAGGCAAGCTGAAAGACCAAAAAAGAACAGAGGAAGATTAAGACTATTTAGTCTAACTTAATGTCTCACTTAATGTCTAACTAATGTCTCACATAAACACAGCAGTGAGATAGCATTTTTATCTACTACAGGTTCATGACCACCAGCACAAGATAACCTGTTCAAGAATCTTCAGGAATCACATTTAAGATTTTGATGGGATAACACAAACATATTGGAAATCTTTCTTTCAGGGACTGGTAACATATGCTTAACATACCTCTGCCTTATTATCTGTGAGTGTTCTGCTTGCATAAGTGTCAAATCCTACTCTGAATCACTCTTCAACTACACCACAGATTCTGGAAGCAGGTACTACATAGGCAACGAGCCTTAACAAGAAAAGCACTTCTTACATTGGTTTAGCTGTACTGGATCTTTCACTTTTCCTACACGTAACTGGAGGTGTCTTATCTGTCATTATTGTTTTATGAACCTGTTTATATTCTCTCTTGTTAATCTGGTTTTTAGAAGAAACTGTCTCTTCTTCACATAATCTCACATGAAAGCATGTGATATAAAACATGTGATCACCATAATTCAACACCTGGCCTTCAGGCACTTCAAGAATACCAGTAACAGCTTTTTTCCAAAAGCTACCTGAGAGTAAGTTATTTTAAAATAATACTTGGAACAGAAAGAACTGCCTCTCTTTAAGATACCATTCTGTAGACATTTAAAACAAATTTGGAGAGCACTACCTAAACATAGGAAATATTTTTCCCCCTAAAAAATACAAATTAGGGAACTGTATTTTTTATTAGAAAGATTATTTTAGCAAACTGCAAAAATGTTTAATAGTGACTACTTCAACCTGACATCAGACACAAAATGAAACCACTGTTATCATGACCTTGAGATCCATCAGCATGATGAGATGGACATCTTGGATGAACTGTTCTAAGAGAACATAACTGAGTTGGAAAAGTAATTTGTACTTTATTTTACAATGGTGATTAACCCAACACTAATGTTGGCTGCCACTTCTTACTTCATAAAAAATACTATGATTTTCAATAAAAGATCTATATTCTGGTGCTAATGTAATAAAATTAATCTAGTCTAGATCATTATAGTGATACTTGCATAGTTAGGTGAACGTAAAATAAGAAAATGGTGTATTTTAAAATCCTTCATATAAGGGTTTAGAATCTTCTCTAAAAAGCAACATAATCATTTTTACTGAGAGAGCAGGGACTAAGAACACATTCAGTCTTCAGCTCAAGGCACTGAAGTAGAATTCAAAATTTGGGATCTGATTTGCGAACAGATTTGGGGCGGATCTGTGGAAAACCTCCAGTGTTACCTCAGTTCCCTGTCTTTAAACTGAGGATAATAATTTATGCCTTTCTTGTCCGCATTACCATTTAATTATTCCAACTGAGAAGAAAGCTCATGGGAGTCAAGTCCAAGGTGTTCTGTTACTTACTTATTCTGAACTTTGATCTATGACTATTTGCATCAGGGTAGCACCTAGAGCCTCTGTCTCATTATTGTAGAGGCTGTACAAACATCAAAAAGATAGCCCTTAGCTTCTAAGAATTTATAATCTAATGAAGTATGATAAATAACACTAACCTCTTGGAAATGCACAGCACAATCTCAGTTAGTATCTCTGAGTGTTACTGATCAAAATCAATACAAAACATTGAACCCCATTTTTCTCCTAAACATCATCCTAATAGCAAGCGCTAATACAAGTAAAAAAGCTATAACTAGTACAAAATGAAAAGAATGCTCTCCAATTTTGAAAATAAAAAACATGTGTAGAAGTCCAACTTTCCCACCTCCCTCTCTTCTGGTTACCCAAACGCAAGAGGGGGAAGATGGCATGCCCCTGAAATACATCACTAAAGGAGTAAGGAGGATTCACTTGACCATATACCAAGGCAAGGAGCACTCGTACAGTCGTTTAGACATCTATTAAGAAAAATAAACAAAACAAAACTCAAACTCAAAACCTGTACCTAGTTTTAAAGCTTTACAAATTGGACATTAAGTATGCACATGCAATTCCAGTGAATCACAGAATCACAGAATCATAGGGTTGGAAGGGACCTCAATAGATCATCTAGTCCAACCCCCCTGCCAGAGCAGGGCCACCTTAGAGGAAGCTGCACAGGAACCCATCCAGGCGGGTTGTGAATGCCTCCAGAGACGGAGACTCCACGCTTTTTCATTTTGAGAATGAGTCTGCTTTTAGTAGTTGCGGTCCCTCAAAGCCTCATAAACTGCAAATTGAGATATGGCCTCTAAATTCTGACTTAGGAAGACCTACGCATTCCTGACTTCAATGGATTTTCAGCAATAATCCTATATTCATGAGTAGACAGGACCTCCCTCCCACTTAATCTTATTAACAGAATGCTCTAATTAATGTGATTTGCCAAGTTACTTATCTCTGCCTCCCTAGTATCTCCCATTTCAGAAGCACACAAGTGTCAAATACTAATTTATTCCTTTTCTGAAGAATAAGAAAATTACATTATAAAAGTTGTTACAAAGCTTCTAATGTCTCAAGTGTCTCACTGCTTTGCTCTTTTGAGACAGATACTGGGGAAGGGAAGTGATGCATCTATTTAAAATTATTTTAAAACTTTTAGTTAACACAGTATTTTTAGAAATATGCTTTAGATGCTGTGTTCAATACTAAATGCCATATTCTGAAGAATTGCTGTCGAAAGAGTTATTACTGCTATAGAAAACTTCTACGTGCCTTTTCTGTTTATCATACGTATACACAAATATATTCTTGTATTTTCAGAACTTGTTGGATTAACACTTCAACATATAGCTGTCCTATGTTACAACAAACAGGTCTACTACACCAAGACTACTGGAAAGAGTCATAATTTATACAACAAAAATAATCTAAAGAATGTACCTGGCACAGATGGGTCTCAGGTACCATGTTGTTAACCAGCGTACTCTGTTAATCCAGCCATCAACAGAAGTATTCCTAACTGCAGATCATGCCACATAAATCAATATTATGAAATCCCCCACTGCAGATTTTCAAACTTAACCAAAACAATGCGCATACCTAAGGAGATAAAATCTTACAGTAAAAGGCTACAAAAAGCCTTGAGTCAGAAAGAAGTTCCCCATATATATACAAACTATGTGTCTCATAATCCAGAAGTTGTATGAATTCCAGAAGTTTCACATTCTAGCCCTTCTGCACCTCTGATTCCAAGATGAAATAGAGCAACGGTATCCCATTCTTAAAGTGAAACAAAACATAAGGCTTAAAATTACATTTAGGCCTGATTCTTTCCCATATCCAAAGAAACAGAGAAATCTTGTAACAACCTATTCTCCAGAAACTTTAGTATCCCAGTTCCTAATGCTGACCACAGCCCTCTACAACCAAGAGACCAGCTCTGTAGTAAGCAGCAACATACAGCATTCTCCTGTATGGGCACACCAACAAGGTTAACTCTTCAGTCTTGTAGAATAAATGTGGCCCTTGTAGTTTTATTGTTTCCCTCAAGGTGCATTCACACTTTGAAGCTTAAACTAAACCTAACTTGAATGTAAAAGGTAACTAGACCAACTGCTATGGTAGGAGAAGCCTCTTAGTAAGATAGCAACATGAACTTTCCTCTTAAAGCCATGGGCTACGCAGCAATCAGCTAGACCTCACAACTCATGAAAGCATTCCTGCAGGCCCGAACAGCCAATAGAGCAACCAGCTGGGCTGCACAATGCCTGGCACTATTCAGATACAAAAGGGAGTGTATGGAAGGTGGACATGGGGACAGGCTACTTAGGAGGAATACAGAAACATTTTCCAGGCATGCAGGAATGAACTTAGGAAAGCCAGATATTAGTTGGAGTTAAAACTGGTGAGGGATGTCACAGGCAACAAGATGTTTAGGGAAATGGACCACGGTGTACAGCTAAGGGAGCGGCATTTGTTCAATCTGAAGATGACGAGGCTGGTCCATGTGTGCACATGCACATGTCAGTCTGAGCCACAAGCTGCAGCAAAAGAAATAACCGCTATAAATGAGAAAAAAATCACAATGATAGAGATTAAGTACTGGAACAGGCTGCCCAGAGGCTGAGCATCTCCGCCCTTGCCAGTATTTAAAGCTCAATCGTATGAGGCTCCGTTGTGTCTCATCTGGAACTCAGCACCCTTTTCAGAAAGGGCCACTGGATCATCTTTAGAGGTCTTTTCCAACCTAAATTTTTCTAGATTCTTACACTTCAATTCCCAAAGCAAATTGTAATATAAATGCAATGTAGCCAAAAGACAACCCTAATATTCAAGGAATAATAAGGCATTTCCATCTTTCTAAAACTGAGGGTCTTTCAAAGTCGGACAATGAGCTAAATCTCTTGCAGTCTTGTATTTTCAATACAGATTATAGTTGCTAGATATTATATGTACAGTGCCAAATAACTGCTTGTAGAACTTTCCACCAAAAAATATGTCCAAAGCTGTTAGGTGTTTAAAAATAATTTTTCCCTGATGAGAGAACTGAAACTTAGACTGCTCAAAGTTAGAGATGAGGAAAAAGGCTGCAATTAAGCAGCCAGGCTGCTAAAGAGAATGGATGTGAAGGTAATCTGTGTGAGAGAAACAAACAGGCTGGATACAAAGGAAACTGAAAACTTGCTCATAACAGGAAACAGTCCAGGGCTGTTGTAGATTACAGATCATCTGCAGTGCAGACTAGGGTCTCTGTCCCAATCCTGCTTCATTACAGAGTTTTAATATATTAATACATTACTGAAAGGGGACTTAGAATACTTCTCAGATCCTATGGTGCATACACCACCATTAATTGGTATCACAGAATCACAGAATAGTAGGTTTGGAAGGGACCTCCGGAGATCATCTAATCCAACCCCCTGCCAGAGCAGGGCCACCTTAGAGCAGGTTGCACAGGAA
>VXBO01011938.1:2715-80276 GCA_013400135.1 Rhinoptilus africanus | reverse complement strand
TCCTCCCAAGGGATTAGGCCATTCTTCCACTTAGTATAACTTCCTTTTTCCATTTGAGCTTGTTGAGAAGCTCCCTGCTTAGCCGGCAGGCCTCCTGCATCCCTTGGCCGATTTCTTGCTCTTAGGGATGCACCAATCTTGAGCTTGGAGGAAGTGGTCTTTGAACACCAGCCAGCTCTCGTGAGCCCCTTTGACATCCAGAGCCCTATCCCACGAGATCTCCCCAAGCAGCTTCCTGAAGAGATCAAAGTCAGCCCTCCTGAAGTCCAGGGTTGTGACCCTACTTGTTGTTTTGTGTGTGGTACCCATGATCCTGAACTCTATCTTTTCATGATCACTACAGCCCAGGGTGCCCCCAACCCTAATGTCCTCCACTAGTCCCTCTGTGTTTGTCAGTATTAGGTCCAGGAGTGCTCCTCTCCTCGTCGGTTCCTGCACCACCTGTGTTAAAAAGTTATCATCAATGATAGTATGATCTACTTTTTCTTTTTGCCATAGCTTCCATCTCTTATTTGCATTGCAAATCTGTTTCATAGTTGTAACTGAAGTATGTCATACAGTACTTAGATATTTCAAGCAAAATGGAGCTTATGAAGAGACCAAGGGATCATAAGAAGAACCTGAGAGCAGATGAGAGCTCTGGAGAACAGATCAAAATATACTGTTTTGTCTCTCAGTTGCAGTTTATAATCTAGTGAAAAACATGACCAATATTTTTTATCTCACTCCCACAATTAAATTTACTGATTTGTTTTTTTACTGGTATCTACCAAAAATATTCAATTAAAAGACGTGCTCTATTGATTGCTTTTCCTGAGAGGGGAAAAGAAATGAAACAGTACACATTACAGTAAACTGTCTTGCATTATTTCAGAAGTTTTGAACCCTTTTTGGTTTTTAATCGCGCCAAGTGGTCAACTGATGGTGCCATGCCAGGTACAGATGTAGAGTGGGCGCAGCAAATAGGTTGCTTTCTGTGGTAGCAACCATGCTATTGCACAGCGTCCCCATGCACCTAGGAAGGACTTTGCAATAGCACATTGCAATTGTGTTGGGTGGACAAAATCAAAAAAGGGTGTTAGCCATTACAGTGACTGTAGTTCATGTTTGCCTAAAATTAGCAGAGGGCTATAGGCACCTGGAGAGAGACCATACACATGTAAAAACCATGCTGTTGCTATTCCACAAATTTTTCTACACTTCTCAGACAGTGTTCAGTCATAAAAGATACCACTATTCCAAATATGAACAGGCCACATTTTTCAGAGCTTTCAGACAGGCAATAGTAAATGGATGTGAAAAGGCAAGACTCTTGGTGCAGACGCACTCAGATCCCATAAGCCACATGCCTACTAATTTTTGCAAAATGATCTTGACGTGCTGAAGTGTAGGGGACATTGTGGGCTACTCAAGCAACATGCATTCATACAGTCTTTGAAGTTGTGTGCATTCATATGCAGATGCACAAATGTCTGCAAATACTATTCAACTTCCATTACTGTACAGTGATACATTATTGATGGGAAGCGAAGGGTGGGTTTGTGCTCAAAAGACTGGACCAAGACTCAGGAGGTGCAAACTTAATTCTCGCGCCTTTACAAACTGGCTATGCAACCTCAGGCAAGACAGACTGACGGCTCTTCAAAAGCACTCAGTACCTCACCGAGCTTTCTGAGGAACCAACAAACGTTCAGATTTTAAGGAAGTTGAAATATTCACCAGTTTTCGCAGAGAGAAATGACAACAACTGAAACTACTTGAAGCTGAACAGTTAAAATGCAGCTCCTCTCCTCCAGCTACTTATATAAGATTATGTTTGTTGCTGTTGAAAGTTTAGATACAATCCTTCTGCATCACAGTCATTTATTTTGTAGGCTAATTGTGCATATAACGCTATCCTCTCCTATCCTTCCCATATTTTAAGTATGTAATCTTGTAAGAAGGATGGAACAGGTAGGTCCACTTCCCTGAAGCAGAGAAGTCTGTTGACAGTACCCCTTGCAGTCTCTAAATATTTTAGGTATACCAAAGACGAATAATCATGTAATGAGCCCTGAGTTTAATAACTATAATGTATCACAAGTAATTAAGAAGTTCAGATTTGCATTTCAGTGTAAAATTATAATTTTCTGCTTTCATATATCATTTGTATATTTTCACAATGCTCATTTTTCTTGTGCTTAAACATTAAATTAGTTATGATTATGTCCAAGACATTTTGATAAGCTAAAGAAAGTTAATTGGAATTAAGTTGTTAATTCTAAATATTATAAATTAAAAATAGAAAATGAATTGCTTCTTGTAGTGCCCTCTTTACTTCATTAGTTTCTAATTTTCAACATTTTCATGCTCTGTTTGGAATATCGTGCTATATCTGACTTCACCACATAAATTTTAGTATCGTTTTTAACAGCATGGCTTGTATACCTCTTTACTTGGAAAAACTACATACGATTTTTCCTTTGATATTCTTCCATTAATTATTTTTACTGACACAAAGCCATGATCATTCTGTAGTATGCTGACAGGACAGAAACAGAGAAATTGCGAGTATAGCTACAGCAACAAAAAATTGTATAAGAAATGCAGTTTATGCCATGAAAACATGGCTTTGATAACTGTACACTAGTGACAACAATTTGCAGATATTCAAAAGACATAAGTGCACCTACAGCCCTGCTATGGTAGTTACATCAATTAGAAGAACCATAATATTTTTGACATAAAATTCTTCTCCAAAATGCCTGTATTCTCTGCCATTACTTAATGATAAAAAAGTTGAAGGAGTAAGAAATTACATAAAGTTGAAAACCTAACTAACCTCTGTTAATTGCACTACAGTGAAGATTAATCCTACTAGGTACTGCCTTTTGCAGGGTATGTATTATAAATGTCTTTTTTTTTTTTCCTTCTCCTTTCCTACAGTTCCCATACAGGTCCAAGATACGTATTGAATAACTGAGAGGAAAGATCATCTATGAAACTACACCGAAATTCACAGTTGTCATCAAACCCCCACAAATAAATAAAGTAAGATATGTTTAACAGTCTGTTTTGGGAAAGGTTTGCTCATCAAAGTTTCAAATTTAAACATCAGCAAGAATCATCAATATGTACATGACAATACACAAAGTTTTAAAATAAGTCTAAAGTAAACATTAGGACAGTAGCTGTCTCAGCACTAAGAAGCCACCACATCTCTTGGTAAAATAAACTCCCCTGGGTTTAATATGCCGTCATGTTGTTCTGTAATAAATCAGCTCTTCAGCCTAGTGTAAGGTTAAAGCTACTGAATCCATCGTATACGAGTAGCCAACATAAACACCAGGCTTGTGAAGCTGAACCTCTAACCAGCAAAATGGAAAGATGTACATCTGGAAATTTGATATAAGCCAAAACAATAACCAAGTGACTAAAAGGGGGAATATATATATAGAATTTACTGCAAAGATACTTAGTAAACATTGCTGGTTTGTGCAGTGGCAACTTTTTATTAGCAGAAAGACATCCCTCAGGGTAGTATCAGTTACGTGATGACAACAATCAGTCCATCTTTAAGGTTGCAGTCAGATTCCATTATAAAGTCACACTTTGATCATTTTTGTTTTGCAGAAAGGAAACTGGCCTAAAATCAAGATAACTGACTTATGGGGAAAAGAGAATTTTATTCCCCTACAGTATGGAAAATAAAACAAACATCTGTTCCTTGTTACGGAACATTACAGAAAAAAGATGACACAAAACAGTAATTTTGGTTTGTCTTAGTATTTTATATCCTGGTAACATGAAAATTGCCATGCTATTGAATTTAAGGTTGTCCTGTATCCCCGTATTTGATAATATACTACCAAGATTCTAAACGATCTTTTTGGAAAAAATAATTATGTGATCAATATGCTTTCATTTGGAGTGATATCTTCAAGAAAAATATTGCTGATTTCAGCAGGTCCAGGTTTCACCTTCAGAGCATACTGAACTGCATGGCATCTTAATATCGGTGCCTTCAGCAAGATTAAGACTGGGGACATCAGTAAGATTAAAAAAAACAAAAAAATTCAAAAAAACACCAACAGCAACAAAAAACCCCAAGCAAACAAAAAACCCTCAAACCTAACCCCCCAAAAAAAGCTGGGGAAAAAAAAAATCAAACCCAAATCCCCATCAAATTATGCCATATGCCAAATCATGTGAAAACCCAGCAATTTCAAAATGCAATTACCACGAGGACTGTGTATGCTGGAAAAGGAGAGAGAGAATCATTCTTTGATATTTAAAGGCATCCTTATGAGACTCACGGCTCCTGGATTTTACTTCCAGAAGAAACAACTCTGCTCAAATTTTCTTGCAAAGAGGATTATTGCCATAAATCATACTGAGGGTGTATGTCCTAAGACATACAAGACATTACTAATTCTCTGTTAAGAAGTCCAATTTGTAGAAAAAAGGCCAGTTGTCAATTTTGCAGGGTTAATTTCCAGTTTACTGTGCTTGGATTTTTTTTTTTTTTGATAACATAACAGTCACCTCATGAATTGCATTTTATCAACAGGCTTTCTGTAATTCTTAAAAGATATCTTAGGAAACAAGTAAAGAAACAAAACCCCATCTTTTCCAGTTGTTTTTAGTAAACTCTCTTTTTTCTGATCATATCAGAAGATTAGTGTCAGAGAAACAATTTTTATGACTTATAAAGAAGAGAAAACACTATTTTTCATCCACGGTAATTTGCATTCAAAAAACAATGCAGCAGAATACAGCTCGCTTGCCCATGAAAAAAGAACATCTCTGGTACTGCTTTCCATCAAATTGATTGGATTTTCTGAACATGTCATTCTTCACATGCATACTTAACTTGTAAAATAAATCAGATTAAGTGTTGTCTTTTCCTCCCCTAAAATATAAAAGTTATATGAATAGAATGTTACAGAATTGGAATTGGAACAATATGAACATCTGAAAGAAAATAATAAATGATTCTTTTTCAATACTTGCTTTATAAATGCCTACTAAGCTTTTAATCGTTATTTCACAATGTAGTTACAAGACATGAAATCAATGGGATATTTTAGTTAAAAATCACAATGTTACAAAACCCAAATGAGGTACTAACAGATACATGCCTTCCTCTTAAACAGAAAAATATTGCAAAACTTAATGGAAATGGTACTTGAGAATTGAGGTGGAAACATCATCTAGATTTAATAACGTTGTTATGTCTGTGTATGCCAGCTAACCTCATAAAAGCTACGTAAATTTATGCTGCGTCTCAAAAAACCGCAATGTTGAAATCCCATACCCTTTACACTCCGGTTACAGAGCAGAGCAATTTTTTCCTTGCTTTGGAATAATGAATCAAGTTCTTCTACTGTGATCCAAATTAAAAAAATGTGTAAACTTTTTTTTTAAAAAAAGCATATGCTGTACTACTTTGCAGCTTGCCTGCAAGTATTCTGACAGACCTTAGAGGCCAACAGCACATAGTTCGAGGAGGCCCTGTAAAGTCAGAACCCACATTAAACAGGAGCAGAATTGGAGATGACACTTGGGCATATATTAGCCTAAATAAATTGAAAGACTATTTTGGACCAAGAACCTTTCTAACAAGGTTGAGAACAGACTTCCTTTGGATAGGAATTCCTCATCCCTCTTTTCTACAGTTATCACCATGCTATCACTGTTTTCTTTATCCCAAAATTTTTTCTGCATAGCTGTACTGACACCTATTCATGAGATATCCTCTTAAGAAAGACAATGAGACACAAAAGATGAGGGAGATTGTGGGGTTTTTTTCCACTTGAAGACCACAAACAAACGGACATTGTTCAGTGCATTAACAGAACTCATAGCTACAGCTTGCTCTTAAAACAGATGGCACAGTCATCCCGGAAAGTATTCCTCCCTCTCAAAAACTGTAATATAAAAGCCAAGGTATCTGGCAGGGCTACACAGTTAAATGGTAATCCATCCTCTGGTAAAAATTCAGTTTGAGAGCACAGAGAATAAAAACATGTTCACCTGGCAACTAACCGAACGAGGCTAAAATTTCCACTACAAGCACTTGCTCACTGTGTGGCAACACTAAGAAAAAAAACACAAACCACAAACACAATAGCAGGGAATACCAGTAGAGGAAATCGAGTCCCGGCCTGTGAAAGAATTTTTATTTTTCTATTAAAAACTACCAATCATACAAGAACTTTATCCAGAACAGACCACTGTGGAATCTTATGGAATTATACTCCCAGTTTAGGCAAGTAATAGCCGATTACTCAGTTTACTCTGAGTTATGCTGATTACTGTATATTCCCTCCTTCTTTTAAGCAACCAATTTTCTAAGTCATCGTTTTAGGAAGATGTGTTTCCTGTGAACAGATGTTATTAGACTAATTGCAGATTAGATTATTACTACTGTAGAACTACATTGAAACTGGGATAAGAAAGCATAACTTCTGGGTTTAGTGTGCAAAAATTCCATTATTATTCTACCATATTTTCAGAGTATCTGACATTTCAATATATCCAGCAGACAGAATCATTAGTCATTGTCTTTGCTACTGTTCAGAAGAAGTTTCTGCTATTAATTTTAATTTTTACAGTACTGTCGACATGCAGCCTGACATTAAATTCCTTTGCACTCAAAATTTCCATCCATTTTGCATCCATTAAAAAGAAACAGAGCATCAAGTAGAAGAGGAACACTGGTCTGCTTTCTGTAAAACCATCAAATAATTCAGAACAAGAATCAATTGACCATTATTTAAGAAATAGAAATTTTTCAACTGCAACACAGACATTTACTAAGTTTTTCTTCACTATTTCATTTGGCTAATTCATGTCTGCAGTTTTCAAATGTGCTGTGTTCTAAAGGTAAAAGGACAAAATAACTTTGTATTTTCTTACCTTTGCATTATAGGGAATATAATGCTTTGATAAGGCTTCAGGAGTGTGCATCCATGTTTTGTCTACAGAAAAGCAAAATAAAAGAAGCACTGAATACGTTATTCAATTGTTAATTTAACTATCTGGAAAACATCAACAACCCTCCTTTTAGTCAGATAAGCATCTGTCTGAAGTATTTATTGGGGATGGAAGGAAATGCAGCAGATCTCACAACTTCCCAAAGATTTGCATGAAAGAACCTAGTTACTTCTCATGGGCACGCTTCCCATTTTAACCAAATTTTAACCTAAATTCTTTCAATGATTCTCACTTCGCAAGACTGCGCTATTGTCTTACTTTTCCTGCCACATGTTTCATATGGTGACATGATCGGTTCCTTATTTGTGAAATACATCTTCCCTCCTTCTTTTCAACAGCCATTTAGAATGCTCTAGATAATTTAAGGTGGAATTCCAAACATTACAAAAAACTTATTAAAAATTTAGAAAGCATTTTTTAAAGTTTTCTCATTTGAAAGCATTTTAAAAAAATAAAAATGTTTCAAAATACTAAATTGTATTATGAACCGCATGAGAGACTCTGTAACACTAAGCAGTATTTTACACTCCACACATTCAATATTTAGTAGTATTTTCTAACATGAGAATACTCCTGTTTTAATTAGCATAAATTAAAGTCACAAATCAGGAACTTTATTGAATTAAGTAACAGAATATGGCTTAAAGCAAAATTCTACCCTTTTCCCCTTTGCCTTTAATGGGAGTTGTAATTAGAGCAATTACTAATTTTTTTGTTAGTTACATGTAAGAACAATAAAATCCTGTTCACTTCAAACTGTTCAAGAGGAAAAGCTGTGACATTTATTAATGCTAAACCAGTAACTATTTTTGAATATATATCAGCAAGAAAACTATTAAACAAGATATTCACCACAGTAAAGGGATCAAAACTGCAAAGTTGGAAAGCAAAGTTCATTCTAGATGACAGTAACATTCAGCTTCAGTACTGAAGAATGATATTATCACTTCTTAATTAAGGAAGAATGATTTGTCCATTCAGCGGCACCCAAGAGCACGATTATACGTTGAAGTGGCTCTTCCTTTCAATTGTGGCTTGTGATTGGAATACCAGAACAAAGAACTGCACTCATTTCCCAGTATATTTTAAGACCTGAAACCTGATCTCTATTTAGAGTACAATATCAAAAGCTGACGTTATCCACAAGTAAAAAATAACTATCACTGTGAATTAGGAATTTCAGAATAAAGCTTGACAACCCAAAAGATAGAATCACAGAGTACTTTGGGTTGGAAGGTACCTTTAGAGGTCATCTAGTCCACCTTCCCCTGCAATGAGCAGGGACATCCTACATTTAGTTAAAGATGTTGCTCAAAGCCCTGTCCAACCTGACCTTGAATGTTTCCAGGGATGGGGCACCTATCACCTCTAGGCAACTTGTCCCACTGCTTCACCACCCTCATTGTAAAAAATTTCCTCCTTGTATGCAGTCTAAATCTACCCTCTTTCAGTTTAAAACCATTACCTCTTGTCCAATCGTGAAAGGTCCTGCATTAACCGTAAGCATTGTATTTCAAGTCAGTGCACTGCTGAAGGCCAGACAAGCCGAATGGTGTCTGGGCTTGATGGCAAGTCCCAGACATAGAGGAAGCTGGCAACAAAGGTAGGACTGCTCTCTGCCCCATCACGCTTACTGCAGCAGAGTGAAGACCTGCACAGTGCAGGAATACTCTGGATTCAACCACCTGCCCTTGTTTCCAGAAGCTCTCTAGGCTTCTTTTTTGAGTTTGTCCAAGAGCTCCTTGTTAATCCATGCAGACCTCCTAGCGGCTTTGCCTGATTTACTTGTTGTTAGGATGCATCTCTCCTGAGCTTGAAGGAAGTGATCCTTGGATATCAACCAGCTTTCTTGGGCCCCTCTCCACTCCAGAGCTTTATCCAATGGTACTTTACCAAGCAGATTCCTCAAGAGGCCAAAGTCTGCTCTCATGAAGTCCAAGGTAGTGAGCTTACTGTGCGCCCTCCTTGCTGCCCTAAGGATTTGAACTCCCTCTTTTTATGGTCACTGCAGCCAAGGCTGCCCCGATCTTCACATTTCCCACCAACCCCTACTTGTTGGTGAGAACAAGGTCCAGTATAGCATCTCTCCTCGTTGGTTCCTCTATCACTTGTAGAAGTAAGTTGTCATCAATGCATTCCAGGATCTTCCTGGATTGCTTATGCCCTCCAACATGTATCAGGGTGGTTGAAGTCCCCCATAAGGAGCAGGGCTTGCAAACATGAGGCTGCTCCTATCTGTCTATAGAGGGCCTCCTCCACTTAGTCTTTCTGGTCAGGTGGCCTGTAGCAGACCCCCACAATAACATCACCTGTCCCTGCCCTCCCTTTAATCTTGACCCATAAACACTGGATCAGCTCTTCATCCATGCCCAGGGGGAGCTCCATGTACTCCAGCTGATCACTGACAGAAGGCAACACCCCCTCCTCGTCTCCCTCGCCTGTCCTTCCTAAAGAGCCTGTATCCTTCCATTCCAACACCTCAGTATAGGAGCCATCCCACCATGTCTCTGGGATGCCAATAAAATCATAGCCCTGCAGGTGTGCACAGGTCTCTAACTCCTCTGGTTTCTTTTCCATGCTACATGCATTTGCATGGGCCCCTGATGAGGCTGACTTACTGGCTGGAGTGGCCGGAATTCCTTCGTGCTGCACTCCAGGTGTTCCCCTGCTGACCTGTGATCCTTAATGCTAAACAAATGCCTGATCGTAATGCTAAACAAAATCAGTACGAGGCAAAATGCACATTGATAGCAAAGACATGCAAAAAGACATGGATGCCATTATGGAGAAGTTTGTTACCAGTATTTCCTTCTGAATTGTAAGCTCCGATTTTGAATTTATGTCATTCCCAGCAGCTTCTGAAATACTGCTTAGAGTAAGTTTGATTTCACAGCAGTTGAGAAATACCAAATTTCAGACATTTTGCATCCAATAAACCAGAAAAACATGAAAAAAGAAAACCTATAAAGTAGGTATTCATTTAAATACATGATGTAGATGTGGCTTGTGGTTTGAATGATCCCTCACTTTTTTAATTAATTTTAAATGGGTTTTCACAGCTTAGTACTTATTTATTCATTTTGAAGCAACAAAATATGAAACCCTACAATGAAAAAATCACAGTTCATATTATTATTTTATTAGCTCTATAGCAGCAAGAGTTCTAGACACTTTATAAATAAATAAAACAGCAAGTCCTAAAGAAGGGACCAAAAGCCTAGATAAAACCAAAACTGACAACTGCATGTATCTCACAAAACAGTAGTAGAAAGTGAAAAGACACTCGGTGCTATGACACTGGGTGAAAACTAGTTATTTTAAATCTTGTCTGAAGCTCTTGACCTAGGTTGCCTTAGCATTTACATTAAATTTTAAATAAGTGCTCAGGTATTTTTTAAGAATTATGAGTTTGAGCCATCCAGAGTCCATTAAATCCTAAGTAGAGTTTAGCTTGAATAAGGTATGAGAGATTCTAAGAGGTAAAAGCCTAAGTATGTGGTGGTTTTGCCAAACATACTGGCACTGTGTGAGAGAAAAGATGGGAAGAAGAATCACTGGTCAGAATTCAAGCCACAGCCCTGCTTAAAGAGAGTTAGTAATCCTGTAGCCTCTACACAACACCTCTTCACGTGTATGGCATGCTAACTGGGACACACAGGCTTTTGGAGAGGCTCTGTAGCAGCAGCACAGCATCCCATCTAGTTTTTAGTAAGAGCTGCTCTGGTTTTGCTCCCTGCCAGCACACACTACTCTGCTAAGGGCACTGGGAAAACTGCATAAAATTAAGACTTGGAAGACCTGGGGTTTGACAGACAGAACTGCAAGGGTAGAGGCGGGGGGTTGGGCACTTTCATAGTCAGAGGATTAACTGTGCTCAGATTTGAGACTTCATTCCTTTCTAGTCCCCCTTGAATCACACCAGTCCCTTTCCATTACAGAGGAAAGATTCCTTTACAATCTGCATTTCACATCAAATGCTTGGTCATCATGCAATCTGGGAGCACCAGTGTAAGCCATTTCAGAGGCCTCAGCGGTGTTGGGTGAGCTGGCAAAGAAGAACGTGCTGACAAATCACATGTTGAAGTCAGTAGACTCAGGGACTTCACAAAGTACCCAGAACTACTGTGCTGCACTTAGTGGAGGCTGACACTAGGTTAGGTAACAACACAGTTGACTGTTTATCTACCACAAAGAAAAGCAGTAACAGTGCCAAGAAACTGTTCTCCCTTTGAAATTAATTTCTCCATACATTACTGCCCACAGATATTGTAGAATGGATTTAGTAGAGAGGCATTGATGAACTATTTTCTAAATGGCAAAACAATGCTCAACAGTGTAAGTTTAGTTAACTGCTTTCCTAAGCCCCACTCTCATCATTAATTCATGCATGCTAAGAGAGGCTCCACTGAACTGTGTTTCCAAAGCGCTTATCAAAGCGTATGAGACCTAGTGGCCATTCCATTTAATATAGTGATGAGAGAAAGACTCTGGTTTTAAATTTTGTTTGTTTGTTTGTTTGTTTTAGTACCACAGTGAAAATACAAGAATTTCTAGAAGGTAAAAACTAAACACCTTTATTCTTTACTGAATCAAAATCCCTTTGACATCAATGGATGATTTCCATGCTAAGAGAAGAGAACAAATCTTCGAACTGTCTTTTTTTCCTGCTTTAAAAAGCTGGCTATGAAAAGAAAGATCTTGTAAGACAATGAGCCTAATAACAGTCTCCTGAAGAAGACAGCATCCCACAAGATCAGTGCTTCATCTAGGTATTAATGCTTCAGGGAGCAAATAACTTACTCACTTCAGTGTGTGTATATAGGTATATATCTTTAATTTTTCCTCGATTATCTATTTTTGTATAAATAAAGAAAACCTTTACAATGGGGCATACAAGAAAGAAGTCACCCTGTTAAATCATTTCTTTTATCCTGCACTGCAACAGAAAGAGGCAGGTTCTCACAAACTTCACTTACGCTAGTCAGACAACAAGGTAGAATCTGTCTTCTCGACTAATGCAGGCAATGAACGAACTGATATGAAGAGCCGTGAGACTTAAAGCTTCTTACCAGAGTTTTCATCTGAATGCAATATCAAAACATTTATTAAGAAACATGAATCTACCCATATTCTTCTATAATTCAGCTACAGTATTTGTTCCAACCACCTTCTAGAGAAACGGCCGAGTACAATCTATGTGTCTAATAGCAACAATTTATTAAGGTTACTACTAGGTTACCATGCAATCAAGCAATTGAAATTATGAGTCAGATTCTGCTCTAAGCACGTACAGGCAAATGTCCATCAGCATGCATAATTAAAAAATAATTACTTTTGCTTTTTCTTTTCCTTTTTTTCTTGGCAAATATAAAATGTTCTCTGGAGGCTTATTTATTCTTTGCCAAGACAACGAAGCTGTATCTCCCTAGAACAGAGTGAGCTTTGCAGACTGCTTAGCCCCTCTGTCCTCTGGTACTATCTAGGACCTCATGAATGGTTTCAAACAGCCAACTACTGAAATAGCAAAATGATATCATAGAATGCTAGGTTGGCACAGTTACAAAATGAAAAAAAAAGTCTATATTTGCTTTTCCTCAAATAATAACACTCACTGCATAAGCTACACATTTAAAACTATATATTTTAATATATGGATGCTAGTATGTAGATTTTGACAAGGAAAACAGGATCATAATAATATATTAATGCAACTAACCAGTGTTTAGCAGATCTTTGCTTTTGCACTTCTAATTTGTTGATGTTAAGAACTTTTAACAAGTTCAACTTCCTAAATTAAAGGGAAGGACAAGAAAAACATTGTGAGTGATTTAGCCTATACCTCATGTCTTTTTATCACAAGAGCTACACTGTGGCTTTGATAAAAGTTTCTATTTGAAGTTGAAAAAGAGATTACTGGTGTAGCATAATTTAGTTTAAGTGAATATATTTTCACAAGTTTTCACTACGACATATGTATAGATCAACGCTCCAACTCCACCTTTCACTTCTGGAGTCAGAGTTCAGTCACCTATTCCAGTATAACTATAAATACATTTTGAGAATTATCAATTAAGCTTGTCAAATACTGTTAAAAAGGCAAATTTTTGAAGAATTTCAAACTGTTAAAGTAAGAACATTGTGTGTGTCAGTTTGGTACGGCAAAACAAAGGAAAAGGAACAGAAATTGGAATCTCAATACAGTTAAAACAGAATTTTAATCGTTCTAATTCGGGAAGATTAAAATAATATAAAAGTTTAATTGGAACTTTTTTTTAAATGCCAACGAACTGGAAAGGGAAGAAAGGAAAGTGGCTGCAACCATTTAGAACAACTACAACATGCGTATCTGTAGCTCCCTCTTGCTCATGTACCTAAGGGATTTCATTTCATAAAATGGTATTTCCCTGAATGACATATTTTGTATGTTCTTTGCAATTTGCCAACAGCTTTATAAGCCAACATCCTACAAAATTAACTAGTCATCGTGATTCCTGTCAAGGTATGGTTAGTACAAATCCAAATTTATTTCATGCAGAATAATACATCTTGTCTTTAATTAGACATTCATACAGCTAACCATCAGTGTACCTAAGTAACTCATGAAGCATTTAGGCTGTAACTTGGGGAAGTTACTTGCAATAGTACACTTGGACAAGAACTCTGCATCATACACTAGTAACAACTTACATCAAGAATTTATTAGCATGTAAAGATATGCTTGTCAAACGGCCCTGTGAATCATTTAACATTCTGTAAATTAGGCTGTATAAATTTTAATAGGGTAGAAACCAAAAAGCTTAACACTACTTCAATGTTGTTCCCATTCTAAAGTCAGTAATTATTGCTTTATGGTTAAGCAGTGCACGTAGGTTCTTAAAAAAGGACCTCCTTAGGTTTTGCAGAAGCAACAAAAAGTTATTGTGGTAAATATCATTGTTAACTTGCCTAGAATAATCTTTAAAGCAGGCAATAGATAAGATTATTTCTGCAATACCTTTCTGAAGATAATGCAGATAAAATAGCCAACAGGAAATTATCTTCCTATTCTCATCTTAACAGAAAAAAAAAACCCCAGACAAATTAGGTATTATCTGTGCAGACCCAAAGTGAATCCTATGGAGCAAGTTTCCAAAGCATACTCCTCACTTGTAGCTATTCATCTTCTAAAGACATACTGCAATAATTTCTCTCTTAAACAATTAGATGTGTTCCTTCTGCTTTCAGAATATAAGTATATACATACAGATATTAAGAATACAGGTATTAAGATAAATAATTTTTGTGTCAACGGAGACTAAAAGAATACAGAAATATGTGGCATACAAAAAAAGCACCCTTTTTTTCTCCCAAACTTTGCTCTTGAAAAAATTCTTATTTTAAAAAATCCTACAAACATCAAGCAGCAGCTTTTTGGGAGTGGGACAGAGGAGGAGATTTAGACCTAGGGTTGTTTTTGTCCTGGAAGGTGATAAGCACTTTTATGAAAGGACAAAGTGCAATCACAAGAATTTCTAAAGACCATGATGAGGAAGATTACGACTACTTGTACGCCTTTAAAGTATATGAGTATCTACTCTTTCTTTATGTTTTTTGTCATTATTGTTGATGTGGAAGTCCAGTACACAATAGCCCATTTGTTTAAATCACTGATGTGAAATACACTCTCTGAAAGAATGAAAGTATTTGCTTCGGGCTTATACTTATTCCCGTCACCCTTCTGGGGCTTCACCTTTTGTCTACTCATTCAGGAAAAGAAATACTAAATAAAACATTTGTCAACTCCGGAATGCAGCATAAGTTTATAATGAAAATAAAGATCATATTGTAGCCAGTCTATTCACACAAAAGAGCACCCTACAACCTTTGATTGCATTTTTTTATGTTAGACCCTGTCCATTAAATTCATCTGTCTACACTTTCATAAATGAGATTCATAAAAAGCCACTGCACAGAAATTATATGTTATGACTTATGATTTATGACAGGCTACTACTTTAATATATTCCATTTAGCATTATGAATACCATCTACATCTCATGAGCTGATAATGTGGCACCAGTTACCAACCTTATGAACTACTATCATATGGGGAAAAAAATTAGAAAATTAAGATTCCCGCATACAACAGCAGCTTTGGCATTGAACTTTGTGTCATATGTAAAGTAAGGCTGACGCTTATTCTGTCATGAAGGAGGACCACTGAGGTGTATTAAAGAATGAACTAACTACAACTGAGACTTACAGCCTCACAGAAGTCCAGTGAAGTCACACGTTGTAATCCAGTACTAAATTCAGCCCGAAGCTGACATACATACCTACATTGTTAGCACTGTTTTGAGACACTCAAAAAGTTTCACTCTTTCTCCCAGAAGTTCTTCCGTATTTAGAAATGCCTCTGTCTAGGAGGAACAGTAGCTTTCTTTCACATTTCTGATGAGGCAAAAGCCAACAAATACGAATTGATTTTTGTTTAGTTATATGCTCCAATTCTGATACTAATGACTTTGAATAGAAGGCCACAGAATCAGTAAAATGTGCCAAACTCATCTAGGGAGGCACCTCCATTCACTAAAAAAAAAAAACCCAAACAAAACACAAACCCCATAGTTACTGCTTTCTCTTTTTTGTATACACATTACCTGTATACACAATCACATATAAATAAAGAACAAATAGGTAATTCTGTTTAGATACCAATAGGGTAATAATGAGAAAAAAAAAAGTCACATGAAAATATAGCATTTACAAAAAACTTACAGAAGAATTACATTAACATCCCTAAACTACTTAAAAGTGAGAGTGACATTATCATTATATGCAAACATATTTTGAGATTCACAGACTTCAATCTGCACTACAGAATTTTTGCACTACAACATTTCAAAGTGAGCATGCTACCACACCTGACTTTAAAGGAAAAATCAAAGGAAAAATTAAGAGGATTCTTCAGGAACTGTGTCCCAAACCTGGACCATATGTAAAAGCAGCTCCTTATACTGTGATAGATGCATACATGTTTTCACAAGCTTTGTCGTAACAACAAAGCAGAAAGAATATATATAACACTGTTCTTCAGTTTGTTTTTGTGGGAGAAGGAAAGAGATTCTTAAAAAAAAAAAAGATAATCTATAAAACCTACTTCAATAGAGTGTACTGCACACATTCATCAAGGAATGGAAAACAATATATATTTTTGCATAGTTTGTACACATACATAATATTGCTACAACATAGCATCTTCTCCAAAACATATGTAATTGGTAGTCCCACCAACTACTTCTGAAGTCAACAGAAAGGCTGTTTTATTTTGAACAGGTACTACAAACATCCAACTTCAGCAGGTGCTGATACCAGCTTTAAACCAAGAATTGTATATTTTCAGTGAGTATTTTCATAAAGTTTGTCTCCCTGCTATATGAGCTCATGGCTATTGGTATTATAACTTGGACCGCAAAAAAGATTTCATTTATTTAGGATTGTTTGTGCAAGTACTTTCTGAAACAAGCTGAATTTCCTTAAACTTCACATTTTCTCACATCTTTCATTGTCATTATTAGGATGAGAGATGAAAAATTTAATTTTACTCACAATCAATTGGAGATTTAAGCACATCAATTAAGTCTTCAATTAAAATTATTATCATCCAAATGAAAACAAATACAACTAAAATACTAACATAAAGTGCCCAGGTTAGAAGTTCTGATTTGTGCAAAATCTCTGGGAATGAGACAGGCCATAACTGTAACATCTGTTTTTAAGGTGAGAGCACTCAGCACACCTTGCCAGTGGAAGTGGCTGTTTCATGCTCAAATCATGGCCCTCAAAAAGAAACGTACACCAAGTACTTGCACTTCGAAGAAAGTCCTGCTGTTTGAACCAGGTGATGGAGTAAGAACCGATCTCTTCAGCAACTACAGCACAGAGTCATTCTAGTCACCAGCTTACCTGGTTCAAGATGATAAGGCGCTATGGCCCTAGCTTCTATGTGCTATATATGCTTTGTATTAAAAAGCTAGTATAGACTGAGCGTGTCAATGAGGACTAGAGGACACTTAGTCTGTAAGTCTGCACAGTTCAGATAACCTTTGGCTATTGTGAAAGCACCACTTAGACCTGTTTAAATTCAACTCATCCTATATATTTGAGACTGTTGTTTACATAGCTTCAAGGCAACGGATTGATATACACTTGTAATTAGCACAAACCCTACCCGTACAGCCACCAGGAGGCTAATTATGATTTAGAGAGAAATGCTAGGCAAGTCATGGCACTCGCATAGTTAACTCCTCAAAATATCCACATTCTCAAAATATCCACAGAAGAAATCCACAATCCCACCAAACACAGGCATGGAAATTGTTCTATCTTTCAGGTCTAGGAGTAAAATCAGTAAATAAAATAAAGGAAGGTCAGCAACTGAACTTGTCTGAACCTGCTGTAAAAGGTAGACACAAATGCTGGTACAGGCAAGCTTTTCTGAAAGCTCTATGAAAAATATGTAATTTTCACTTATTCTTGAAACTTGCTTAACTGAAATTTGTATTTTTCCTAGGATAAAAGAATGAAAAGGGAATGAATCCAGACCCCTCAAATGATAACAGATAGCTGAGGATACAACTTCACAATTTGCCTATAAAAGCAAGATGCAGACACTGGCGAATGCAATGAGAATTAGTAAAAGAGCATTTTAGAGCTCTCAAAACACCAAGGAAAATATCCCATAAACCACTGCTGGTCTATTTCTGAAACATGGCAGGCTGAGTTTCAAATATTCTCAGAAGTCATTAGAAAAAATGAAAAAAAAAATATTCTGTCATTGCCATGGGGAAAAAAAATAATCTACAAAACCCAAGCTTCTTTCCCAGCTGTGATAAATAAAACACCGTTAAAGAATATTGAAGTGGTCTCTCAAAATATTTGGAAGAAGCTAGGCAACACTACCAAGCAGCTAGTAGATACAGATCTTGACAGAGGTGTTAAATATCTACATATGAAAATACATCAGTGCTTAAGAAAATTGTGGGCTATGGTTTTGAGCTTATTTCCTCAACATTCATTGTGCTACTAGTTATAAAATGATCTTTCATTGGGTTTTGTAGCCTTTGCGAATAAGTGTATCTTCCTTTTGCAATCAAGCTATGTCTGCTGATATTCTGGCCTACTTACGTTATCTTGATTCATTTGGCTATTAACAAATAAATGTACTAGACATGGAAGGATGCAGTGATGCTATCATTTCATGTTGGTATAAGTTATGGCAGATTCCTTTTATTTCCAGCCTTGATATTGATACCAAAGCAGGAATTTGTGTTAGATAAACAAAACTTTTAATCTTACTCCAATTGAGTTTACAGCTAGTTATTAAAGCAGGGGCTCTGGCTCACTTCAGAATCTTTAGAAGAAAACATGAAAAATAAAGGAATTACACCTCATGAGTATTTTCTACATTACAAACAATTGGGGAAAATAGCAGCAAAGCTGTGAATAAAAAAAGCTGCATCTCTAATGCTCCATCTAAAGCTTAGGTTTAATCACGAACAGACTATGAAAAGAGAATAAGCAAGCCAGAAGAACAACATACATAACTCTGAATATTTAATGGTTTGATATTCATTTGGAAAGCATACTATTACAGACTGCTACAAATTCAGAATAAAGCTAAGAGACATTCTGCCGTATGAGCTATTTCAAGTATATTACATATGGTTTTCTAAAATAGCTTCTCCAAGAATAAGAACCCAATGAATATATGTAATAAATACAGAAGTCACTAACTCTTTGGGAGTTCTAAAACCCTTCAGTGCATCCTTTGGTGTGTGCAGAAAATAAAAAAAAAAGTGTGCATAATTTTATATATATATGTATACACACACTTCCCCTCAATAAAGAAAATATTATTTAATTCAACATAAGCCTTACAATCCAGAAAGCACTATAACTATCAATTGAGAATGCTTTGCTCTGTATATCTTGTAGTAGGCTACCCATTTCTACCTAATTAATTAGGTATCATTATGTATAAGTACTTCCTTGTATAGTTCTTGATATTCTAAAGAATTTATACAGGATATTTATCTCTCCCATGGAACATAAGCTAAGTTACATACCTTTCTTCCTGCTAAAAGCACGATTCATGTTGAAAAGTCTATCCAGTCAACAATGTTTCTGGGTTTGGGTTTTTTCTCCCCTTTAATCTGCAGAACAAAACACGTAAGAAAACAGAAAGATCCATTATTATATTTGAAGTTAGCTCATTATCTTCATATTAAAGACAATGCAAATTGTTTTAAGGATTCTGAAATAATTCTGAGAAATAAAAGGGAGTTGTGCTTTGCTGAGGAAGAAATTGCAGAATTGAGATTTATGTTTCAATGCCCAGTAGTACGTAATACAGAAAAATGTTGCGAAGCTTTCTGTGGAGGTCTTCTCGCTGAGATTCCAGAGATACAGAAACGATGGTATTATATGTATACATGAAGACAAATACTACACACAAATAGGTTGGAAAGAAAGCTTTAAAGTGAATGCTGACTGCAGAACTCCATAAAAACATTCAGTTCACATTTGCACTGCTCTGTTTTGTGTTATTTAGGCTGTCAGATTATTTCAAGCTATGCTTTCATCTTCACATGGGCTTGACATTAAAAAAAAAAAATCACAATATAGAGACTCCTTTTCACCCAGGAATTAAATACTTAAAAAATTGTCTTCTATCAGAGCAACTACCTCCTTGCTCTAATTACATCACACTATACAGTAAATTCTGTATTTTCTTCATTTAAAAACACTCTTAGAGTCCTAATTTTTCATTCACATTATTTCACAATTTTATTATGATTTTATTATTTACCAACATTTTGCAGCCAAAAAAAACCCCAACACTGTTCAAAACCATCCCATTTCGCAATATACAGATATTTTTATTTTTCAATCATACTTGAAGCTATCCCTGCCACTTCTTTCCACTCTGTTCAGATCTTCCAGCCAAAAGCTGCACCACTGCCCTTCCTCTTCCTCTGCTCTCACAGCAGTCCAGTCAAAGAAGAAATTTTTAAAAAATTGAAAAAAAAAAATCAGGTACCAAAAATATCTTGCTACCAGATTATCTCTGAATTCAGCTAGAATATTACCATCACTTTGAAGAAATATAAATGTTAAGCCAGTATTTCAAATGCCAGCATCAAGATGAGTAGGACAAATTCATTTGAGATACTTCATGCAACTCATGAACACTTTTGTGATGCTTGCCTCCCTTTTTCAAATAATTATATTCAATACCAATTAAAGCAAAACTATCCCAATTCCGTGTAGATAGTTGATAATTTTCAGATCAGAACATGTGGGCAATTACAGCTAAAAATCACCAGCATTTTATTTTCAAAAAATCACTGATTTGTTAGGATTTTTTTCCATACAATCCCGTGAGGATGAAGGAATAATCCCTGTTTACGTAAACTACAGTGTAGTACCCTAGATGTACAACCAACCAACATTTGCTCCTGATTTATAGTTTTTAAGACGAGAGGATGCATTGAAATAAGCAAAGGTAGCAGGATATACTTTCCATCTCATTATTTTGATACAAAAATCAAGAAACAATGCACTTGTCGCACTACACAGTAGTGCTTAACAGCAAAACTGCAGAAGCATTACATACCCCCATGGCCATTCCCGCTGGCTGCCTTCACACTCAGCAGTGCTACACAGAGGTCACTGAAGCAAGCAAAGACCCATGAGGGCTCTGAAGCCCTAGGAATGATTTCAGCAGCATCCCTGGAACAGGCAGTGGCATTACTGGGATAATTCCAGTAAATAATTGCTCACCCATGAGGGAGCTCCACCAAAAGCTGACAACACGTAAGTACTTCACAGAGAAGTCACAGAGTAGGACTTTCAGCAGTGTAAACGCTGACAATCGGTTCAGTTTAAATGAAGTAACAAGCAGTGAAGAACACTGGAATTTCAGTTTTTTCAAGCAACTGACAAGTGTGTTTAGTTTAGAGGTTTACTTTCACAGAGAACACAGGCAGCCTAATATATAGACTTAGGATATATAAATGATGGATTTCTATCAGGATGTTCACCTCATGAACTATTACAGTCAGTGAAGAAAGCAGTTTTGAGTAAAAAAAAAGAGTATGCTTTCCCCTCTTAGGTACTTCTGGCTGTTGTCCTGCATAGCACGAGAACAATCACTTCACTTCTCCTCCAGATGGGATCATAATCTGACCGTAACAGCTCCTTTTTTGGAACACTCTCCCCCCCTTTTTTTTTAATTGTGTATTCCTGTCCTCATCCAAGAGGCTACTAAGCAACATATTTGAGATGGCTTACTGAGTAGAGGATCTCCTAAATAGAGCCTATAGAGTACATCATGGGGCTGTTGGCTGGCCACATTTCTAGAGATCACCATTCAAGCATTTTGTTTAAAACACAGCTAACAGTAACGAAGCATACGGTTTTTCCTCACAGACAAGGATATACTACCATTAATCTACACTAGAAACAGACAAAATTTCTTGACTACTTACCTAAAAATGGACAGTATTTTGCCAAAAGTGTGTTCATAATTTCAATTCCAACAAAACATCAGTAGAAGAAAATACAGAAATAGCTTATACAACAACTTATATTAAAACACTTAATCAGCATACTTCCACTTATCACAGAAAATGTTATTAAACAGGGAAAGAAACACAATTAGCTATATGCAACTGCTTTTAAAATTCCCTCAAACTCTAACATGAACAACTTCACCAATCCCTCAGACACAGAAAACACAGATGGTTAAATACCCCATAAAATTGTGCTATTTAAATAAACCAACCCAAATACCACAAGGCTAATTTCAAATTAATCAGTTCGGCTTGGGGCGAGAGGGTGATACCAGACTGTCATCAGCAGCACTGCTAAGTTTTTCATCAGGAGAAGAGCAAAGTTATGGTCAAAAGTATCTCTGATATCTTTGCTCACAACATTCCAACAGACAAACCAACCAATCTATTAGGAGCAAGCAAGCTGTCCTCTGACCACGGATGCTCGACAAGTTTTCTCGCAGAGTATGATTTTGTTTCTGACAATGCTCGACACACAAAGCCACTGGAAGAAAATTACTTGCAAAACAGTCCATAAGAGCTTGTAATGAACTCAAAATGAAGGTAAGTATGAAAATCCCCTCATGGTAGAGGGGGCCCTGTGCGGAAGGGGGAGTCTTTCCTATGAAACCACTTGTTTAGAAAGGATAAAGCAGTTGCAACAGAGTCATCAGGGAGTTTCATTACTCATCACTTAGGAAGATACAACTATTTAAAGAATGTTTCTCCACCTTACTTCTAGGAGTTTTCATCAGCTTTGCCCAGAAACCAAACACTACTAGGAAATAAAAAATAGTTAATTGACAAAATATGAAGAGTTCTGACAGGTATAAAGTAGAGAAATTTTGGGTTATATCAGGTTATTTCTTTTGCAGCAGAGAGAAAAGAGAGACAGAAAGAAAAGAGAGAGAAAAGGCTTAGAAAATAATTTTATTAAACTAACAATAATAAAAATATAATTAAGAGCCAAACCTTCTGGGGAAGGGGAGACATGACATCCTCAGTCTGAAAAGCGAGATGGGCACGTAGCGTGGGAAGTTGAATATTTAAGCTGATATATCAAACTTTAAACAGTAACAGGGGAAAGCAAACACCTTCATCTCCTTTTCCTTTTGTCTTTGCTGTCATTAACCCCTTCCTTTTCATGGCGAGGTGCTTCTCACAGTGAGGGAGAAACTGCAAAATGGCAGGGGGTGCAGTGAAACTAGTGTATATGGTGACTGCAGTGGCTGCAGGCATTTGGACTGGTGAGGGCAAGGGAGGTAAGATTTGAAGCTGAAATCATCACCTCTGTAATTACTTTCTAACACAAACAATGTTGGTTGCTATCTTCTCTGTTTCATGCAGCAAAGGAAGCTGAACAAAGGAAGTGGAATGGCAGCCTTCCAGATTCCAGCACAAGCAACCTCAGTCCTCCCTGGCTGCTGAAACACCACCGAAGCTTCCACACAGACATCTTTAAATGCCTGCGGGCTCCGTCAGGAATGTTGTGTTTTGATATGTTTTCTAAATTTAGAGCTGTCTCAGACAAGCCGAGAGAGGGGGTACCTAGGAAGGGGATGAAACAAACCACCAGTGTGACTGGTCATATTTGTCTCTTGCATCCTTTTAAAAACTGGGTATTCCTCAGGATTTATTTGAGCTTCCCCCCGAGCCACTTCCTTTGAATGGCACCAGCTACAACAATTACCTGGGCTGAACATTTTTTTTTTTACCATGTACCTCTTTTTCATTCCACAAATAACTATTCCAATAAAACTTCCCTAAAAGCCTGAACTTGCACACATCCACTTCCTTTAATAAAAAGCAATGAATTTTTTTTTTTAAAAAAAGTCATCCAATCTGTTCCTTCCCTTTCTAACACACGCACAGTTTCCATACAAAGACAAATTTAGCTTCAAAAGACTTGAAGATTCAAACTTTTTCCCCTCTCAGACCCCAGCCTTTCAAGCATACTGGGTAACATTTCCCAAAGAATGAAGGCACAAAATATTTTAAACCCTGTTTTCAAAAGAGCCGCAGCACACAGGAATGTGTGATTCATTGACTTGCAATGAAACTTAGGCTTATAAAGTTACTTCTGAAGGTAAGATGAGAAACTTCAGAATGTGGTAACAGCTTTAAAATTCTTTTTCTAGGTTAGACCAAAACATCACAAAAATATTGTCCTGATACAACATGTGACATAGCGAAGGAAAAAATTCATGATAATAAAGGACTACATTAAGTGACACACAAAACCAAACATAATCATGTCATACACAAACAAACATGATGTACTGCCCTTCCTTTTGTATGACAAGTAATTGAAACAGTAACTTGCCACAACCCTTTCTCCTCCGAAACAGTAAAATCACAAGAAAAAGATGTTGACAGGTCAATGAACAAAATTCAGTGCAGACCCAAACCTGCACTCACATTCAGCCTTTCTTAATATCTGGGAAACAAGCAGTTCCATTCATGGTTATGAAAATGTGTGTGCCCTTTAAGTTTATAAGTGATAACAGAATAGTTCATAGCAATTATAAACCACAACCACATTTAAATAGAATTTAGTGCTATAAAAACTTGCAGGAAAAATACCACTTCAAGATCCTCAAAAACAGCACAGCTCTATGGGTCTCACCAAAATTGAACAACCTTTTGTCAGCTGGAGCTCTTAGCCTGTGCTTGGGCTTTATAATGGCACAGAAGCAGAAATGGAATATAAAGGAGAACATTCAGTCCCTGGAAAACTTTACTTTTAAAGTTTTATTAATCTCTGCATTTTCAAAAACATTCATTAGCCAGAATCAAGTGTCAGGCATTCTTTCTTGCTGGAGGCAAATATGCAGGAGTCCAAGGTTAATTCTTTTAATTTTTCACATGTGCCGGGGGTCGGAAGCTGGTTAAGAAGTGGTCTTCTATCTAATACTCTCATCTCCCCACTACCAAAGTACACCTCGCTGTTGAGACAATGATATTCTCAATGGGACAGAGCTCAAGCAACAACTCTGGTGGAGTGTCAGCCTGCAGTGCTGGCCCTGGAGCCTGCAGAGAAGGAGGCACGAGAGTGACCAGATGCATCACCAGGGCTCACCGACTGCAAGCAAAAACAAGACAGAATGCTCTGGCGAACACCAAAACAGCTGGAAAACACAGACCTAAAATATAGCTCACCTTCCAACACGCTCACTCTCCTTCTGTGAAAGGGATGGGGAGGAACACCCTGATCTGAAATCTAAAAATGTTCCTCTGGTCTGACGGAGATCACAGCCCCTGTTCTCTCCAAACTCCTGAAACCAGCCGGAAGGTACAGAAGAATCACACATGCGCTATCTTTTTTTTTCCTCTCTCAACCAGTATAAGCCTAGTACCATTGTGGCAAATGTTTTTCCCCCCACAGCAAGAAGTCTTTCAGAACACAGGTAAGGCCCTTCTCATACAGCAGATCTGCTAAAGCTAGAGGAATATCCACCAAAACTCTGAGGACAAGCAGACAGTGGTGTTCTGATATAAATATCAACATCAAACAGAGACCAGGAATCAGAAAATCTGTATGAAACTCATGCATTTCATACCAGCTTCCAAAAAGTTCCAGTAAGTGGCTTTTTACTCTCTCATTTCCTAAAAATAACCTGCTCCTTTCAATAGGAAAAAAGAAAATACAGTTGAGTACCAAGTGACAAAGGGATACCCCTGAAACATCCGACAGCAAAACCAACTCCTTAGGCAAGGTTACCACTAACTTTTGTTTTACCACAAGAAGAAATAACACCACCAAAAAATATGACATGAATAAATTTCTCTATTAAAGTGAAAAAAAGTGTTTAAAACTGACGCAATCACCAATAAATCCCCAGAAAATTTGCTAGCAGCACAATCTTAAGAAAAAACAGAAATACAAATTTACTTGTTTCACAGTTTTCTAGATCTGGCTTTTAAACCATTAGGAAAGGTATTTAATTTTTAAAATATTGCATTTTTCAGCATATTATTTCTAAAAAATATTTTGTATTATGCTTATCAATGATTATGTTGATATATAATAATGGATTACATTACTCACAGAACAAACTGAAGTTTATACTGTACAAACAAAAGTAATAATTTTAAAAACATTAATATTCTCTTCTTCCCAAACTTGTTATATTTTGCAAGAAGAAATGATACTTTTATTTTGTTCACCATAATAGAACAATAACAGGATACAAGAGAAGCTTCTTTTTCCCTCCAATCCACAAGCACCAGTGTCTAGTGAAACACGGTGAAGGATTTCACTCGTGTCAGCGTAATTTTTTCTCTGCTGTACAACAACTTACAAATGTCAGGTGCTCAGAGCCAGCAGAAAGGCTTTATACATGTTCTCTCTCAAACAACTCAGGCACTTTCAAGTGCATCTAAAAGACAGACAGATAGCAAACATCTTGCCCACTTGCAGACAAGAAGGTCGGTACTTGACATCCATTAGCCATTTGATCATCAGGGACCTGGACAGGCTGGAGCAATGGGCCAAGGCCAGCTGTATGAGGTCTAATAAGGCCTGCAGTAAGTGCCGCCAGGTCCTGCACTTGGGTCACAACAACCCCAAGCAGCGCTACAGGCTCGGGGCGGAGGGGCTGGAAAGCTGCCCGGCAGAAAGGGACCTGGGGTTGTTGGTGGGCAGCCGGCTGGATATGAGCCAGCAGTGTGTGCCCAGGTGGGCAAGAAGGCCAACAGCATCCTGGCCTGTATCAGAAATCGCGGGGCCAGGAGGAGTATGGAAGTGATCATCCCCCTGTACTCGGCACTGGTGAGGCCCCACCTCAAGTGCTGTGTTCAGTTCTGGGCCCCTCACTACAAGAGGGACATTGAGGTGCTGGAGCATGTCCAGAGGAGGGCTACCCAGCTGGTGAGGGGTCTGGAGACCAAGTCATATGAGGAGAGGCTGAGGGAACTGGGCATGTTTAGTTTGGAGAAGAGGAGGCTGAGGGGAGACCTCATTGCCCTCTACAACTCCCTGAAAGGAGGCTGTGGAGAGGGGGGTATTGGCTTCTTCTCCCAAACGAATAATGGCAGGACCAGAGGAAATGGTCTGAAGTCGTGGCAGGGGATGTTTAGATTAGATATTAGGAAGAATTACTTCACTGAAAGAGTGGTCAGGCACTGGAACAGCCTGCCCAGGGAGGTGGCTGAGTCTCCATCCGTAGAGGTATTCAAGAAACGTGTAGATTTGGCACTTCAGGGCATGCTCTAGTGGCAGAGACTGTAGGGAGGTTTTCTGTGTGTATATGGTTGGACTGGATGATCTCAAAGGTCCTTTCTAACCACGAAGATTCTATGATCTATATGGAATCCGAACAAGATTTCTGCCTATCCCACCACTTTTCAGATGGATGATTAAGAGCCTAGGGAGCTTTACTAATATTTTATTTTCAACAGCAACAGAGTGGGATTCAGGGATAGGGTCCACTATGAACAGTTAAACATAGGACAGATCTTAAAAATAAAATAGTTCTGGTAGAAGGAATACTGAACTAGAGTTTTTTGACTTGCAGCATGAGGTATTCTCCAAAACTTTAGACACACTCCTTGCTTGGATCGATATACACCATCAAAAGGAAAGACATGTCCTGACACTGAATGTGGTTCCTTCTATGTTCACGTATTCCTTTCTCCTCTGGAAGAGTTGATTGCTCCACACACACTCTAGATAAGCTATTTATTTAATTATTGTCAATTCAAATCTTTCATTGCATTTTCTTCGCTGGTGGGGGGGCGGGGGTGTGTGTGTGTGTGTATGTTACATCTTTGGGTTTCCAAACAATAGCAAATTCTTGTTAAACTTCTGACATTTTTAAGGTTGTATTTATTGTATTCATTGCATTTTTCCAATGACATTGTAAAAAGTGCCACTGACAGAAAAGGCAGAGACGGAAAGACTCACTAGGTATTCTAAAGGTAATCTACAAACAAAGTAAAACAAATTTAGAATTAACTCAGTTTAGTTCTACTTAGAATGAAAAGCACATCATATTTAGCAAATCCATTGCAGAGGTACAACAGCTTAATGGAAAGTACCATTTTACTACTCTACCAAAGTATATTTGGCCAAACTTGAAAAGTGCATGAGAGATACCATTGCACACACATGCTCAACGGGTCTCACAAGAGCACTCTACACACCTCCCTCAATGTGCACTGAAGTCAACTGAAGTTTAAAAGATGATCAAGAGGAAGCGAAAAACCCAGATGTCTGTTTAGACAAAGGCAATGAGAAAGTTTCTGGGTTGGTACCAGGGAACAACCAGCAAGAGAACAATGAAGGGAAACATGCCTGCATCTCCCCAGACCACCACTACGCTGGCCCCCTATTATCTTTGCTCCTGTACAGACTTCACGGTACACACTAGATGTTTTTTCTGCTGCAGTCCTCTCTCCAGGAGTTCAACAGGCTTGCTCCAATTTATTATAAATACAAAACAAATTAAATAATCACCTTTTTCCCCAAGAGCTCTGAACTATGACACTACAAATGCTTTCATAACTCTTAAGTCATAGTTTGGGGTTCTTTTAATTGTAAAAGCTTTTTGGGTTTTGGGGGGAGGGGGGTTGTGGTCTTTTTTTTAGTGTACAAGATGAATACAAAATTAGCAGAGTTTGTCTTCTTATGGAAATGAGAAGTACATGTTGAAACGTTATAATCATGTCAAAAGGGGGGGGAGGAAAAGATTATATAAGTATTAAAACTTATTAATTATCTAATTATCTGCAGGACTTCAAGTCCATACTTTTATACCTTAACTAATCTGGGGACCCTTGTTCCACAACTCTCCCTCAAAGGAGAACCAGAAGTCTGTATAAATTCTAGGGATGTGAAGAGCGTGTGTGTATATATACTTGCTTTCTTATCTTTTACAGTCCAATTCCTATGATCATTTCCTTCCCGATGCTGAAGGCCACATGTTGAAAAAAAAATCATCACTGCCATACAGATTTCTAACAACTGATTTTCTCAAAACAACTTTATTAACATATTACATACTTGTGAAACAATGACATACAAAAGTGTCATTCATTTAACAAAAGATTTTTAAAAAGCGTCATTCACTTCAGTAAGACTTTTAAAATCCATGGTACTATTATTACATTAAGAATCTTCATTTAATTGATTAGTCTCAAGGACAGCATTAAGTCGTATTCACACAGATGAGACAGGCTTTATTAAGTGATTGCAACAGTTTTCAAAACTGAGAAAAGTTGGCAATATCCATTTTGTCGCTTTTACTAAATCAATCTCAAGAGTATCTTGAAAACTAGACTGCACTGGTTTTTAGGCTTTATCATATTACGTTACTTGAGCTTATCTTCTTTAGCCCTTCTGAATACATTCTGAATAATCCCAGTATTTCGAAAAGGATGTGATATGAAGTTAAAAGCACAGATATGAAACTGACAAAATAACATTTATGACAAATTAATCTCCTCATATCTGTCTTGTAGATCAGGTATGTGTCCAGGTAATTCATGAAAATGTGATCATGTTTATTAAGGAGAAACATTCAGGTTTTGTATTACCAAAATCTTGAAATAAGATCCATAAATGATCCGTCCTAGTGTAATTTAGTGGAAATTACGGAGATATAGACTACTGCGTAATAGAATTTCCAAGCTAGCAAGACAAATTTCTTCAATTTTCCTGGACAGGAGTGCTCTATCTTTTAACACAGTTGAAACTAAGGAGAATATGTAAGTTTTTAAAAGCATGGTAGATCGACAAGTTTAGACTCAAACATTCTTGCATCACACAGAGAATGGTACTAGCTACTTGGGACCGAAACGTGCTGCAAGTCTAACATCATGTTCACAGCTTGTTAAACTTTCTGTAGAAAAACTCCTCACTGAGGCATCTCCAATATTTGTGGAGGAGAGAGTGTCTTCTCCTGTCTTTTACAAGCATATGAAACTTTGACAACGATCCTTAAACCACTAAGCATACCAACTCACTCTGGAGGGCAGGCACCATTCTCTGCTGAACTCCCAAGAACCAGAGGAGAAAAATAAATACAGCTCATCTTCCTAAAAATATGTAAAAAATTCAGACAACTGCTAACAGCAGATTCAGTGACTGATCTCATAACTGAACTACTGGATGTAAAAGGAGANAAAAACAACCCAACCCGAAACACACCAAAAAAACCCAAACCCCAAAGTTCAGAAGAATAATGTTTAAAAACTAGAAATGGACCCTTGCCAGAAATTTTCCTATTGAATGGCTTGAATGCCTATGGCCAGACATTTATTTTCCCTTTCTTTCTATACAGATCTGAACTACCTACTCCAGTCTATGGCTTTGGATACAGCAGCTAGAGTCATAAACACTGAGGCAAAACCGTGACAGCCTCTCAGCCCCTCAGTCCTTTCAGAAATAACAAGCTTTGCTAGCAAGCTTTCAAGAACTCAGCATACGGATTCACAGCGTATCAAATATGACCTCATTTAAAGCAGATTTTCAAAGGTATATGTGCAAGAGAAGACTGCAAGTTAATTGCACTTAAACTATATTCACACATCTTTAACATCTGTCCCTAACAGTCAGCACCAAGCATTTGAAGGACCAGTGATGACCTCCTTGGATCCAAAGCACATTTCCCTGGGGATAACAGCTGTCCTCCTATGTGAAGAGCAAAATTCAACCAGTGTTCATGTACTCTTTCATGAGATCCTTGTAACACAAAGCCATAGAGAAGCTTCTCCTAGATAGTTATCACGAGACACTCTTGTTTCAAGAGAAGAAATTGCAGCAAAACCAGACTGTAAAATGACTCTCTACTGCACTTGAGAAAATGCTGCGTTCAAAAACCAAACCTAAGAGTCAGCTGATGAAACAAAATCAGAACCATCAACATAAAACTGCACCCTACATCCAACTGTTACACCAAACTACATGCTACTCCCTCCTCCTCCTTCCCCCAACAACATACATTGACACTGCCAACTTTATGAATCACACATAACTCAGATTGCTTAAGTTACTTCCAGGACAATCACATACAAGTAATACTGGTAATAGCTAATGAAAATTAAATTACTCGATGTTTTGGACTCATACACAAATACAACTTCACAAACACTTCTTGAACACTGCTTTTCCAAAACACTGTTGCTACACAAAGAATCAACCACACTAGAGAGCAAAGCTGAGCATCTCTACTGGTATTAATGTATTACGCAGAAGTTCATTTCAAAAGAAATAGCGAGGAGTACTGAAAAAGAACAAGCTTATGTAAAAAAAGTCTTGCTTCTACTGCAGTTTTAACTTTTTGTAAAAAAAATTGAGCCCAAACAAACTAATTGAGAAATGCAGCAACATGAGAGTCTCTGTAACAGGGAATAGTCATTATGGCCCAGTGCTATAAAAATCCTGCTCAAAACACACCACATCTTTAGCAACAGTTTTCTGCACTCTTCCAAAACCCATTCTGTTTTAACGGAAAATTTATGCAAGAAGACTCAAGCAAAGCTCATTCTTTTGGAAAGTGCTTAAATATATATGCACATGCATAGGTGCACACTCTCAGCTGGCTCTCTGCTGGCATGTGGACAAAAAGGACTGCTACTGAATTCTTACAAACATCTCTGACTGCCTTTAAAACCAAAAAAAGTTAAGTAGCTATTGCAGAACAGCAGCATTTAGGTCAGTTGAGAAGAATTGTATTTCTCAAGAACAAAATCAGTTTCTCAATAATTCTGATGCAAACCACAATACAAATTTCTATATATAAAGAAAAAATATGAAGAAAAAGTAGTTCTGTCATGATTGTTGGGGAACAGAGATGAAAATCAACATGACTAATTAGCAGTTACCTTGAAAACCGAAAGCATAAAGCATTATTTCAGCTAGAAAAGAAAATTACATATGAAATTACTTACATGCCTTGATAAGCTGGAAAGGAACTGAAGATGAAGTACTGTAAGATGGGAGTAATGGAGACATTAAGTGCTACAGTGTATTTGTGGACAGACGTTCCCACTCACTCTGACAAACCTCTACGCTCCTTTTCTTCATTTATGACTGAGCATGCAAGCTCTAATTTGTTTCTGCCTATATTTAAATCTTTTTGGAATTCCACTGCACAAATGATAGCACAAAATTAATCTCACCCTTCTATTTCACCCAAGAATATGTCTCTCTGCTAACTGGATTTTCAAAAGTATACCTTGCTGGTCATAACTCAGTGATATTGTTCAACAAAAGGTTTAGCTTTGGGTGTTTAACCTCCCAGAAATTATCCTTTATTATAACGAGACTCAGATTTCTTAAAAAAAGCACAAGTCTATTAATACCACCAATGCTTTTAAACTCCATTAAAATCAGAAGCAACAAGGTAAGAGCACAATTACTATAAGAGCCAAATCGAAATATTCTTCTCACTTTGTAGCTCCTTCAAAAGGAGAACATTGCTGAAACTGCCAATGTAAGAATTCTTTTCAAGCAGTAAAACCTCAGCATGCTGCCAATGAAACCTGAATAGCTTTAACACTCAAACTAGAGTCTACACCGGTTAGTAGGTCTTAACTTTTCAAGTATCATTGGAATCAAGCCACTGGGAAACAATTTTTTTTTTTTGGAGTCTATTAATTTACAATACATCTACACAACCAAACAGCAGCACTTAATGAGCAGCCAATAGGAAAAATGTGATTTGAACGCAACATTAAACTAAAGCAAAGGAACCAACCCCTGACTTTCCTTCAAATTCTCTCAAGAGTTTCATAAGCCACCCCCATGCCCCCTTCCCCAGGGGAAAAAAAAAAAAAAAAGAAGTCAGAACTAATAAGCCAAATGATTACTTCTTCTTTTTTTATGCCAAAGTAATGCTGGAGCTAAAATTGGCATAACAAAGGAAGGTAGCTGCTTATTAATACTGGGGAAGCTGCTTCCTCTCCCATAATGCACTTAGCTCATGTTGAGCTTCTCATCCACCAACACCCCTAAGTCCCTCTCCTCAGGGCTGCTCTCAATCCATTCTCTGCCCAACCTGTATTTGTACTTGGGATTGCCTCAACCCATGTGCAGGACCTTGCACACGGCCTTGTTGAAATTCATAACGCTTGCCNTCATAACGTTTGCCTGGGTCCACTTCTCAAGCCTGGTCAGGTCCCTCTGGATGGCATTCCTTCCCTCCAGCGTGTCGACTGCTCTACACAGCTTGGTGTCATTGGCAAACTGAGGGTGCAGTCAATCCCACTGTCCATGTCACTGACAAAGATGTTAAACAGCTTTGGTTCCAGTACCAATCCCTGGCGAACACCACTTGTCACCAGTTTCCACTTGGACATTGAGCCGTTGACTGCAATCCTTTGAGTGCAGCCATCCAGGCAGTTCCTTATCCAACAAGTGGTCCATCCATCAAATCCATGCCTCTCCAATTCAGAGACAAGGATGTCGTGCAGGACAGTGTCAAATGCTTTGCACAAGTCCGGGTAGTTGATGTCAGTTGCTCTTCCCTTATCGACGCAATGCTGTAACCTTATTGTAGAAAGCCACCAAATCTGTCAGGCACAATTAGCTCTTAGTGAAGCCATGTCGGCTGTCACCAACCACCTCCTTATTTTCCATGTGCCTTGGCATAGTTTCCAGAAGGATCTGATCCATGATCTTGCCAGACAGAGCGGTGAGACTGACTGGCCTGTCAGTCTTCCTTTTTTCCCTTTTTAAAAATGGAGGTTACGTTTCCCTTTTTCCAGTTGGTGGGAACTTCACCAGACTGCCAGGACTTTTCAAATATAATGGAAAGCAGCTTAGCAACTTCATCTGCCAGTTCCCTCAGGACCCTCAGCTGGATTTCATTAGGTCCCATGGACTTCAGGTTCCTTAGATGGTTTTGTACTTGATCTTCCCCTATAGTGGAGGATATATTAATTCTCATAGCCTCTGTTTTTGCAACTTGGGCGGTGTGGTTAGAGCCCTTGCTGGTGAAGACCAAAGCAAAAAAGTCATTCAGTATCCCAGCCTTATCCATATCCTAGGTGAGCAGGTCTCCTGTATCCTTCCAGAGAGGCCTCACATCTTCTGTGAGTCTTCCTTTTGCCTCTGACATACTTACAGAAGTTTTTCTTGTTGCCCTTGGCATCCCTGGCCAGATTTAATTCTATCTGGGCTTTAGCTTGCCTAACCTGGTTCCTGGCTGCTAGGACAGTTTCCCTGTATTCCTCCCAGGCTACTTGTCCTTGCTTCCACCCTCCTTTTTGCTCTCCTTTGTAGGCTTCCTTTTTGCTTTTGAGCATGTCCAGGAACTCCTTGTTCATGTTGGCAGTCTTAAAATCTTGCAGGACTGGTCTAAATGTGTGGTACAAATAAATATAGGTCTGTACTGTTACATAGCTTCTTGTCAAAAGGATGCTATCTACTTTTCAGAATCTTCTTTTCCCTTTTTATTTGTTAAAGCAAAAGGGAGCAACAGCACAGACAAACCCCAGTAAAAATTTCCTGTGCATCCTCCCTAGGTTGTTTTGCATGAGATACACATTTTTGTCTGCCCTGAATTCTCATCTACATATCACCTTCAACTCTATCCCATAACTCACATTAACTAGAGTTAATTTTTATTTTATTTTACGCATCTGCATTCTGGCACTGTGTCCACAGTCTCCAGTACTGAATAGATTCATTCACATGAAATCAAATCTTTGCTTTGCTCAGGGTGATGAACAACCTCACTTGTGACATTTACATCTATTGATTTGGCTGCTTTGTGAATACTCCATTACAATATGTTGATCAAAATGACATAAATTGGTAGTTCACTGCATTAGAAGATCTGCACTTTTCATCTCAAAGTCAAAATTATTATTTTTTTATCCATACAAAGAATCACCCTTTGATATCTCTTTTTACTTATCTGTATTGTACCAGTTCCAAATTAGTACTTTTTCCAGACTCAAAGAATCAGTAACCAGATTTTATAGAAATTCACTGGTGATAAATGAAAAGTTGCTAGCAGACACTGCTATTTGCCCCCTGTTGAAAAAGTGTAGAGGAATATTCAGATGCAAGTTTTAATTTTGAACAACTCAGCAGAGGGGAAGAATAAGCTAAGAGTCTTAAGACTGGCAATTTTAAACAAACACTGGTGTTTGGGAATCTGTTGAAATATCATGTGAATGACCAATCCAAAATAAGTGGTGGTGAATGGAGTTAAATCCCGTTGGTGTCTGGTCACAAGTGGTGTCCCCCAGGGCTCGGTGCTGGGGCCAGTTCTCTTCAATATCTTTATCAATGATCTGGACGAGGGGACCGAATGACCCCTCAGTCAGTTTGCAGATGACACTAAACTAGGCGGGCGTGTTGATCTGCTGGAGGGTAGGTTGGCTCTGCAGAGGGATCTNGAAAGGAGGCTGTAGAGAGATGGGGGCTGAGCTCTTCTCCCTGGTGACAAGTGATGGGACAAGAGGAAACGGGTTCAAGTTATGTCAGGGCAGGTTTAGATTAGATATCAGGAAACATTTTTACACTGAAAGGGTTATTAAGCATTGGAATAGGCTGCCCAGGGAGGTGGTAGATTCCCCATCCCTGGAGGTGTTTAAGAAAAGGGTAGATGTGGTACTTAGGGACATGGTTTAGAAGGGTTTTTGTCAGGGTAAGTTAATGGTTGGACTTGATGATCTTAAAGGTCCCTTCCAACCTCACCCATTTTATGATTCTGTGATAAGCAGTGCCATAGTGAAAAAAAATTGCAAAACACTGAGCCGTGTCATTTATTCAAAGGTAACAGAGTACTCTTCATAGATCATCATGGCACGGCACCCAGCCCTTAGGGCTCTCATCTCAGCCCTGAGCTGCTGACACGACTACTGCCAAAGGCAGAGGGGCAAGCAAGCGTATGTGCCTTTCAAGAGTCTTACATATTAATGTCCCCGTATGGCAGAGTAAACACATGATAATGCACATGCCTGAGAGCTACTTTCGCACAGTAAGTCTGCAAAAAGGATTTGATTCGTCCAGGAAAATAAAACATACTTGAAGAGGAAGGGATGAAAGCAGCATGTAGAAGAGAACCTGTGAGAGAATCCTTACCACCACACAACGATGAATCCCAGATTAGCAGAAGTTTAAAAATGAATTTAAAATATGATATGTTAATCTTCATGTTTCTGATTTTTGAAGTTTCTTTAAAAATGTTTTTATTTTAGGTGCTACAAACTTCACAGGAGGACTTAAATAATTTTTCAAAAAAATGTCATACTGTTAAAAACACTAACACAGTGGGCCTGTATTTTTTGTTATTGTGCATCATTGAAACATGACCTATTTGGCTATCTGTTGTTCTTTCATTTGAGGTTTTGCTTGGGTTTGGGTTGTTTGTGTTTACGTGAAGCAACACATGTTTGCTCCCATTGTTTTTCAAAAATTTGTAAGCCTAGCTGGTCTTTGTACTTCCATTCCTGGACCAAATGAAAGTGTCGCAATAACCAAAAAAGTTAAGGAAATGAGGAAATAAGATTACAGAATTGTGTAAACATCCCCTCTGATACACCTCGGACCTTGAATACACTTTGGGTAGCTCCAGTCTTCCCACTTCGGTGGTACAACGCAGTTAACGGTGAGGATGAAAAGGAAGTGGCAACTTCTTACAAAAACAAAGTTATCCAAAAGGCGGGGGAAGGGGGGGAGGCACTTTACTGCTATATATTTATGTTAGTATTAACCTTTTTTAATATACTTATGGTACTTCTGCCTGTAAAAGGCCAGAATCAAACAGCCTCATAACTTAGATTAAGATGATAAACAAATCTGTAAATATTTCAGTTATGGAACTGAATTACAGGCAGTGATTTATGAATATAAAACCAAATACATAAACGAGAAAATAAATACAACATGAATTACAATACAGTTCCTTGATTCTTAACATGAATGTTACATGTTTTCATGCTAAATCCATAAACATTGAGATGCGAAATGTAATTATTACCCTGTCTCAAGAGGAGTCAAGAAAAATATTGCAGTTGATCTTTTCACAAAACCTTTCATACATGTTAGGAATGTTAACTTTCTGAGAGAGATCCTAAAAAAAAAGTAATTTATAAATGAAAATCGGAGATCATAGAATCCTAGGGTTGGAAGGGACCTTAGTAGATCATCTAGTCCAACCCCCCTGCCAGAGCAGGGCNCATCCTGTTGTCCACCAGGACTCCCAGGTCCCTTTCCTCAGAGCTGCTCTCCAGCAGGTCAGCTCCCAACCTGTACTGGTGCAGGGGGTTATTCCTCCCCAGGTGCAGCACCCTACATTTGCCCTTATTGAATTTCATAAGGTTCCTCTCCGCCCAACTCTCCAGCCTGTCCAGGTCTCTCTGGATGGCGGCACAGCCTTCTGGGGTGTCAGCCACCCCTCCCAGCTTTGTGTCGTCAGCAAACTTGCTGAGGGTGCACTCTATCCCCTCATCCAGGTCATTGATGAATATATTGAAGAGCACTGGGCCCAGTACTGACCCCTGGGGAACACCGCTCATCACTGACCTCCAGCTAGACTCCACGCCCCTAATCACAACCCTCTGGGCTCTGTCTTTCAACCAGTTTTCTATCCACCTCACTGTCCATTCACCTAATCCACTCTTCCTAAGCTTCCCTAGGAGGATGCTGTGGGAGACCGTGTCAACGCCTTGCTGAAGTCAAGGTAGACCACATCTACCGCTCTCCCCTCATCCATCCATCCAGTCACACCATCATAGAAGGCGAGCAACAGATTGCATTTATAAGTTTACAAGAAAGTCATTTTCAATTTCACATATCATACAACAGGTGTTAGATGAAAAAGAGAAACTACCTAATAAATAAGTATCTGCTGCGGAAAGCCACTGAGCCTCTTACCACAGCTGGATTGAATGGTTTTTAATTTCATGCTTTACCATGACTCAAAAGTACGGAAAGAACAGACTTACATTTAAAAACAGGATTGAGGGTTAGACAGAGGAGAGCTGTGTAACTTCTCTGTCTGCATCACTGCTACAGAGGATAAAACATATTAGAGTTGACCTCAGATACTTTGATTCATCTGTTTACTCATAGTGAAAAGTATACCTTTATAAATGCAGAATAGGATAGTCATTATGAATTCCTAATAAGGTCAGATGTTGTATTTTTTGTAGGTAATTAAAGAAAGGAAGGAAGTAGTTTTGAGGAGGAATTTCAACAGCAGAACATCATTAACCCAAGCAAGCATTTAGATAGCAAATACAGACACGGGGATTTCTTCCAAACATAGTTCAAGCAATATTTGGGGTTGGGGGAGTGAACAGGAAGAACAACAAATATAAGAATAAAATCCACCATGTTGTTTGTTTGCTTTTTTAAAACACAGATGACATGCATTTAGGCTGCTAACATGCCTTTTTGGAAATCACTTCAGACAGACGTATCTCCACCTGTCATGCTGGAGAGTGATTTCTGGGACACCATTTCATTCCTTGTGTCATGCATACAGTCAACCAGGCTATTCTGTTCGATTACAGCAGAATGTAAAGATTGGAGCACTGATACAGCAAAGCATCCAGCAACTTCATCAACTGCATTCAGGTAGGTTCCCTGGCTACTGACACTTCTGAATGACACAGCAGATCTTGGTACTGATGAACCCCTTTCTTCTATAGGTCAGTCCTCAGTTCTTACAGTTATTTAAATTAACAGGGATAAAGCAGATAAAATTATATGTCTCCAACATACCTTAAACTAAAGGGTAATTAGAGTTTCACCTTACACATTATGGGAAAAGGCACTGCAGTGCACCTACTTCAATAATACTGCAAAAAGTTTGAGATAATGTTTTAAGATGATATAACTGCTTGACTTCCAGAGACGCTAAAGACTAATGCTGAACTAAAAATAAAAATAATGCAACCTAGAAGCAGGTTTAAAAAAAAAGAAAGGATAATTGCCTATAAAAAAGAATTTAATTAGAGATGTGGCAGAATCCTCACCACCTGCAAACTTTCAAAAGTTTAATGGCCCTCTAAAAAGGAGTGACTCTCTTGCAAATGGCAGGAGGCCTTTAATACAGATGATTGTAAGCTCAAGGTAATACCTTGAAACAGACCTGGAAAAAATTTTACTTTTTGAATCATCTTGCTTCAGCCTTGGTTGGCTCCTTGCCAGCACCACAGGCAAAGAAAAAGCAGTGATAAAACCAGTCTAGCTATTTGGAAGGGGAAGCAGAGATCCAGCAGCAACAGATGGGAGACACAGCAGCAGTTTGGCAGAAATAGTGAATAAGAGAAACAGAGCTTTAAATAAGCAGATCACGGTCAACAATACCAAGCACAGAGATTTTTACTGGTACACCAAAACTTGCTATGTCCCCTAAACACAGGATCCACTTCTGAAACAAGAAAGTCAACAACACATAATGAAAAAATAAAAATCCCAGTCAGGCAAACACCTTGCAATTAAGGCTAGATTTCACTGCTTTCCTGGTAGGCTTAAAGATCTGTAGAAAGAATTTTCAAAATCCAGATAGTGCACATAACTCCACCCTTCTATTTGAACACCATCTTAGTATACTTGACTCACACTCAGAACACCATATTAATACACTATAAAAATACAAAAATGGTTTTCATTGTCTTAAGGGAAAAATCGTTTTAATGTATATACTTATTAGTTATCCATGGTTATTATTACTTATTAAAACATACAGATCCAAACCATGACCCATGAATTTAGTTATCACCCCATTAAATAAGGTTTTGTACAATTTCCACAATCACATTAAAGTACAGGTCCTTAAAAACAATCTTTTAAGATTCTTAAAACAATTCTTAAAAGAATATTCTGATTCTTTTAGAAACTTTACTAATGCACTTTAGCTACTCACCAGCTAGCTGGCTGAAAACCACTTCACAGAAACACAGCCATTCAAAGACTTTTAGCTCAGACATAACTATCATTAGTCCCTTAATTAGTTTTACATATGATTTAACGCGCTCTTGGAGCAACTGTGCTCCTCACTGCCTTCTGTCCCCATGTCCCCAAACACTTACTCTCACTTACGCTGCGCTTCTACAGTGGCACAAGTGCTCCTGAATAGCCAACTCTGTCAGGGAAGGGGGGGCACAGGGGGGAGGAACAAAACACAGAGAAACAAAATAAAACCCCCAAACCAAGCTGAAGTTTTCTCCTACCATGCGTCAACAAAAAGTAAGGGCTGACAGTAAGCACTAGAAAGTGGATGAAGAGCGGGACCATCTCTGCCAACTTCCACACTAACTGTGATACTAAACTGGAAACCTATGGTATGTATGAACATACATAGGAAATCTTCTACTAAGTAACAATCTTTTCTTGGGTGAAGTGAGAGTCATGCTTCAGTCCACAGAGGCACTGTGCCAAAAATAGTCAGGAAAAACATGAATCCAATTCATTTATCCTCAATCTTCCATCTCTATACAGCATTCCAAGACAAAAACTCAGCTTGACTAAATCATTTAGATGCTAACATGGAGAGAAATCCTCCGGATCTTATAAATATTGTTTTAAGTAACTAAACATAGCTTAGCACTAAACTTACAAGAAATGCTCATTTATTTGAATAGGGCATTAAAATAAAAACCCAAATAAAGAGGCTGAGCAAACAAATGAAGTCTGAGGAAACTGATGGAACAAATCTTTCCCAATGAAATGTTAAATGGCAATTCTGCATTAAGTGCAACTGCTTTCTTAATCTTCCTTCAGATTTTAACTCCAAAAAAAGAGAAAAAAGAACACAAAGGGCATTACCTCCCACTGGCCCCTCCCTGCAGGTCTCTAAAGCGTACTTAACATAAACACTAATTTATGGTATTACACTCTTGGACTTCAAGTATCTCAAATTCCACTTCAGGGTATTAGGCCAACTGCTGTTTAAATTAAGTGTAAATTAGCTGAATAATGACTCTCCACTGGAAAAATCTGCCTTATGGATCATGTCCTTAGGGAGTCAAATGCTGTAATGACAACTTACCATTGAGCTAATCAAGAATCAGAAAATGAAGTTAAAATTAACTAATACAGAGGCACTGGAAAAAAAAATAAGAATCAATATTGTTATCCATCTGAACCAGGTCATGCATGCTAGAACCTCCTACCATTTACTACTGCAGTACACTACTGCTGCAGTAAAAATAAATTTCAATCCTCTGCAAAACGACATACGGAAGTTGACACATTTCTTTTACCTTCATTATAGTGAAATTAGAACACATTCACCATTTTAGAGTTTCTAGATCCCATCACTGGTCAGCACCCGGTTTTGATAATGCCAGTGATTAATATTGGCTCTAAGAATTTCTCTGCGTGAGTCTATGCATTTTCCATGTAATTTCTGATACACCTTTGCAATGTTATATTCTTCATTTACTCAGAATAAGCAACAGATGCCAAAACAACATACACCTTTAAAAATCCAAGGATTCAACATTCTTAAAATAAAGGGCTTTGTACATAAAAAGAGCTTTGTCTTTTAATTCCAGAATTCCAACTACTACATAAACCTGATGCAAATCAGCAGAAGAATTTGTATCTAAGTATCTTAAATAAATCTGTTTCAAGTAACTCTACATCTACAAAGTGATTCTGTGTTTTGGACTAGCAATCAGGCCTATCAACAACATTTTTCATCAATGGGTCTGGCTCTGCCCCACCCTATGGAAGGAGAGACCCATTAGGTAGTCTTTTTCAAGTGCAGAGATAGAAGGACAATCCAGTACATACATGGGAGAGATTTTGATTTGCTGTTGTCAGAAAGAGAGAATCTGTCTCCTTCTATTTATTCTCATACCACAAGTTCCTTTCAGAACTGGCACGCTTTGGGTTTTTTTTAAATTATTCTTTCTCTTCTCCTCCCCCCAGCGTCCTCCCCCTCCTTGTTNNNCCTTTTTTTTTAGGTCTCAGCTCCCATTTGCCCCATGAGAAAGAGTTTTCATAAGAAACTCTTGCCTAAGTACTGAAAGAGCTTAAGAAAGGAAGCTAAGGACTTTTATACCCATTGTTTTATTTCAGAAATAAAGTCAAGGACAATAGTACTTCCCCAACCACCCAGGAAATAAGAACCACAGGACCTGTCTGACCTGTCCTGTCTGAGACGGAATTGGGAAATAACAGCATTAAGTTGCAAACATACACATTGACTTTGAAAATCGGCAGTAAACTGAAGTCATCCTTGGTCACCCTACAAAATGATGCCATTCCAAATCCTTTGATTTGAAACATAGTATTTGCATACCACCTATGTTGAGGGCATCAAGATGAACAGGGGAAGTGAGAAGGAAACTGCAGATTAGTGATCTGCTTTTTAGAAGTAATGAAATCATGGAAGTAGTTTGAAGAAGCTATAGCATCACAGCAATACCCATCTTGGTGCCAGATTAAAGATAACCTTTGGGAAAGCCAGCAGAACCAACAGACTGACTCACCCTAAACTGCCTTTAGTTCTACACTTCCTCAGAGGTACTTCAATGGAGTTTTGAATTCATAATCAAATGAAGTGATATGCACTTGTTCAAAAGCAGATTGCTGCAACTGAAATAAGCAAGCCAAGAGAAAGTTTTTGTTAACCACTAGATTGCTAAACAAATGCTTCTGCTTATCCTCATGTCAAAACAGTAAGAATTTGCTAGATATCTTAGGCTTACCTACTTTTCACCGAGCTAAATACAACATTCAGTTTTCCAGAGGCTCCTAGCCCCCTACCCACACCTAGAAAACATTCAGCTTTAAATAATATTTTTGACAAGTATATCACAACAACTTCCATAAATAAACTCTTACCCATAACATTGTAAGTCTCCATATTTTGCCTTTTTTCTAATAAATCAATGGAAGCTTCATAGCTGCTGCCACTCCTTTATCCAAGCAAGCCTCTCTCTCTATACTACAGAGAAGAGAAGAGACCAGAGCTTCAGTGGACTGTAGCAGTGTTTTCAATCTAAGCACTGAGTTATCAGGTGTGGAGAAGGGAGGGCCATTAAAAAAGAGAAAAAAAAAGAGAGAGAGGGGTAAAGACAATGTCTAATATTCATGCCATCGACAAGCATTACCTCTCACTCAACAACACGGTTACTGAAATACAGTTACTTTGACTTGGAGGGCTCTGTCAATAACTTGATCCTGCCATACATGCAGCACCTCACTTCGTATCAAGGGTACTGTTTAATAGGGTAAATGGACAGGAGCACCTCTCTAACCCCCGAAAGTCTACAAACTTAGCCTTTTAGCTTTGTTACAAGCACTTTAAATAGAAAAGAAAACAGAAGCCTGACTTGAGTCACCCATTCCAGTCTTAAAAAAACCCCTCCACTCAACCAAAAAAATTCAAATATTTGCATAATCCTTTTCTGTAAAGTAGTTCATAGCAACAATTAAAACAGCTTACCCTTCTGCATTCAAATTTCTTGACAAGGTATAGAGCAGACACTAATTCTCATGTGGAACAGATCACTCATCTGCCAACATTTTTGAACCTTTGCCACTGCTGCTTTATAGTTTCTCATGTACTAGAACAAAAAGAAACAACGACAGATATTAAACTAGTGTAGTACCAAAGCACAGAAATTATTTTCTCATTCTAGAAAATCTACTGTAAGCGGCTTAATAGAAATATATTTCAAGAATTCTGTTGGAAAGATCCAAAACAGACTAAAATACTGGGAGCAACAGAACCGTAGCTTCAAATGGGAATTCTAGTTCCAAATATTTTCCCATAACTTCCTTATCCTCAAGTGCCCTACACTGACAAAATAACCATTTAGCAAACAGAACAACAGCCCGAGCATTTATTAATTGAATTCCACTAAGCATGAAATGCACAAGGTATGCAGCATTAGGCCAAAATCCTGTTCCTTTAAGGGAATACTGCACTCCCACAGATGCTCTGTCTGTAGAAATGGTACCACATATTGTTTCAACATAAGGAAGTTCAATTCACTCTCCAGCAGAACCAGGAGCCAAAGTAGTCTGCTCCTGCTCTGGTCCTGATTCCAACAGAGAGCAGCATGTGACCTGGTCCCTCCTAAGTAATCACCCTGACCTCCACTCTTTGACGTTCTCCATTTTGAGATATTTACAGAGGATTTTAAAATACTCTTACCCTCTTCGCTGAACATTTGGATAAGCTATACCAATTTCAATCTTGATATATTTGATGATTCACTCTGAGATGTTTACTTATACTATTCCCTTCAATCTTAGCTCTGTTAACTTTCAGGTATCAAGATACCAAGACCTAGAATTTTACCTAATCATCAAGGGAATATTACTTCCCAGATCCATGAAATGAATAAATGACCCTACATCTGCTATACATTGTTTCCATTGATCTATCTTTTGCTGTTCTAATGTAAAAACTCATCTTTATGAGGAATATGAACTCATGCTATTATTTTCTGTCATTTCTCGTTTCTCTACTTCATTCCTTTTTCCCCTGGCATGGTTGGTTGGTTGGTTGTTTTTTAACTCATTCATTTTAAGAAAAAAACACTACAAACACAAACTCATATCATGCAGTCCTTCCCCAATTTGTACCATTTCATCCATCAAACGTCACAGGTTTTTTTCATTAGTTCTCAACTGAGTTTCACAAAACAAAAAAAACCAACCACATTCTTTCATTATATAGCTCAACAGGACAGCATCATCCAGTTTCACTGGTGTCCTTTTCTCAACTTACCCTTCCTTGAAGGGGTTTGTTAACACCTACTAAGGCTGCAAAGGGTTTACTATGGTCTGCTACTTCACAGCACCACCCACAGCTAGACCAATTTATTTTGGCAACACATCAGAACTAGAAACCTCCTCACAAGGTACTCGGGAGAGGTTTACACTAGTTACTACACTGCTCTCTGCAGACTGTTGGAGATAACAAATTGTCCCAGCCTGCATCAAGTCTGTTTGGATTTTGTGCTTCCAAAGAGACAACATGCCTTGCACTTGTTGCCATTACCTGAGGTACTGAAGATACCAGAGGTATCATCTAGGGAAATTTAAAGAAAAATATATAGCAAATAAGTGATGTATTCTTCAAGGTGAAATTGTAAATTAAGGTGCAAAAGTGAAAATAAGTCAACAAAGGAAGTTTTTGATTATGCTGAACTTCTAGGGTTTCCAGTCTTTTCAGTGACTCAGCTAATTTACAAGGATGGCAACCCTTTACCTCCCCCTCAAAACTCTAAGCAGCTTTGAGTTCTTGTACTCTCAATGGTTTCTCAAGGGTGAAGCATCTTTCTTGCTAGTTCTCTCCCTTTTATTCAAAATAAAGTTATCTGGGTTTTGTTTTGGTTTGCCTTTTCAACCTTACTTGTCTATTTGTTTTCACATATTCTGTTTTCTTTAGCCTGTGTCTCCTTATTTAATTCAAGTCAAATTTCAGTAACTGGTGCAGAATCTATTGCAATGGAATTAGATTTGTCAGGATTATTCATCTGAGGAGCTGGTATTTTCAAGACTATACAATATTCTGTTATGTTTAAAATGATGATTTATAAGTGTTCCATTCCATATCAAACACGTAAATCTTACCACTAGATCACCCTTATAACTTCATAGAAACGCAAGAAGAAACGGCAATAAAACAAATGAAAAACTTGATATTGAGTGATTGTCTGAAATTTTTTTATTGTTGTCATCTCTAAGACTTTATCCCATTACACATACACTTGATAATTATGAAAGTGAAATTCTGAAGTTTTCACTGTAGTTTCAATTCAATAAGAAACTTAAGCTCATATTAAACTTTAATCTCCGATTGTCTCTACTGAAAGCTAGCCACATGACCAAATATTACTCAAATCTAGACCTAGATTCTTAACTAAAGTTTATTTTAGGTAAAGGCACCTTTTTGTTGATTTTGCCTTCCTAGTTAAGAAGCAGAATGCCATCAACGGCAAAAAGACTTCAGGACCTTGCACCAGGTGCTTACTTACTCTGTGCCACTAGGGACGAAAGTCAGAACTACCAAACAAAACTTACTATCTTTGAATACTAATATTCCAAATAATTTCCTCTAGCAAGTTGCCGATAGTATCAGTTACCTATGTAGTTCAAAGTAATTACCAGTGGTTCAGCAAGTTCATTAAGTAAATCCTTTAATACTCAATAGGGTACGTCCTTCAGACATGCTAATTTGTACTGTTTGCATACACCAAACATTCATTACTGTCTTTTTATCAACAAGTTAGTAGAAAAACTCCACAACTTTAGACTTCCTTTTTCCTATAAATCTCTAGGTAAGAAACAATTGATGCCCTCTAAAAATCAACCCTTGACCAAAAAAAACCCCAACTGAAAATTATTCTTGCTCGCTCGTTTACCTCTCTATAATTAGCAAGAATGCATTCTGCCTTTCATGCTTTTCTTGGAACTTCGTAAGCTAAGTCCAAAAAAGACCCAAAAAGTATGATTAATGATATAGTACACTAGTAGAATAAAAGCTGAGTGCTAATACATTAGAAAGAAACATTTGCTAAGAGACTGTATACTGCACCACAACATTATAATTTCACTGCCTTGTTATTCTGCCAAACAAAATGTGTGTAAATTTTATTAATTATGCAATACATCATGCTCACCTATTTCACTTGCTTCTGCCATGCCTTTATAGGAATACCAAGATCCTAAATGCTGAAGGTCATTTGTGTAAGGGAGCATGTTCTGGAGTTACAATTTACAAGGACTTTTTTCCCTTGATCTGATGTGAAATGTATCCAGTACCATTTTATGATCATGACAGTACTGAACTCAACAAGCAAACACTATAACCTCACATTGATACTCTATTTCTTAAGTTTTTCTTCCCTCTCTGCCCCCTTGCACACACACACAAAAAGCAAAAGGTAGAGAATGGGTAATTTCAGCTTTTGCAAGAATGTATTTTTGTTTCTACTTCCGTTCCAGACAGAAGATAAAACCATTAATCTACTCCCCATGTAATGANGGGCGTGAGGAGAAGTTTAAACACTTTTTCTTGCCTCTCTCCGTACTTTTTGTTGTAACTATACAGTAACAGTGTTCCAACTGTACTTTCCACTGTAAAAGCAGAACAATAAAAGATCATTGGACACACTCATCAATGTTCAAGGCTGGATCAGAAGGAGCAACAGAACTGGGAACCGCTAACCCAATGGTTCTACTCTTTTTATCTTATTGCAGTTCATCCTATAGTGCCTGAAGCTGTTGACATAGCTGCCTCCCAGCAAATTGTTATTCAGAAAATCATTCATATTGTACTGTTCACAGGCACTGTAACCAGTATTTCAAGAATTACATTTATAGAGCAGCTCTCTGTAGAAAGACTCAGATGTGCAGCCAAAACTTAAGGCAATTCACCAGCTGTATTCAAGGCACAGATATATGAGAAATCATGCAGAGGGGTTCTTAAACTAAAATTATCAGAGAAAGACACGGAAGTTTTCCTTTGCTGTGGTCAGCTCTTGCACAGAAGCCAACAATTTGTCTCAGAGTACAGCAGCAGCACTTCAGCTTTAAGTAGTTGGTAAAACAGTACTTCTCATTTACACCTTCTGATTATCATAATAACAATAAAAATATTTAGAAGTGCACTATACACAAAAATTGCAAAGAATTTTTTCACTTACACACGTGAAAAGATTTGACAATCATTCACAGATCAGTGATATCCACATCATATAATAACACGTGAGAAGGGAAGCACATGTAAGAAACCCAGCTATCAGAATACATTCCAAATTGTAGAAGTCCCAGTACGTACTGTTAAGTTCTTCCTAAATACTCCAGTTTTACTCTGCCTTCAAGAGAGGGAAGATGCCTCTATATCATTATAGCTTAATGGAAGCTATACCAATTTTAGAAGACATCAAATAACATTTAGTCAAGGCTATAAAATCTGTGCAAGGTACATCAGAGCAAAATGTGCTAAAACCATTTAAATTTTGCTCTTTGAAAACTCTTGGATGAATAACCACACTTGTCCTAGCTGATGCATGTCCAGTGCAAATACACTTATCTTGATTATACTCTTAAAAACTTTCCAAACCTTAAATCCACATGAAGCAAAACAGGCTCTACAGCCCCCAACAGTCTCAAGTAAACTCCCCTTTCCAACTTTGGTTACACCCATCCCTGTCGGCCTACCTTCTTTGGTTTATAGATGCATGCCCTATTGCATTCTTACATAATTTTAATGTTATTAATACTCTCTTTCTTTTGCAAAATACTTTACATTCTTCTTCTTTTGAAGTGTAATGGAAATAATTTTTATAGATATTCTGGTCCAGTAGATGTAAAAAGAACCTGCTATTCTAGAGATAGGATTAAAAGCTTTCTATGTCTTAGCACTTTGGTATCTATACGCTTCATATTACAATTGGCTTTACTTATCCATAAACTAATGTTGACAGTATAGGATTTTTTTAAATCTTGGATCTGTGGTGTAATGTGGTATGATCTTGACTAAAACCTAATGTTGACATGTAAATCCTAAAGTAAATTCTAAAGTGGGTGATAAAAGAAAGAGAAAGCAAAGCTGAAGTACTCAAAAGAATTAAAGCCACCGTGCAACATAAATAAATAAATACTATGTTGCACTAGTGCCATAAAATAATGGCCTATGGCAGATTAAGGAAGGAAGTAGCTAAAACATGGATTAGCTAACAGCAACTGCTTTCAAGTTTGAAAAGAAACCTCTTGACAAGTCCTATGGTTGTCTAAACAACCTGTTTACAATATAATCTTTACAAAAGGTGGGGGGGGGTGGCTGAAGGGGGTAGATCTTTCTAATCTTTGATGTGGTGATAAGAGCTTTCAAGGAAATAAAAATGAAGAAACAATTATTACAAAAATCAAAATCCACTAAACCAAATTCTTCTCTTAAGGTTAATTCAGACAGCAAGGTGTTAGGGTGCTTCTCAAGGGAGGAGAGCTCTGACTTTTTCCAGTTCAAAATCACATTGACCTCTACACAAGGAAAAACTAGCAAAATAAAAATAAAGGATTAAGTAGATTCCCAGATTAGACATAGTCATTTCTCACACTTTAAATAAGAATGTATTTGCAAAGGTGAAACTAAAGATGCAGACACTCCTAAACAGGAGAGAAACTTCAAAAGAGAATATTGCTTAATTCCTCTGTATGAGTGAAATTTATCCCAGGGTTATTTTGAAGATCTCTAAGACCAGAGAAATAAGCAACATATACAGCGCTAACACAGTATGCAACAACTATTTTATTCCTACGTTTTAATTTACGCCCAAATAACAGTTAGAATATCTCTAACCACAGCAAGGAAAAATCTCCTTACAATTGCAGAGAAGTCCCAAAATCTGATGACACCCTAAAGAACCAAAGGCAAACCGAAGGAATGCGATCTGTCTAAAATCCTGCTTATCCTACAGCTTCTTGATAGGCAGCAGGTCCAGTTAAAGGTACGCACAAATTATCTTAACACATTAATATCAGATGCTTAAAACCTGATTGAGAGCACAGCAGCTTTAGGACATACATTTTCATTTGTCTCACCAGGTACTCAGGCAGTGCATCACCACTGACAGGTCAGCAGCTGCGTGGCTCAGCAGAGATCATTCCTTCATACTCCCCTACAGATACTGGGAAGGAGTACAGGGCATTTTCGTCAGCTAGCAAAAGTCACAGGCTCATCTGAATGACTCTGCTCAATACAGAGAAGCCAACTGTGACTCACTGACTTTGCCTCCACTGCTGTGATGAGGGTCAATCTAACTGCCAGAACGAACAAAATAGTCAATGAACCGATTTTACTTTCAGATAATGCGTTTCATATTTTGTTTTTCTTGATGTCATGAATTTGTTTTCTGCTTGTTCTATTATTATTCTCACTAAAAATCAATAATGTAGAAAACATGACTCTTACACACTGCAGGACTGCTGGACAACAACATTTTTCAAAAAAAACCAAAACAAAACCAAAATAAAAGAACGACAAAGTATAAAAATCAGACAGGCCAGTGACTTGTGAGTTAAGAAATGAACATAGAACTGTATCTTATGTGACCATTAAATGTTACCTAACTCTATGTCGATTACTGACCTGGAGAATGGAGACAGTATGAGCACACCAAGCTGAATGAGTAAGCAAAACACTCCTGGAAAAAATTAGAGAGAGACTCACAGGCGTTTTCAGCTATTGGTAGCACTGGTGTGTGCATATACATGCACAGAGCACCAATATACAATTTCTCTGCATTTTATACTTCAGTTACTGATCTTAGCAGTACTGTTCCCAAGAGAGACCCAAAAGCTGGCAAACAATCTTTCCTTCAGCTTCCCCTTTGAGGGGGGATGAGGCAGGGAGAACAATGCAAGGCTCAGAGCTGCTGTTTTGCAATCAAGAAGCACAAACTTCTGGATTTAGGAGTTGGGATTCGTAACTCTTTCCTCCGTACACTTCATAATGCAATTATAGTATTGCTCCTTGCTGCGTATGACTTGTCCAACAACACTTTGTTTTCTGTGGACTCAAAAGTGCATGAGGATGCCAAGAGTCAGAGTTCCTCACCGACAGTAAAAATACCTCTGCCTTCAAAAGCAGCTTTGCCCTCTGAAACTGTTCAGCACTTCACTGAATTTATTCCCACAGGATCCCTCTTCATTGTAAAAAAGTACTGTATATATATTCTACTGTAACCCCGTGTACCATGGTATCTACCATTTGGTAAGGATGGTTTCCTCACATGGCTGCTATAGCTTGGCAAGTTCAAAGTACTGCTTGCGTTACCCAGAAATACTATCCATACACACCCACTGAGGAATTAACAGAGGCAGATAAAATGAGCCCAAAACACATCACACTCACTAAGCAGCAAAAAGTCTCTACAGCAAGAAACACCAGTGATGCCTTGAGGCACTACTGCAAATGCATCTTTCCAACTAAGAAATTTTGTGTAAAGATAGGAAAGTAATGTATCATTGTAAAACGATGAGTCAAACATTTAAGAAGATTTGTTAAATAGACGAAAACAATTAAAAAAAACCAAACAAGAAACACTAAGCCAGCGTGACCTCCAGTCATTATTGGTCACCACAATAAGAAAACAAGATAGTGATTATAAGCATTGTCTAAAGGCAGACAGAGACCTAGGAAGGGAGCTAGAGACAGGAAAGGTGGAAAATAGACAGAAACAAGTTAAATTTAATTGCTGGAAAAGGAGAGTCAAAAATATCTATACAACTGTACTAAATTGATTCCTCCACCTCACAAAGCCTTGGGCAATAGTACTTTTACATTTCAAAAAGGACAATCTTGCGCTTAGTATGTTAAGCGAAACAAGCTGACAGTTGAGTGAGGAATGCCTGAAAAGTTTTCCAGTTTACTAAGCTGACACGAAAACAGAAACATGCGGCTGTCGTTAGGTTCAACCAGCTATCACAATAATGACTCACTCCTGGAAAAGCTGTGGTTTTCAGGCTTTACTGGAGTCCAAACTGCAATACAAAAATGAAGGTATTTCAAAATAACCACCACATAAACCTCATTGCATGTCATAACTTCTCTTTTAAATGGTACTTTAAAACACCTGCGCATCCAAGGCAATCATATGCTCAACCCTCACAGCCCTCCTCAGCCACAGAAACAGATCTCAGTTTTGAGACATTGAGGTTTGTCATACAGATTAAGTCTGAACTTTTCAGCAAGCACCAGACTTCTTTCTCAGACTTAAAACAGTTTCATCATTTAAAATCCATGAAATACAAAGAGCATGAGACCTTTAACAAGAGGCCTGCTCCTCAACCCCTGAGTCGGGCATGAACATAGACACATCACTATATTTAAGCATCTGGATACACTGGTTTCTCAGTGCAGACTCTCTGTACCTAGTATTCTATAAAAACATCAGCAAAATTAGAATTCAAACCTCCAATCTACCTTTCTCAAGCTGATTTAAGGAAGTATTTACTCTGTTCTCTTCCTCCTGTTTGGATAGTAATTTGGATATAAACACTCTGGTAAGTTACTCACTTTGGGGCCAGTTTTAAATAAAAGAATTGGGTTTATTTGTTAATAAAAGTTCTATTAGGTTTCGTATTTATAAGAAATTATTTAAATAAGGCTAGGTTACAGATGATGGCATCCTCCTGGAGAAACTGGCTGCCCATGGCTTGGACGGGAGTACTCTTCGCTGGGTAAAAAACTGGCTGGAGGGCCAGGCCCAGAGAGTGATGGTGAATGGAGCTAAATCTAGTTGTCCGCCAGTCACAAATGGTCTTCCCTAGGGCTCGATATTGGGGCCAGTTCTCTTCAGTATCAATGATCTGGACGAGGGGATCGAGTGTACCCTCAGTAAGTTTGCAGATGACACCAGGTTGGGTGAGAGTGTTGACCTGCTTGAGGGTAGGAAGGCTCTGCAGAGGGATATGGACAAGCTGGACCAAGGCCAACAGCATGAGGTTCAACAAGGCCAAGTGCCAGGTCCTGCACTTGGGTCACAACAACCCCAAGCAGCGCTACAGGCTCGGGGCGGAGGGGCTCGAAAGCTGCCCGGCAGAAAGGGACCTGGGGTTGTTAGTGGGCAGCCGGCTGGATATGAGCCAGCAGTATGTGCCCAGGTGGGCAAGAAGGCCAACGGCATCCTGGCCTGTATCAGGAATAGTGTGGTGAGACTAGGGAAGCGATCACCCTTCTGTACTTGCCACTGGAGAGGCCACATCTCAAACACTGTGTTAAGTTTTGGGTCCCTCATAACAAGACAGACACTGAAGTGCTGGAGTGGGTCCAGAGAAGGGTAACAAATCCGGTGAGGGGTCTGGAGAACAAGTCCTATGAGGAGTGGCTGAGGGAGCACGGGTTGTTTAGCCTGGAGAAAAGGAAGCTGAGGGGAGACCTTATCACTCTTAGAGATATGATTTAGTGATGGTTTTTGTCAGTGTTAGGCTGATGGTTGGACTAGATGATCTGAAAGGTCCCTTCCAACCTAGGCAATTCTATGATTCTATGACATCTTGCCTAAATCCATGCAGCCCAGAGCATAATACAGAATAACTTGAGCATCACAGCCCTTGAAAACATTATTTATGATGATGTAGTCTTTCTACAAATGGATATAGAAAGAAAACAGAACTGTTCTGCCTGGAAAATAAAATTGCCAACACAAATACTGTAGCTTAAGTAGTTTTCTAAACAACCATATTATTTCCCAATAACAAAATACATTTGTTCTGTATCCAGACAGAAAGTAGTAAAGAAATGCATTGAACATCAAAATATAATTTAGTTTAATTCTTCAATCCTGTGTTTATTTGGGAAGAGAACCCAAATAATTTTCATTTTTCCAAACACTAAATAAAAACAGATTAAGAGCTCCAGATCATACAATACTCAATCCCAACTGTGCGGTATCTCTTTTAACATAATGTAGATAGCAGCCACGTGCTTATATACAGTCACATTTGGAGCAACCGACAGTGACACTGCTTCGTATGAGAAAATGCCCTCAGTACAGAAATTATCCAAAGAATAAAATGTATATCTTATGATATATTAGATGTAGATGCTTTAAGTGCTGCTGTTATCAAAACTCATGAATAAAGGTAATGTCAACATTTACTGATTCAGTAACTTTCAGGATTGTTTATCAAATATGCCTTCATTATTAAAGCTAGAGAATTTTGTACATTGACGCTCAACCAGTGGCTAGGGACTGTCAGGGTTCAAAGATGAGCCCCTGCCACTGGCACATGCATATGTATCAAGTGTTCATTGGATTAGTAAAAAAGAAGTTACAGTGATTACAACTAAATCTAATGAAGCACCATTTAAAGAAAGACTAAAGAAGTGATGTCAGCCCACAGGATTCCTGTATCAGACACAATGACACTGTCAGAACATAAACTGACTCTTCCAGATATTCTGCAGCACATCACTTCTAATCAAGGCTTCAAATAAGTATTATCAAATCATGATGGACAAGCTGAGACACTGCCAGTTGCCAACATGAAAGACTAACATTAGTGAATCTGTCTGAAGTCAAACCCCTTTCCAGCTCCACAAAAATTTGTAATCTGACCAACTATCTTTGCCTAAAAATCTGAATTTACATGATTCAAACTGTGGTATGATTCCCTCCCTCAGTATTTTGAGATCATACAGTGAACACTGCTGCCACATACTCCTCACAAAATATCTTTGCCCGAGCTTTCAGATTTTCTCACATATTAAGATCCCATGAATAAGTCTCTGCTGGGCTGTAAAATTGCATTCCCTGAGATTTTACTGAAAATTTTCCCACTTATACTATTTCACAGGCCTACACTTGGAAGCACTGTTGATTACATCACTTTTGCCGCTCTGTAAAGGTCTAAGCACATCCCTGCACAGTCCTTCAGCCCCAGAAGGATTTCCCTGTGACTTCAGAGTGTCTCAGTTGAGATTAGAGCCACCTGGAACACACGGCATCCTCCTCCCATAACCGAACTTCTCCTGTGGATCCAGGTAAAGTAGACAGCATCTAAATCAAAGCCCTCTCCCCTGCATGCTACTTCCTGCACTCTTTCCATGAACTCAATGGTTTAGAAAAAACATAATTTCTCATTCTCTGTTATTTTACATTATGAAATTGATAGGTAAGAGGGAAAAAAGGAAAAAAAAGGAAGGAGGGAAAGAAAAAATAAAGCCAGGCAAATAAGTGGAATCATGAAGAAAATGAAGGGGTGGAGGAAGAAGAGTGTCAGGCATCCAGTAAATAACACATTACTTTGGAAAGTGTAATAGTCTTTCCCTATAGAGATCCTGACTCTTAAAGATCCTCACTGTTACTCTGCCCTTGGCTTAACTTCACACAGTCGTCACAATATTGTAACCTACTCTTGGCTGTATCCACTTGGTTCTTAATTACCGGCATAGAACATCCAACCAAAGGCACAACATGGACCATGACTGCCCTTGTGGATGGAAGAAATTAACGGAATGAGGATTATGAACTTCACTCAAAATCACAGGATTATTCCAATATTGCAACAGCATCACATAAGGAAATTTACATACACCTTAAAGAAAATAGGCTTGGTCCATGCAAGACCCAGTAAGACTTCAGAAGCATCACCCAGCTCCATCCTGGATATCTGATCCTGTTTCTCAGGAGTAATCCAGGAAAGAAAAGAAAGAACAAAAGTGCAAAACTAAAAGTTGCACAACACTATGCACTGAGCACTGGAGTTGAAAATTTTTTAGCATCCATGGTAACTCCTTTGGCATTACCCCAAACTGTCCAGGCCATAGAAACATTCTTTTTCTTTTAAGAAAAATCTAATTGCCATTAGACAAGGGTGGTGAATAACAGTTGAAATGACTAATTATGTAGACAATCTACTGTTTAAACTAAGAAACATTTCAGCATTTATTTATATGATGTAAAATGGTAGAGATCATATACGGCATGTCAATTGAAACTTGAATTTGAATAAGTAAACTGTATCCAGGAAAAGGTGATGGGGCAATACAAAAAGCAAGACTGACAAACTACAAACCGACATTTAATTATCAATCACTAAAATAGATTATATAGAAATAATTTATGATTCACTGCCTATTTTAATCTAAAATAGAGATATTGTATAGGTCCTTACACAGCAGAAAAACTCCTTCAGTAAGAAGTAAAACAATTAGCTTTTTTTAAAGTATTACAGATGGATTTCTCAACCATATCATCAGATAAAGGTATCAGGGTTTTTACAAACCTATAAGATGGTTAAGTTCAATTTTTATCTAAATTTTTAAAAGGTCTCACAGGTTTTTATTTGCTAACCACATTCCGCTACAAAAGTCTGTCTAGCTGTAATCAGTGACCTAAAGCCAGATATACTCCAACTTTGTTTTGCAAATCACATTACATAAAGCAAGGATAAATCTAAATCACAGTGAAAAATATATTAGACTGATAAAAGACTTTTAGATAAGAACCTCAAAATTATCCCTGAGCCGAAGCTATTAATAGGATTAAATTTAAACATCTCTGACAAGTTTCAAGGAAAGTAATTTTTAAATGAAACACAACATTCCTTATAACATTCTTTCAACATTGTATATGTTTAATTAAGGATCCTACAGTCAACCTGAATGCAGATACTAATCAACGCAAAGACTAAAAGACAGTTTTCCTAGATGTCATACATCATCCTTCCCCAAGTTCTCAGCACTAAAGTAAGCAACTCCCATGAGTTCCCATGAAATAAGAGGTAGTATTTAGGAGGATGTGGAGGGCTGTTTTCAGATTCCACTTATAATAGATAAAAACACTTCCTTCTCCCTCTTCAACTTGGTTACAGTGATGACCTCTAGGAAATCTAGAGCATCACTTCTCCTACCACCACAGCTGCATTTCATATAGATATTGTCTACAATTCTAAGCAAACTCGCTCACAGTGGAATGAAGTGAGACATTCCTGGTCAGGCACTGGCAATACACTTTATCTTACTCTAGTTCCCAATGGCTATCTAACATCTTCCACTAAAACACAGTATTTGGCTTCGTCATAATTTAGACTCAGTCACTCCCGCTACGGATGATTAACAGGCCAAGGTCTTGGCAAGGTCATTTATCATTGTAAATGCATTCAGTCTGGCCTGTCACAGAAGCAGGAAGATACGCAGTAAGTTAATGAGGAGAGAAGATAAGGTACAGCACCCTCCTTCCACTAAAGATGGTTTTGATCTTTTAAAATGGGTGAGAGTTATCTTTACAGAAATTCTGAACTAGTTAGAGTTCCTACTGTTCATATCCTTTGGTAAATTTATCTTCCTGAAATATCATCCTGATTCTAGAGCTCATTTTTCAGTTAGTAACTGGTCTTTTCCCCTCTCCCTATCTGAAAGAATTTTTCATTTGTGTCTCATCTTTAATTTTTCCCTCCTTTCCTTTCTTGGTTAAAACCTCTCTCTGTTGAGATGATAGAAATCACAACTTATACTGACTGATGATGGGAGATCAACAGCCACAGTAATCCACAATTTTTGGACAGGACTGCTATGCGGACCTTGTATCTTGTGCTCTGCAACTGATCGCTATTGCTGGCTTTGGACAGCATACTATTCCCGTTAAAGACAACTATGATGGAGTTCTGGTGATATCATGCTTGGCAAACACTTGACTAAATAAGGGAAGATACTGCTTCTAAGTGATGTCTAAACAAGATTCTACTGTAAAAAGGTCCAAAAGTAGTACTGGCTGTACAAGGGGCAACCATTACCTACTCAAAACTTTCATTGCTATTCCATACCCTTCAATGCAGTAATTTTTATAATATCATAACATCAGTCCATCAGCACCTGCTTGCAAGGTTAGGATTTGAATCAATCCCTCCTTTCAAATTAGATGAAAAACCTATCAGGTATACTTTCATTTGGTAACCTTTATGATTATTAAACACCTATACTTACCAAAAAGAGATAAAGAAAAGGTCATTCCTTCTTATTTCCGTATTACAGGTGTGTCTGCCTCAAACAGGTTCAAGCCTGTAACCATTCACTTTCCCCCCAAGCACTATAGAGGGTAAAAGCCTGAGGGACTCATTTGGACAGTTCAGTTTTGCTTTTCTTAGGACTGTTGCTAGACATTTTATCCCATTCTTCAAGACATGTCTTGCCTTTTCATGCCTAGAGGCACATTGTAATGATACCCAAAAAAACCCTACCTGAAATTGTAGGAATAAAATTCAGGTTGTACTACAGAACTGTAGTCTTGCTGTTGTTCCCTGAATTTTGTTAAGACACAATACTGTTAACTTTCACAAATATTAATATTTTATAATAACAACTTATGTCTGGACAACCTATGTGTACATGTAACGATCAAGAGCACAATTGTCAAGTGGAAAAAACAATCTTGCAGGTTTGGAATTCTATAAAGCATATATACACAAAGTAAAATACTACAAATCAGTAGCAGACAGAGCTCCTCTATTCAGACATTAATTTTAATCCCCAAGATCCATCTCTACTAACCACACCAAGTACAATGACTTCTGGAGGTTTCCACAGAACAGGGTGGGAATGCTGGTGATGCGACTGATACAGCCATCAGACCTAGACGCAATGAAGCTCCATACAAGCCTAGCTTCAAGGGGATAACAAGTGACCCAACTCCTGACCCAATGCAAGCTCGCGCCAACATCTGCAGGAATTCTGTCTGATCTGAGTTCTGCCTTCTCTGGCTGTATTAACATCTCTAGGAAATAATTACTTTTAAAACACTACCTAATATCTGTATTTTTCCATTTCAGATTTGAAGCAACCAAAATCTGCAGTAGAGAGAGCAATTATCTACTTTTTAAAACAGCCAGGTATAAAACCATAATTCATTATTGTCATATAGACAAAAAGCATGGATAGCATTTTAAAATATATTATCAAGAGATCATATGTATTTGCACAGTCCAACAGTAAACAGACACTTCTTCATAGAGGTCTGAACCACTAGTACATTAAAAACAGTATTTACCTGCAAAAATGCAGCTGACCTCCTTTTAAAGCATAGTAATGACCATACAGTCAAAGCCAAGAGAAATGTAGCCAAACTGGAAAAAACATTAAAATACATACACTCAGAAAAATACAGGATATGAGATAATTAGTAGAGACTTGCAAAATGTAGAATCAACATTCTATAACAGTTAAGTCTTTGGTCAAGTAAACTTTAGAGTCTCATAGTAGATTTTGCACTTGTTTTGCCTATTTTACTGGCTATTAAGTCAAACTTCCCTCAGTAGGGAAGAGGCTAGTCCAGCAGAGAAAGAACTACAAAAACTGCAAGAGTTGATCAAGACATTAATGATACCAATATGGGATGCTAAATAAAGGAAAGATACCCCACCCTCATTTCACCTGAATATTTTCCACAATAAAACACTAACTGTAGCTCTTAAAACTCAAGAGCATGCACATACCCATACCCAAGCCACTCATTACCAAGACAACAGTTAAAGTTTTTCATCACTTGCTTCGAAACTCCTAACGGAGTACTAACCCTAAGCAAGACTGTTGGGTGAACAAAAAAAAGACTTTGATTTATCACAGCAAGGTGGAACAAGACATAAAAACCTCTTGCCAGCTTATATCAAAGGCTCTGCAGGTTATCAGTCTTCCTACGTGAGAAATGCTTTGCTTGTTATCCAAAATCATTAAAACCCCTGGTTAATACTTAAGCTCCCCTGACAGGTAGCTGGGGCATGGGGGGAAGCTGATAGAAGCCTTTCCCTGTAGCTAAGCATAACTAGAATCAGACCCCTAATGCACTGAAGCCTTAGAAATTATTGTTTAACTACCAGTGTGATTATTAACAAAAAACTTTAAGTGATGAACATATACATGTTGATAATCACTACAAAGTTATCTTTATTTGAAAATACTTTTCATTTGCTGTACCTGTAGAATTAAATTATTACAGCTTTACCAATTACTGACTATGTGTGAAAATGGTTTTCTATCACCAGACTTGTAAACAGACCAGAATCCCCAGGACACCCTTGTGTATCAAATCTGTACCATTACTACAAATAATGACAGTACAGAATAATATGCTTTGTGGATGAAAACAAACGAAACTGAATTGCAGATTTATTGCAAGAAACATCGGCTTTGTGGTCATATAAAAAGACAGACAGATGTCACAACTGCACTGCGAAAATTCAGCTCACATAAGTGATAACAGTTAAAACAGGCAATGACTTGTGCTGGAAAAGCTGGAATTACAGCATAAAAAATTCTGCAGAATAAGCTTTGGAAGGCATTCTCCCTGTACTATACATGAAGTTGTCTCTTTCAGTACAACCATTCTGAGCAAGATTTCTAAGATCAAGGGATTTTTAGTTAGCTCCTTTCACATATTGCCTATGTTATCCAACACCCTCTTCCGCCATGGCTACCACATTAACTGTGAAAGACGGATCAATAACACACACTTCCTAAATATTTTTTGCCTTCTTTCTGGATACTTGCCAGCAGCACGAGGTCTAACCTTGGCATTTGCTATAAATTCTATTCAAACTTTCCTTTTTTTGTAAGGTATTTTAGATATCCTTGCTCACATATCAAACAACTTCCAAAACTATGCCACAAGCCCATTTCCCTCCTCCTTCATTTTTGCAAAAATCTCCCCGTAGAAATGAGAAAATATAAGTTTTATACTTTCTCCTGGAACACAAACTCCATCTTTTTATAGTGCTAGAATTTTGGGGGCTTCATTTGTAGGATAACTAAATGTACTGAAAAGAGCAAGCCAAATGGTACATCTTGGATATAATTCTAATATTCCAAGAGCCATGTGAGGTACAGCCTTCTCAAGTTTATATAAGCAAAGCATCTGAATTCAGAGAGGTATAGTTCAAACTTACATTTACTTACATATGAGAGACTAGCAATCATTTATTTCAAAAAACCACAACGACAAAGTTCATGAGCCAGTTCTATAAGATGTTGCACACTTCCCACTGTATTCTCTAACAAAGACATGGTATATATTTTACAAAATTAAGTGCAACTGTTCATTTTTTAAGGTGCACAGAACTGGAAAAAAATACATCACTGCTTTGATTTTTCATTAAAAGCTGAACAGCTACTACAATACCTCTTGTCTCACAATCCAGTTATTCACTACATTTCCTAACCAGTGGAATGACTTTCAGTTTACATTATTGTGCTCAATTTCCTTCTGAGAAGTTTCTTCAAAGGCATTCCTAGATCAGCCTCTCATTTTCTGGAAGCAACACAGCATTTAACTATGCATGTAACTCATGAGATTTCTGAGCTTCTTCCCCTGCCCCACATCAATGATTTAACAGGAATACACAAGAGTTTCTAACTTGGACACTGATAGGAGCTTATGCTTTTTGCATGCTCCAAACTTTCAAGTATTCAAAACACATCTGGACAAACCTATGGGGGTAAAATGTCCATGAAATTCCCTTAAGAAAATAAGTCATCTTCAGTCCTAATTGTTGTTCATTTACAGATCACCAAGAAAGTATCTCCATGTGCTCCTTTATTCTTATACTTTTCCCCGATAAATCATAAGGAAGAAAATTAGTATACAAATAGAATAGCATGAAAACAGGGTATTAATCTGATTCCACACAGCCATTCTTAAAATTACTTCTAACTCCTGTCATAGGTAAATTCCACAGCAATTACAACCTTTGTTGTCCAAGTCATCTAATACTAAAGTCCACTGCTCCTACTTAACTGCTATATGATGCTCTCATAGGACTCCAAGCTGGCCTGAGACAGAGCTAAATTCATCCAGTGAATTTGTCCTACAAGCAGCTGCCAAAACCAATTCAGGGGTTTTTAAAACTGAAAAGACAAATCTTATCAAAACATCTGTGACAACAGATCAGTTGAGAAAAGAAAACTCAACGTGATTGGTCCAACAGAAGACAGAGCTTTTCCCCTCCTTGTGGGCTCCCCACCAATGACTCCTCCTTCTGGGCTCAGCTTGAGCAAAGTCAATAGGTTTGTAAGCCTGGAAACTAGCTTAGTCACTTCTAGTCCCTACAGAGTACTTGCCATAGCGCTCTGCTTCTCACAGCATCTTCTGATACTTCATGCAAGCTGTGAATTTCTGCAGCACTTGCCAAGTGTCACACTGCCTCTGGAAAATCCTTTCCCAAAGACTCATTTGCCCCAAGAAAAGAAGATGCCTCCCTTCTTCCAGGTGATAACTCTGATCCACGCACTCTTAAAAATGAATGCAAGCATACAACAGAAAACAAAACAGAAAGAAAACTGAAACAGTCTTTCAAGGACAATATCACAAGGGTAATTTTACCTCAAGGAAAGGCAACAACCAAAAGGGGACCTGATCACAGCTACCATGCCTACCTTGCCAATTCTGCTGTTAAAGCTAAACCATGCTATTTTAAACACCATCACTTCAGAATTTTTATATCAACTTTTTACTACAACAACATACACACAGTGTGGAAAAAAAATGGACCCACTATGCAAAAAACGTTGAGTTAAATGTTCCATCACCTGTATTTCCTAGGTCCTGAATACGGAACATAGTTGTATTTTCAACCCCACAAGAATGAGAAGAGCCCACAATAAAATGCTACAGAGCACTCTCCTAGAGATTCATCACAATGTATTGGTGAAGGCACCAAAATATTCCTGCGCATAGCCTGGAACCATAAATAATAAAAAGTTAAAATACCAGTAAATTCAAGAGCATACCTTTCTTGTAATATGGCTTATTATAATATGAGAAAGAACAAAGTGAATCTGTACCTGTCACTATACTAAGAAATAGCTCTTTTCTCAAATACCAACACAGTTTTGAACACTATGACAAGACAAGCACAAATCAAAGAGAAGCTACCTATTAAAGACATACGCTAAGATGCAGAAGCTTCTGCAGTGCAATAGGTGAGAAGTTAAAAAAATGCTTTGGGAGCTTATATCTGGGCCCTATGATCACATCACATTTTTGCAAAAAACAGTAAGCAAATTCAGCAGCCAACACCACATCAGAATGCAAAGCTAGCAGACAAGAGCATTCTTAGATTTAAGGACCAAAATTACCTGGTTTTACCTGTCATAAGCTATTAAATTTAATCTAGAAAAGATTTCCACCTCCAAAAAGCTAAAACAAGAACTTACAGTTTCAATTTAAACATTTCAAAGGATAGCTACAGTGTTGCTCCCTAATGGTAGTTTGTTCAAAAGATTAATCATCTTCATTGTCAAAAAACATATGCCTTACCTTCGAAGTGAGTTATCCAGCATCTGGTTTAGGGATTGATTCCTGTTATGCATCTCCCTCCAAATGAACTCATGCATTACTACCTGCTGTTTTCCAATATAGCAAAGGCATTTCTCATTTCTGTTTCTGATAAGCATTAAGTCTCTAACTGCCAATCTTTCACTCATTTTTATGGATCTTTTTCTACAGCCACCCTGTTTCTCAAAAACTCTGTCTCCAAGCAGACATAATGGTCATGGTTGTATTTTAGAATGAAACTTCATTAAGATACAGACAAAGTAAAAAATCACATACTCCATTTACGTTTCACCTTATTATCTCTATCAGTGCTATATTATTCACCATCACTCGCTAATATGTGAGAAAAACAATGCACACACCATCCAGACTCACAGGTGTCACAGAAGGCTGCCTTTGTAGAGATCCACTGTTTCAGACATCAGTGATTAGTAAGACTTCAAAACTGTAATTCAGATAAACACTAATACAACCAGACACATCAGAGTATCTCAGTCACCTATATCGGCCTGAAGAAATTCCAGTAGCATCTGGAGGACACTAAACAAAACAAAAAGCTCACATAAACATAGTTTAAGAAGTAGCTGGCCCAGATGAGACTTCTGAAGCAGGAACACATATCTTCTGAATGTCAGCACAGTCAGGGGTACCATCTGTGTAGCTCACCTGTTTCATTTAACACCTCTTACATAAGGTTGACATAAACAGAAACTGTATTTTGAGAGAAACAGGCAGTACATTACATGTAATTCCAATTCCCTGGCTTCCAGCATTGTCAAATAAGCCATAATATACACATCAGAAACAAAGTGGCTGCAGTACCTGGCATACCAGAAAATTACCATCAAGATAATCTGCCATTCCATTATACCACAAAATCATTACCCCATCTCTGCTTAAAAAACAAAAAGATGAAACACTTTGGAATATATACTTCACATTTTTTTTAGCAGAACACAAAGATCTTGCAACCAAACAATGGGAAACACAGCTCACCTCTAGGAGGCCTCAAAACTCCCTCACAGAAGCAGCTGCGAGGATTCATTTCACCTTGACAATACTGGACCATAATAAACTTCATTCAAGCAAATCACAGAAGATGTACGCACCTTTTAAAAAAATGGAAACATACTTTGACTGCAAACTTCAGGCTGCTGCTTACTTTTAATAACAGATGCATATTGCCAATGCTAGAGAGGTATGACAGTTTAGTACGCCTTTATGGCTGTAGCAGCGCTCCACTGCTTCACTTCTCCTGCTATCCCCTGATCTTTTTCAGAACGGTCTTGGAAGAGATAGAAGCTACTGGGTCTGGAAGGAAGATGTTTCTCAGACTGTAAAAATCTCAGAAGAGTTCTTCCATGGCTGTTATTAAAGTCTTAGTGTTTATCAAGGGGAAGAATAACTCATGAGTCAGTATAGGGAGCTTCTAAATAACTGTTACACACAGAGCTGTTCTACTTTGTATTAACACCCAATTGATTTTAAGCTCCAGTTTACCCCCCCGACAATTTTAACCACACAAGCACAGACCTTCTGCCTAAAAATTTAACCTGTAAAGAAACTCCGAAAGAGATGCCAAACTGGAATATCAGCCTATTACTTTGTTGTTGTTAACAATCCTAGAATTTTGTTTCATAATGCATGGAGTTCTTTAATTATGCTGAGTACTCAGCCTTGAGAAAGAAAGGAACTGTTTTACACACATCCTCTAACAGGCAGCACAGAATTTCTAAGAACACTCCACATTGGGCAACCCATGCTTGGACACTGAATTCCATGACAAGTCTGCAAATGTGGGTAAAAAGTACTTTTGAAATTACAATACTAAATATTGTCTTCACAAAAATAAAAAGCAAATCCCACCTTTTATTTCCATGAAGGCTCAGCATCTCCAGCAGTGAAATAAAACAATTTTACCTGTGAAAGGGAAAGCAAATTTGGGAGACTCAAGTGCCAAATTTAAGCGACTTTAGCTACTGAAGTTAAAATAACAGTTATTTAGTAGTTACTCTGACAAGAGACCACCAGTAAAATAAATAATTTTTTTTCAGGTTTTTTTTTTTAAGTGGTATCTCTTCTAGGTGTGGCCAAAACCCAGACAGTCTAACAGTATATTTAAAAATATAATATAGATACCAAATTAGCATGGTCATTTGAAAGACAAATATAATTTTGTACCTTCTTTATACACTTGGAAAGAAAACAAAATGAGCTACTACTTTTTCTTTTGTCCTTATCAAAGCGGTTTCAGGCATCTTTGTGATTTGGTGATCAGGGTCAATATGTTGAATAGTAGTAACCTTCAGTAATCTTGTCTTGCAAAAGTCTGCACCTTTGCTACCTGGGTTACATTTGTCCCATACAACATATTCCAAGCCGTCCATAACTTCTTTGCTGTAGGCCAGTCCAGGAAACCTGGCCGTGGGGATCTGTCTACAACTTTACCAAGCTCTCCTTGACTTTGAATCCATCCTACCCACCAGTTTTCTCACCAAGGTCTCTGCCAGGCTGAACACCACATGCAGTCCTTTTATTAAGGGTCCAGCTGATCTATAATTAGCACTCCTTATTTCAGGTGGTTGAAGACATCAGTAGAAGGAAATCTTTCCACGGTTAGCACCTTATGTAGATACTCTACAGGAATCATCTTTTATTTCAGGCTCCTTTTGCCAAAATCATGCCTACCTCCTCAGCCACCTAATAGATTTTCAGCCACTGCTACCACTACAGAGTGCTTTACTGTATTAACAGCAAAGAAAAACTAGCAGGCAGTCTAAAAAATTGAATGACTTGTCACTGACATCTACCTACAACTATAACATCATCAAGTGACTGTAGAAAGCATAGCAAAGACAACACAGGTTAAAAAAAATTACTATAACATCAAGCATGTTCTTGGCATTTAACAAAAAAAACAACAAAAAACCACCATACCACACAACCCAGGAACAGTCATCTTCCATAATTAAAGAATAATGAGCTACTTCATGGGCATAACCAAGAATACTCATTAAGATATTGCCAACTGACTACAGAATATCCGATGGGGGGAAAGCAAGGTCGTCTCCAACTCCAAACAACTTATACCTCTTAAAGGTTCTGTGCGATGAAGCATTTTGCTTAGTGCCAAATATTTACATTTGAAGAAATCCAAAGTCTCTTTATGATATAGACAAGTACTTTGCTCAATAAAAGCTTTCTTTTTTTTGCCCCTCTCCAGATAGCTATTAAATTATATTGCTCCAACACAAAGTAATAACGACAGTCTAGCTTAATTTTTTTTGTCTTTACTGAGATCTCACAAAGTAACTTATTATAAATAAGCTGCTGCTTCACTGTAAGCATACTAACTTACTGCTTTCCATTCATTTGAACTCTGTTAAAGATGAACATTTTTCCATAGAAGTAGATAGAAGTGGACATGACCATTAAGAGAAACTTTCTACCCTCTTCTGCTGCTAGTTAGTATGTTTTTCCCATACACCTTATTACACAGCAGGACACGTGCGTCTCTTCCGTAAGATGCGCAGGATAAGCGATTGCCCATGCCACTGTCTGCAAGCAGGCACGAGCTTTTCAAAGTCTCAGAAAATCAATTTCATAGAACCATAGGGTTGGAAGGGACCTCTGGAGATCATCTAGTCCAAACCCCCTGCCAGAGCAGGGCCACCTTAGAGCAGGGGGCACAGGAACCCATCCAGGAAGGTTTTGAATGTCTCCAGAGAAGGACACTCCACCACCTCCCTGGGCAGCCTGTGCCAGGGCTCTGCCACCCTTAAGGTAAGGAAGTTCCTCCTCATGTTTAGGTGGAACTTCCTGTACTCAAGTTTGTGCCCATTACCTCTTGTCCTGGAATTTGTTAAAAGCCATCCTATTCCTTCCTCATAACTTTCCAAGAAGATTCACAACTAAGGCTGATGAAACAAAATAGGGGCTTTACCATGAAAAACACTTCTAGAACTTGCAGGAAAAATGGCTCGGGACTGGCAAATTCAGAATGCAGGCATACAGAGACACATCCAGGAAAATTGCCAGCCATACCGAGGCACTGCAGAAGAAAAATTAAGACTACTTCCAAGCAATATTGCTGCTCATATAGCTTCTTCCTTGCTTCATATCTAATATCTGAAACAACATTAAACTTCTGCAGAAAGCACCAGGTACAAACAAATGCAAAACGAAAGTTATTTTAATAATCTTTAGCTAGTATTTGGCTAAGTCACTACTTGGCAGAAGTCGGTAGCCAGCATCCTTTTAATTTATAAAAACAGGGAAGCATTAGTAAACAAAATGACACTAAGTAATGGTATGGCAATGCCAAGTGCACTATTGGTAGAAAACTACATGCCTTATTCCACTTTATTGCTTCCTCAGGTAATAAAGTTTTCATTAACTGTCTGATAACAAAATCTATCACAAGATTAGCATAAAGTCAGTCTAAGTCTGGAGCATCAATTTACCAAAAGCTATAATTATGAAAATGCAGCAGAAACATTCCATATTCCTTTCTCCTCGTATTGGGTTTGTTATCCCTCTAAAAAAAACCTGATAACTTCTAATGAATATTGTAAGCTTGAATCAAGCATAAATTACATATAGCATCATCCATCTGTTGCTCTAGCTCTTGCTTAAAACTAGATAGTATCACTATGCCTTTCTTTCATATGCATAAAGAAAAACCATTTTGCCAAGAGTCCTCCTGAATGGGGTAAACACATTTCAGATGTCTATTTTTAAAATTTTTAAGAGAAAACACAATATTTTGCATTCAAAACAGGAATATATTCATTATCGCTACATTCTGAGGAGACTGACATCTATGTTGTAAGTAACCTAGTGTGTGTTCAGCAATTTATTTCCCATAAATCAACTCAAGTTCCCATAGTCAATAACTTCCCATCACAGGCATACCAGATGTACACACGAGGTATTCATACCCACATTTTCTTCCTGATCTCTCCTATAGAGATCAGTTATTTAGGGTTTTTTTTTAATGTCTGGTATGTACATATAATCAACATATTTCTACTGATAAGAACATCCACGGTCACAATATTTATTTATTGGTCACAACCTTATTTAAGGTTGCCAGTCCCCTGATTTGGGAGACACAGTGATTGAATATACTGGTGTGATTTAATTGAATTAATGCTATAAACTAACTGGATGTTCTGAATAACTATTCTGTCAACACTTACACCGTATCTGGCATTAAGTGAAATAAGCCCTTCAAGGATAAGTGATGTAAGCCACTGTTCTCCAACTTCTTCTAAGCATAAATATCTGAGGAAAAAAGAAGTCCTGCCACCGTATGCAGACCCTCTAGTCTTATCACATGATTTTATAAGATCACAAGTACCACAGGATACAAACACCTTGCAACATTTTCTTAGTTGTCCTCATAACATCCATATATGGTAAAAAGAGAAGCAGGAACACGTTTTGTTAATTCAGAATTAAGATCCAGAAAAACACTACTTCCCAGAACCACAGAGGTACTTAACTCCAGTTGGGACTTTGGGAACTGCCCAATACCACATAAAAAGTAGAATGAAGAATCTGAAACAGATTGTTGACTAATGTGCTAACTAGTAAGCACCACATTTAGGGAGGGACACTTTGTCAGGCAGCGTAGTGGCAGGATGAGGACTAACGGTTTTAAACGGAAAGAGGGGAGATTTAGGTTAGATAGTATGAAGAAATTCTTCACTCTGAGGGTGGTGAGACACTGGAACAGGTTGCCCAGAGAAGCTGTGGATGCCCCATCCCTGGGAGCATTCAAGGCCAGGCTGGATGGGGCTTTGAGCAGCCTGGTCTAGCGGGAGGTGTCCCTGCCCATGGCAGGGGGGCTGGAATGACAGGATCTTTAAGGTCCCTTTCAACTTTAACCATTCTATGATTCCATATTCTGTTTTTATTGAATCAAAACTGTACTATAAAAGTTCATTCGATGAGAATACAATGCATCTTCCTCGCTGGTATGGAAGTTTTAAAAGTTTATGTTTCTACTTCAGCTGAATGCCAGCTGTTAATTAAGGCCAACTGCTAACCTGAAACATTCTTAAGAAAACTGCAGAGTGCATACATGTATCAAGATACAAACACGTCTGTGTCATGAAAAATATTTTTTAAAATACTGATTAAAACTTTTATTACAATAAAGATGAAAATGTTGCATTCATAATTTTGTGTCAATACATACTTGTAAAAACAAACTCCAACTTTGTGATTAACAAGTCAAGTGGCAAAAGATGATAACTGGTAAACACAGGAGTTTCAGAAACACTAAAATAAACCTGTATTGTCAAGATGCTGCTGTTTAAAGAATACAATCTCACAAAACCTATTTGTGCAGTCAGTATGTTTTGAGTAATACATTACACTGTCAGAGGGAGAAGAGTTACCAAAACCTACTCTTTTGAACAAAGTACAGTGCTTAACATTATCCCAAGCAGTTTAAAAATCAGAATTCCCTATATTCATGGAGCAGTAGGTAACATGCTACTGACCGAGTCTCAAAGGTTTATCTCTCAGCAGAAAAATCCAAATTTTATAATGGTTTTGGACATTCTTTTTTAGATGTACTTCATCATTTATTGGATATATAATAGAAAAAAAATCTCTTCATTCATCTTACTTCTCGAACTCCAAATAAAAGCAGCTGTTCAAAGTTTAGATCTCTCCCAGCTCTGAAACTCACAAGGTAAATTAGGTATTTAGATATTTTCCACGAAGCCTTTCCTCAAGCAGTATTCCAGATGGTATTCTTTTAGCAAATCAGAGGTAAATATGACAATATAAACTCTCCAAAAGCTAACTTGCCTGTGAAATTGGACTAGAAGTGTCTCTGACAGTATATTATCTTAGATCAATGTAGCTTTTCTTTTACAGCACTATAGATTTCCCTGTCAAATCTCACCATCACTATTCCATGACCATTTCTTCGAAAGTAACACACAAAGATGCTCTGTCCCACCTAGCTGTAAATCTGTGAGGGGCCAATATTTTAACACCTGCCCGGTAATAAGCTGAAATATGGTTTTATCCTATATTCTTAATAGCATGTGCAGCAGTTAAGTAGAATCACTCTAGATATTAAAGCAATTTACCCTATTTCAGAACAAAAATATATTTCCTTAGAGTCTTCTTTGAGGTATTTCTGAACTTAGAAAAAAGTCATCATGCAATTAGAAAAATATTAAAATTACTAGATGTTATGATCCACACCAGAAAAAAAAATACAGTCCAAAACCTCCAACCCAGATACATTCCCAAGTACTAAAATCAAATCATTTGCTGCTTGTCAGGCATAACCTGCCAAGCTATTAACTTGCACTTTGAAGGCTTGCATTTGCTCAATGGCTGACCTGCACATCACAGTCTTAGCATGAGAAATGGCTTTCAAGCTCAGCTGCCTTCTAAGTGCCATCCATCATCAGAAGAAACAGATTATTCCCTTTACAGTCGGCTACTTTGCCAAATTCTTCTGGCTCTGTTCCATCAGTCACACCCACGTCACCCTGGGGAAAAGCAAACCCTAGCTCTGCATCTCGCTCTTGCTGAAGTGCGGAATGAAAAGCAATTACCGTTTGATGCCATTTATAAGGAAACTGAGGCGGAAAGACAGCTCTATCATTTACCAGCCTCCCAGTCCCTGCACCAGTCAGTAGTTCACAGGGGGCAGATAAAGGCAGTCTGTGAACTTAGAAAAGGAGGAGAGCTGAGCTGGGAATACACCATGTTTTGTATAACACAGAACCATAAACAAACCCATACTCAGCAGGCTGCCCTTTGGAAGCCCTTCTAAAAATAGCCATACACACACACTTGTCACTTACACGAAACACCAATAAGGTTGCTATTTGCTGTTCCAGGACTCAGTCCTACAAGATGGTCTAATGAGGCTGCTTTGGTTTCCAATAAGGCTTCCTCCTCGCAGTTTGTTTATACTCAAGAATTATAAAGATTCCCTTTTCAGATCAAAACATCTGCTCTTTCATTCACAGTACAATGAATAAATTGTGGAGAAGATTTATTTGCAATTAGAAAACAAAACGAAAATGCCTGCAAACGTGGCCTTTGTCTACCCATTACTTCCCACAGACCCCGCGAAACAATCTGTCAGGTTAAACCTTCACCTACAGTGTCCTGCGAGCAGAGTTCATACTGCTGTAGGATGCTGCGACAAAACAAACCACAAACACAGCAGGATTCTGCACCACAATCAACAGGCATTAAAACATAGATGCATCCCAAGGATGCTAGTTCCTTCCCCTCCTTTCTCTCCAAGGAAAACTGAGTATAAGAGAGAGAGGTCATAGCATTTATCAGCTCATTGTCCAAATTCAACACTGAAAATAAGGAACATTTGGAAGAGTCTTTATTGCCTTTTCTAACTATACATGTAAGAGGCTAAGGAGGAAGATTACGGTCAATGCTTCCCCATTTGTGGTCTGTGTTCCAAACAGCGCAGTCACTTTCTGAGGAGAAACACAACCAGCTGGGCTTGGTTCTTCTCATATTCCCTTTACATTCCAACTTAACTCTTGCAGCCGCCACCACGCAAAGCCTTTCATAGTAAGTTTAGGATAACTAGATCTTTTTAGGTCCATCTGCTGTTGTGCTACAATCTGGATGTCTGAGTGACACACACCATTAACCCGCTTAGTGAAAACACAGCAAGAGAAATTTGAAAAAATTATCCACGAACCGAAGATTTTTTTTAAATAGTCTATCACTGGAAATGCATACATCTGAACTTGTGTTCCTTCTTTTAAAATATATGTCCAACCCACATTCCACAGACATAACTGACTACATCTTAAAATGTTAATACTCTTTACTGCCAAATGCAGACCTACTGCCAGCAGAAAACAGAGAAATCCCATGTGTTCAAGGGAGTCTTGAGGCCTCAACACAGCAACATGCTTTGAAACCTAAAGCAACCACTAGAGATACAATACACTATACTACACAAATAGCCAAAAGCAACTACAGCAGCACTGGGGTTGGGTTTTTTTGAGGGAGGAAGGGACTACACTTAATCCACCCTCATCCTCAAAATAAAGTGTTTTCAGCATCCAATTTCTCATCTGGATGTCAGACATGGACAAGGAAATCAGCTGGCACACATCCTAACACAGTCCTTCAGCCTCCCCTCCTCACTGATAAATCAGAGAGGAAACAGCCCACTCTGTCCAGCAGCCCTACACCTATAGCAACTGCAAGAGCAACAGCAGCCACTGCTAATATTTTACTTATAGGTGTAGGAACAGCTCGAGGCACTGAAGAACTCTTATGCGGCTGTTCTAGAGAACCTTTCCCCAAACAGCAGGTGTAGACATCACCAAAAAGTTGCGGCCAGGGCAAACGGGCAGCATGGGACTGGTTCTTTCTCACCAAAGTCCTCTGCTGAAGATTTGACCCCAACCTTCACCTTGTCTACAACAAGCACCACTTTTTGAACAATACTGACCTCTCTTTTCTACCACAGAAGGTATGGTAGTATCAGACCACTAAGTCTTTGGTTCCTCCATTCCCATCCTTTTTTAAAAACAAAACAGTCCAGCAGCTCCAACAGAAAGAGGACTTTTTCTTGCCAGGTGCCTTCCTGACACTTCTTTGGCTACACCAGTCAGGGTTTTGCATCTTTCCTCCTTGAACCATAGTAACAGATTGATTGGCATGCACAAAGTGCTTCTGTCCTTCTACAAAGAAGGGATATTTAATTTACAGAAAACTAGTTGTCTTTGAACTGATGACAAGTTGCAAGATGAAAGTTATGTTAAATTATAAAGTTAAGCTATCCAAAAGCAGAGAGAGTGCATCAACCACTGAATTTTGACACAAAACTCTATTCTCAGCCCTCTCTCAAGCTCAGCAGACTCAGTCTATGTTAATTTAATTGCTTCCAAATAATTAAATTCCACTGTAAGTGGGGCTAATCTACGCTGCTTCAGACTAATTACTACCTTGGTTCCAAAAGTTCTCCTCCCATCCAAAAAAAAAAAAAAAAGATTAGAACAGTTGCCTGGCAGGCCTACCAAATGAACCCTTTGTCATGGTAATATGGCCACAGCAGAAAAATCAAGGCTAAATCAGTCTTGCTTTTCCTGCATTTGTTCTGTATTTCATATGTTATGCTAATTGAGGCTGTAGCTAATGACTTCAGTACATGGGTTAGTAGAGTTGTGTCTTTCCTTTGTGAAACCTAAACTAAATCTTCCCTAAATCTAAAGGAAGAGTACACAGTAACATGTAAAGGGATATTAGGTTCTAAACACAGGTGTACCAACACTCATATGCTCATTGTGTCAGGGAATATTGCCTACTCCTGAGGTTTTTTTACAATTAAAAAAATCATCAGGTGATTGCATTTAATAAGGTAGTAAGACATTTATCCCCTTGTCTTTAAGCATGCTATAATACATCGAGATATCCCAAAGGATGAACATAACTCATGAAAAACTAAATCAGGTACAGTGAAGGCTTCTCTTATGGTAAAAGCATGTGGATCTGTAGCAAGGACAGGAAAATTATTTCCTTTCTCATTCTGTACAGGCTCCACAATTTTTGCTTCTTACCTTAGATAAATGCTACCACCACCAAGTAAAAATTAAAATAAAAACGTTTGGCTTTATTATACTGTTAAGTAAGAGGTCTTTCCCTTTCCAATTTGAACATAATAAGCATCCAGTATTACTGCGTAAATTGATACTAAAGACAAAAAACAAGAGGTGAAGCAAACAAAACCTTGCATTAATCCCACACATGATGCCAAGACAGAGCTTCAGATTAATGCCGTTTATAGTATATTAGTCTAGCACTATGGAACCATAAGATCACATCAGCAGACCATGCTTTGTTCAATAAATAAATAAACAAACAATCCACAAGGCAGTTTTTCATGATATATTTTGCATGCCAAGGAGAGCAATAAGAGAATATAGATACAAATGACAGTTTTCTATTCATCCCCTCTCTTCTTTCCCAGTAAAGATGACACTGGAAAAGTACTTACTGTAACTAAACCAATCTAACCATTTTCATAATGCAAGTACTAAAATTTGTGCAGAAAGGCAAAAGAAAAAAATTAACAAATAAATGAAGTTCATACAGACTCTTACACAAAGGCTGACTGTCTCATGCGACAAGCACAAATAGAAAGGGCCCATTTATATTTCTCTGTCACTAACAATCACAGCTGAAATGTATCTTTAGGAGCCTGATCTGAAGTTCGGAAGACTTTCAATACACTGCTCATTCTGCAGAACTCGTATTTCTGGGTTCTTTTTTTATGTCTCCCAATTTATGCAATAGACCAACTTAATTTGATGCTAGAGAATGCGAGAGCGAGGGCTGAAGACACATTTCATCTCACCTTGAAACACCACCTCTTTATAGACAAGAATTATCTTTATATTAAAAAGAAAAAAAAAAACCAAACTCAAAACCATTTGCGCAATCCCAGCAACTCCTGTTTACACAAGACTTCCATTAAGCTAAGAGGCCAAGGCTTACAATTTGTGGCAAATCATCAGGGTATCTCGCTATTTTTGCCTTATTTCTCAGAAATGTTTTAATCAAGAAACTTCACCATCAGCTATGATACTTTACACGTGCCAGAGAATCTTGTTACGCAGTGTAACTCCACACTCAGACTCTGACAGCACAGCCCATGCTCTTTTAATACTGCTTATGAACACATATGTCCTCCCAGTCCACACTCCTTTATTTAATCACAAGCATCATATCTGAAATGCAACTATATTCTTACAATATAAACCATACAGATGAAAATCCATTTAAACTTGAGAGGGAATGATTAAAGAGGTTTGTAAGAAAGTCAGCTAATCAAACAAAAATATCATGGTACTTTATTTCATGGCTAACTCTTCCTGTGTCTTCACCAGGAGTAAGTCCATTCTTACTTACGTGTGTACCTGTAGCACGTAAAGTTCTTGTCAAGCTCTGAAAAGGATTTTCCCTCCCCCAAACCCCTGTATCACAGCCTGAATTTAAAAACCAGTAACCCAAATCACACAGCAGTTCTTAACCACAGAGTCCTGCTAATTTAAAACTGCATCTGACCAGGCCACTGATACTGGCTCTGTATACCTGTGTGCAACTGCAATGGAAATGAAACAAACTGAAGAAGTACAACAGAAGTTCAAAACTCTAAGTTTTTAAGCACTACACTTTCCAAAGAAACTGCCACAGAAAAACAGCTGGATTTCAGTTCTCTCTCAAAGCACTAATGACATCACTCTTAACAGACGTGTCATCTAAAGCACTGACAGCCACCCAGTAGAGCACTGAAATACAAGTGAAGCAACAGATAAAATAAGCACCATATGAAGATATGTACTGGTTAGAAAAATCTTAAAACACACTGGTCTAGGATGAACATTAGCTTCCTCTTTTCAGCAATTGTTATGGTTTCATTTGACTGGAAGTGACAACAGAAAGCATTCAGATGGCAAAAGGACTACCACATTTATAGATTTCCTCCTGCGTAAACAGCACACTAAAACCTCATGTCATATTTCTGATCCAGCAACAAATACAAATTAACTCTATCTACATCAGGTAACTAATATAACTGATTACCTGTTACTGTTAATAAGCACATTTATATGATCAGATGCATATAGATGAAACCAAAAAAGGGTTATTACTGAACCTTATTTAACTGTTCTCTCGTCTCCACCTGTATCTGTCAAAAAGCTCAGAAACCACAATCACTGGATCAAACTCCTCATAACTCATAAAGTGATTTCAAAATCTTCAATTCATGCTTGCATATATTACTAATACTTTGGATATCAGATTTATCTAGCATAATCTTGATCAAACATGAACCAAAAGATGATTTGTAGTACAGCTGATCCTTTGAATTTAAACCTCCAGAGGAAAAATTTGCCAGTGCCAAGGACTGATTAGCTCCCAGGATTTAAGGCATGTAAGAATTTTGGTGAGGTACCAGCGCCCCAGGACACAAATCCACCACAACTCTCACAAGAATTTAACAGGCTGTTAAGAGCTGTTACTGCAAATCACTGAAATGCCTTCTCTGGGCAATTTAAATATGTCTAGTACAAGGGCTTTGTATATGTTTACCATCTGAAGAATGTGTTGAATAATCTCATCAAATGCATTAACAGTCTGTTTTCCCAAATAATACAGATTTAAAAAAATAGGGTTTAATAAGCAGAGGTGTTTCCTCTGAATATATCAAATGTAGATAAATAAAGCACAAAAGACTATTTTCAGTGGCCTGAAGAGGTCCATATTGAAAAAATGTATCAGCATCCACAGACATGTGTGAAACTAAATGCTTTCCAATGCAAAAAGTGGCTTGTTCACCACTGAACTTTGTGGGCACAAAACAGTTCATCAGTCCTTGCCCTACAGGCTTACACACCTGCGATAAGGTCCACAGGTCATTTTTCATACTTGTTCAGAGGAACTTGTAGACTTTGACACCTGAACTCGGCATTCAAGAGAAGTCCTTCACCTTTTTCACCACTGTAAAAAATTAGTATTTCCGGGATCCAGCCAGTGAAGTCATGCAAAACCAATAACGACAACTCATTATTTGCTAATCATGCCTTGGTTTCAGGACAAATACCACCAGAAATACTTCATTTATTCTTATAATTCACATTAGACATTTATTGTTACAAAAATTGCAGACAATTTCAGAAGACTGTCTCTAACTGGCAGAGATTTTAAAACAAGCTCCATTTTGTAACTGCAACTTAAAACAGATCATTCCACAGTCACAGTGCTATTCGCAGCTGATCTACAAATTAGAAAGTTTTGAATTTGAGAGAAGTCATAGGGCAAAAGTTAAATATTTTGGTGTCTAAATACCCATCATAACTTAATTCAAACTTATCACGTTCTTCCCTTTTTAGAGAAGTTAGATCCAGAGACCATTCATAACTGTAGAATTTTTTCACTAATTTTTATGGACAATGATCAGTGAATGAATTTTCTTGACAACAGCGTGACATTTCAAAGCTGCCTTTCACTACAGAGCTGCCTGTATTTTCAGAACAGACAAAAAGACTGTATATTTCATCTATAGGTGAATTCAGGCAATCAGAAAACATTCCAAAATATTTCAGAATGAGTAAGTTTTATGTAAGTGTCAGTATCATTCCATTTCCAGGCTTGTTTATGTTTAAGGAGTTCTAAAACTTGACTATGCCAAATATAAAAACTTAAGCATTTACCTCCCAGCTGACAATGACCTCGTCTTAATTATTAAAGAACAGCAGAATAGTTGATGTTCCTATCAGCATGCATTCAGACTGGATATGCTAGCAAACACACGTAGCTAGTTTTTTACTGGACCACAACTAATGATCACTGCCATACACTCTACTTTATGTCTCCATAACACTGGCTGTCATAAACGTCTATTAGTAGAAAGTTGCAATATAAACATTTATAAAGCAGACACAATACAGCACCATAACCACTAATGCATGTAATTGCTAATACAGAGACATATGCTGAAATTTCCTCTCTCTTTACATTTAACTTTTACAACCTAGGCAAATCAGACAATTGCATAGCCCACAGTCTTCCAAAATTGCTTACTGAACAGAAAACCGGAATCAGCTGCCAGTTCAATTGTTTTTACAACATTCTAAATAGAACAAAGGAGGTCTATTTCCCTGACTTGTGAAAGAGCTCTAATGAATGCCAATTATAGGAGCAATTAGGTGACCAAATCTAACGTTAGAGGTTTCTCTGTAAGATATTAGCTCAATGACTTTTTTAAAAGCTAATTAGCCATGGACATAGAACAAGAAGCAGATGATCCAGAAACAATGATTCTACAAAAACATTTACTGTCAAATATCATAAATAATTTAATCCCTGAAAACTTTAAAAAAAAAAATCACAAGTAAGGGCAATAACCCTAGCTTTCCAACAAGAATTCTGTCTGTGACTGTCAAGTCCTTCAACTGTATTAACAGTAACAACTTATGAACAAGAACATATGAAGTATTCCAAGCAAGAAAGATTTCTGCATAGTTGTTACACATCCAGTATTTGCCAATATTCCCTCTGGCAAAAACAATGTGAAGTTGCCTCTTCCTAAAAAAGCACTCAGAGGCGATGCTTTAGTGGACAATTCCCTGTTCAAACGAGGCAAGCCTGGCCACCAGCACAGCCCAGGAGAAAAAAAAGACTTCCAGTGTTTGTGAAAACTGACTCAGAAGTCCTCTGTCACATCAATCCAGTTTAAGGCCCTATCCTCTT
>VXBO01011936.1:52140-63498 GCA_013400135.1 Rhinoptilus africanus | reverse complement strand
TTATCCATATTGTGGAGGGTGATATTTTTAATACACTTGAGTCTTATAAGTCAAAGACCATGCTCAGATGAAATAACAATATTAACATCATGTGAATCAATTCAGTTACTGTATTGTGCAATGATATTTGGCAAAGACACGTATCAGCATGTACATGTACAAATAGAAAAGAAAAAAGATCAATGTTAATATAAGTTATGTGCAATTAATTACTTAGAGTTCAACTTTCTTAATTTTAGATTTTTTTACTGAAATGCTGAAGTTCAGATATTATTTCCTTACATTTCTTTTGTGTTCAAGGGACAGAGATTTATCACCTTCACAAGCACTGGCATGCAATACTCTGCACTGTTAAACCATTGGCACAGTTCCTTACCCAGTCTGACTTAGCCCAGCAGCATGCTCAGAAATAATACCCAGGCAGGGTTCAAGATCAGACAATTCCAAACAAATAGTTTGAATACCACTGCCTGTCTCTGAGGGTAAGAGAATTTACCTGCTTAAGTATAGTTTGTACCACCACAGCTGGCCTTTCGGGTCACAGAGTAGTCACTGCACTTTTTTATTTCCAGAGAGACTCAGGCATAGTAGAAAATATTGGCTCAGTTTTGTGACTTTTGATATTACACTTAGTTACTTCATGCTAATGCATTTAACATAACATTATCAAATTAACACATACATAATTTTAATATAAATCCTATAATACAATTTCTGCTCAAACGTATAGTGTTATAAATTAGAGCTTTAGAGTTTGTTTTTCTGATTCTGTAAGAGCATTAGCAGTTTAATAACATTCCACTCTCTTGTCTTGCACATTTTACTTATAATGCCTTTGAGATGAGATCACTTATAGACATACCGTCTAGCGATCGCTACCACTATACAATGGATGGATGTATATTATTTGAGAGATGTGATGCCTAAAATATTTACTTTAATCTTAACACCCAAATTCTAATTTACATAGGGATATGAATTATTTACAGTGACTTCTCCTCAACTATGATAAACTGAGGAATGCATGTGAAAGAAATGACATACTATTACTTTCAAGGTTTAATAACTAAATAGGAAAAAAAAAATAGACAGGTGACATGAAAGTGCCGAGGACCTTCAAGGGAAACATATATAGTCCAGAAGTCTATTCGTCTTTTTTGAATTATATTGACAGTAGGTCAACTTGGGCGAACTCATACATTTTTACAAGGTTGACATTCAATTGAGTTTAGCTTATGCAAAAAGTATTTTGGTACTAGATTTGCTGATACTATCATATTCCTTTCCTTCTTTCACTATTGCTTAGCTTTAAGAATGGCTAAGAGTCTGTCCAAGGGCATATTTTTATTCATAGTCATTGTCAGAGAACCTGCAAAGCACAAAGGCAATGAAAAACCTCTCAGAATTGATGAAGTAAAGAAGCTATTTAAAAGCTGGTAAAAGCAGAGAACTAACATATGACAGAGATATAAATCACCAGTTTGTAACCATAAAAGGCTTCATGCTTTGATCTAATGAGAAAAAGTGTTAGTTCTGTGAAAGCAGCAAAATGAGTTACATAAAATGTGTTTGGGAGAAAGATGAAGCCCCGTGGTTTGTACTGCAGCAAGACACATCCCAACTTACAGCTACAGGAGCCTATAAAACAGAGCATAATATACATAACAGGATTTTCTTTACAGAGGACAGCAAACATGGATAAATGCAGCAAACATTGTAGAGGACAGTTTAGTGACTAGGTGGTGACTGACTTCTAGCTTCTGAAGACAACTACACGGAGTCCACCAAAACTACCTTTATAACTCTTCAGTGCTCTGTCTGAATGTTTCCACAGTAAGCTGTTTCCATCACTTTTTCGCGTCCAGTACCCTATAGTTTGAATATATTTTCTGCTTTAATCTATTGTGTGATTGAATGTAGCTGATCTTTAGACACAGATTATTTAAAATAGGGGTAGTCAGAGCCAAGATGATGAGTTATAGTCCGTCTTAAATCTTCCTTTTCAGATACTTACAAAACAGGCTGACACACAATTAATACCATGAATTAAATGTATTTAATAATTATTTAAGTAGTTTGTGCTTCATTTATTCAAGCAGTCAGTTTACATAGCCTGAAAATTTGTTATTAGATTCTACATTCATTAAAAAAAAAAAAAAATACTTCTATAAGCATGCCATTTTGAAATTACCATTTTACAGAGACTCAAAGCCTCCCAATGAACACAAAAGATTATTTCATTATTCTCAGTGCAATATCCAAACCCATGGAAGGTTCACAAAGATAATAAAATGCATTTTTAATGAAATTTCATCTACACTTTCTCCTCTGCTGTTATTGTGTTTTTCGGCCCACATCTTGTTTCCAAAGTATCTGGACAACTTTTAACTTATTTTTAATCAGGAAACAAATTTGAAGGCATGAAACGTCCCCCCTCCTACTTTTATAATTAATAAAAATTGGGAGATTTAACTGTCTTGACCAGGCAGGAAGCTTTTTCTTGTCTTTGAAAATAGAAAGCATTTGTTCAGCCATTTATTCTAGTACTTTTTGCCCTGTGGCCAGGAAGCTTTAAACTTCATTTCTTTTAATGAAAAAAGAATAAAAATTTTAAAAAATGAAGGCATGAAAGTGCTCATGATTTGCCTTACTTAATACAAGGTGAAAGTTGAAGTGCTTCATCCATCGATAAAAAAAAACGTACCAAAATCTCGAGTCAGTTAAATTATTTGTTATGAATACTTTAAATAGTGAAGGAACTTTTCTCTTCTTTTCTCAGCTTACAAGCTCAGAGGTTTGAATTTTTTTATTTTTTTTTTTTATTTTTTACTGATAAATAAGCTTGGTATTACTGTACATGCAGTAAAAAAAGTATTCAGTTTGTCATCGGGGTTTTTTGCTCTGTCTTGGGGATTTTTCAGCTTGTTTTTGTTGTTGTTTTAACATTTACACTTTCTAGACGAAGTGATTTGAGAAAACTGAAGAAATATCATGCTTAAATGACTTAAATTCTGAATTGGGGGGCGGTTTTGTTTGTTTGTTTACTTTTTTTCACTAAAGAAAGAGTTTAATACAGCATCCATAAAATTTTAAAATTTGCCTTCTTATCTTATTCTGTGCAGAAGGTGATTTTTTAATCAGCACTGAGATGCTTTGCAGTGCATTATAGGGAATGAAATTAAAATGCAAGGTCTATCTCAACAAGGACAGAATGAAAAAGGGACTGACTTAATTGTATTTGTTGACTGGTTTCAGTAAACAAATTATTAAAAAAAACCAAACAACAAAATATGTAGATCTAACTGTACAAGATGAATTTTATTTTGTTGCATGCAAGAAATTGAAATGCATATATTCAGCACTATACTTAATTCAGAAGTCCTAATAAATGAAACTAATATAAATTAGATGTCAATAATAGTTCCTAATGCCATCATTTATTTATCATCCTTCCTTTACCTTTAATTTTTAACCTTAGGTGTTCAGTTGTTGTCAAACTGAAAGAAAACTGCTAATTCAGAAAAGTTGAAATTCGCCCTAAGGTGGAAGCTAATGCCTTATTTATAAAGGTTTAAGTAAAATTCAAGAGATGAAGTGGCCTGTGCCATATTTCTACATAGAAATGAATTTCCCCTTAGCAAAAGCTCAGCTGTTGCAAAAGAGCTTGAGTACCCTCTGAACTGAGAAAAAAACCCCAACTCTCGGAGGTCATCTAGAGAGCCACATTAACTGTTTTGTTTCTGAGGTTAAAACCACATTTCTTTCATTATTGTCAAATTTTATGGAAGTAGCTATGCTTACCACTCCCTGATATTTATTTTTTTTAATTTTATTTTAGTTTTTTGTAATAGTAAGGCCACAGAATTAATCAGTCCCATCTGCATGCACAAAAGACATGACACACAGAACAAAAACCGTCTGAAACAAAACTATGCTTCCTTTCACAAGCAATAGGGGAAATTAATGTCATCACTAAGCTGAAGACATAAAGAGATTCAAAATTAAAAATCCTTTGAAAGCTTCCAACAAGATTCCTATAATCATCTGGAAGATAAGTAATGATCAAAGCCCTTTAAAATGATATTGCTCACCCCATTAGAACTGCTTAAATGTACCCTACTATTCATCAGAAATTATACAAGATTACTGCAGAAACTATGTCATTGTTTCAGTAAGAAGCCCAGATGTTTTAAGGGTAGACTTCACAACTCACATAAGGTTAAAAGCCAAGACTAAAAAAGAAACCAAACCAAACAAAAACATAACACGCACACACACATCCCTCAAACCAGCTGCAATTATAGTCCTTAATTATTGCTAATGTAACACTTCATAGGTGCTCAATTGCTCTGACAAATTGCCTCATATTGAACTTGAGTCCTAGAAAAGGAAAGGAAGTGAATGCCTTCCCTGGTGGAGTGCTATTAGGATTTTGATTGGTTTGGGTGGTTTTTTTTTCTTAAGCAAAGATGGTATAAACCTATTGTTTTTTTTCTTTTCTCATGAAGAATCTATTGTCTTCTGTAAAATATTTTCTCAACTACACTGTGTTTGGTGAAAAAGAAAAGCACAGTTCTACATATTACATTGTTGCCCTATGAAATAGTCCCAGGGACGTTACATACACCAGAGTGAAGTTAGGATCTGAAAACCTTCCTAAGTCCAGAATAATGTATGTATGACAGATCTACTGAACATTTGAGATTTAATATCTGATGCACTGTGTGCTTTTAATAACAATATTGTTATTGCTTTTGTTGATAACAACTTGAAATGGTCACCTTGTCTCCTCCTCTAAACATTCAGAGATAGTTCATATGGCATTGTTTATTAATATTCCCTGTAGATGGAGGAAGTTTGCAATATTTCAGAAATTGCTTGGTGCAAGCTGTTTCAAAGGAAATGTCAACTTTTAGTATGCAGTGTGCAAACTCAATTTGATTGTCACATTTATTTACTTAGATTTAAAGACAAACAAGTGCAGGAACACTTATTCTATGCTTCAGGTATGTTTGTCAAAAGTCTGCATGAATTCAAACCAGCAGCATACTTTCCTCAAATACTCATACCCAAATCAGTCAAACACTATCTAAATCAAATCAGCACATCTCCATTTTACCTATATTCCAAATATGTTGTATACCCTATCCCCATCGAGTTTTGTTCTTCTGAAATGTTTTTTAACAGTTTTGAAACAGCAACCCCTAGTACCATGTCCATGATTAAATTGTCTTGGAACTCAGGGAAACTCCATCACCTCCACAAAATCATACTGTAGCTCAGAACTTCAATAAATCTTTCAAAAAAGATTAATCTATGCCAGCAAACATCCAACCAAAAATAATAGGCAATTACTACAAGCCATTAATAGAATAGAATAGAATAGAATAGAATAGAATAGAATAGAATAGAATAGAATAGAATAGAATAGAATAGAATAGAATAGAATAGAATAGAATAGAATAGAATAGAATAGAATAGAATAGAATAGAATAGAATAGAATAGAATAGAATAGAATAGAATAGAATAGAATAGAATAGAATAGAATAGAATAGAATAGAATAGAATAGAATAGAATAGAATAGAATAGAATAGAATAGAATAGAATAGAATAGAATAGAATAGAATAGAATAGAATAGAATAGAATAGAATAGAATAGAATAGAATAGAATAGAATAGAATAGAATAGAATAGAATAGAATAGAATAGAATAGAATAGAATAGAATAGAATAGAATAGAATAGAATAGAATAGAATAGAATAGAATAGAATAGAATAGAATAGAATAGAATAGAATAGAATAGAATAGAATAGAATAGAATAGAATAGAATAGAATAGAATAGAATAGAATAGAATAGAATAGAATAGAATAGAATAGAATAGAATAGAATAGAATAGAATAGAATAGAATAGAATAGAATAGAATAGAATAGAATAGAATAGAATAGAATAGAATAGAATAGAATAGAATAGAATAGAATAGAATAGAATAGAATAGAATAGAATGGAATGGAATAGAATAGATGTTATTAAGGACATTGTCCAAATGACTCTTAAACACTGACAGGCTTGGGACATCGACCACCTCTGTAGGAAGCCTGTTCCAGTGGCTGACCACCTTCTTGGAAAAAAGTGCTTCCTAATGTCCAGCCTAAACCTCCCCTGGTTCAGCTTTAAACCATTCCTTCAGCATCTCCCTCTCCACTTCCCCACCTCAGGAAGCTGTGGAGACCAATGAGGTCACCTCTCAGTCTCCTTTCCTCCAAACTAGACAAGCCCAGTGTCCTTAGACACTCCTCATAGGACATTGCTTCCAGTCCTTTCACTAGCTTTGTTGCCCTCCTCTGGATGGATTCAAGTTTTTTAACATTCTTCTCAAATTATGCCGTCCAGAATGCACAGCGTACTCAAGGTGAGGCCACATCAATATTAGATACAGCAGGAAAATAACCTCTTTTGACTGGCTGGTTATCCTGCATGTGATGCACCCCAGGATGCGGTTTGACCTCTTGGCTGCCAGGGCACCCTGCTGGCTCCTATTGAGCTTGCTGTTGACCAGAGCCCTTTCTGCGGGGCTGCTCTCCAGCCATTCCACTTCCAATCCTTCCAAATGCTGTTTGTGAGCAGCATTACTCTGCCCTACTTGCAGAATCTGGCATTTGGTCTTGTTAAATTTAATCCCATTGATCATTGCCTAATACTTCCATCTATCCAGATCACTCTGCAAGGCCTCTTGTCCTTCAAGAGAGTGAACAGCACCTCCCAGTTTGGTATCATCATCAAACTTGCTAGTGGCGTATTCAACACCTGCATCCAGATCACTGATGAATATATTGAACAGAATTGGCTCTAGAATTGAACCCTGAGGAACACCACTGGTGTCTGCTTGCCAGCCAGATGTAGCCCCTTTCATTATAACCAAACATGAATGTGTTGAATGATAATAATGAGACTCTCTTTTCTTCATCAAGAACATTACCATAGATTTTTCAGCATTGAATCCAAAGTTTTAAAATACTATTTATTGAAAAGGTACTGCAGTATCTAATCTCGGATAGAAAAAGATCAGGTACCAATAACGAGAGTTGGATTTCATGTGAGAGTGTGCTTGCTGGGATCTCCTTCAGAAATAATTCTGGATGAATAAAAGCAGTCCTATTTACACTTTGTCATTATCTGGAACAAATACAGGGATAATAAAAAAAAACCTTGTCAAGATTCATTTCAAAGAGAAGGTAATCAACCAAGTATAGACCAGTGCAGTATTTGCCAAAGCAGGACAAAACACCAGTTGAGAAAGGAAATCAGATTGTCTCATTGCAGCTTCTTGCTCTTTATCAGAAATGAGTGAGTGAATGTGAGTCCCTCCACCACATTGAGAGGTAACTTTCCAAGCAGAAAATAAATGTTTCCTTAAAAAATAAATACTTTATCAAGAAAAGAGTCAGCATTTCCTGAGCAATTCCAAAACCCAGGAAGAATAAGGAGTGAAACCTCAAAATATGGAACATCATTTTCTCAACTAATCAGTTTTCTGTGCTAATGCAAAATAAGCAAATATTTCTTCTCTAAATCCGAAGTCACAGATTTTTAATTCCTAATTTCTAAATTCGTAAAGGGGAAAAAAGTCCCAAACTACAGCTGCTTGAACAACTTCACTAAATAATCAATGACACGAGCAGATGTGAGATGTAGGGGAAGCAAGCATGGCAATTGCTCAGAGTTCTACACTACAGAAAGTCCCAGTAGATGAAGTAAGGTGGTTGGGCAAGTCATTTGCAAGGGTGAAGGGGAAGGAGCCTGTGACTTAACCTCTTCCTTGAGCATCTGTTTAAGAATAATATTAACAACCCTTCACATCTCTCCTCTTAAACTGCAAAGAATGTGTGCTATAAATTTGCTGAAATGTGAGAATACTCCGAGTCTGATCTAGCCAGAGTAAGTCTACAGTGGCCTTCTGGCTTTAATGGACATACACTATATGTGAATTTGGCTACTGAACGGGATTTCACACTTTTCTGTTTGGGGCTGTTTTAGGCATCTGGCATTGGTACCAGTCAGAGCATCTGTAGTTAGGAGCTGATAATAGATAAAGAAAAAATATGTCTCCAGGGAGTGATCAGGAATATTGAAGTCAAGAAGCCCAAAATTTGGCAGTCTGAATAATTTTCCTTTTCCCATCTTTCCAAAAATATAATATGTCCGTTTTTCCTAATTCATCATTTTGATATCCAATTCCCATAACTGAAATCCTATTAGTGCTGTCCAAGAAAGTTGCATTTTAAAGAGAGAGATGCATAAAGCACACTTATCTACCCAAAACTACACCTCTGCTGAAAGTTTTAAATCAAAATGATCTCTTGTGTTGTCTATATTTAAATGTGTATATGTTACCAACACGTGCCATGGACAACAATTCCATTACACAACAAAAGAATGATTTCATTGGCAAACAGAATTCCATGAAGTTACTAATGAGATGAATGGTTGTGAAAAGAGAAACATATACCATATTTTAAACCAGAACTTAAATTTATAGAATTTCAATTGAGAAATCTGGAATTTTTTATGCGGATGGCACTGAAGTTTTGCTTAGAATCTGGCAATCATACATATTTGTGAGGTTTAGTTTCTTAACACATTTCCTTAATACTTGCAAATTAAGAAATGGAAAAATCTTTTAGATGTCATATTTCTTACTGAACAGTAACTGAAATAGAACTATGACTAGAGTTTTATTAGCGGAAAGGATTAGCTGAAAAAGTTTGAATTTGCATGAATCACAGGCTGTAGATTTTAGTATTTTAAATTATACTTCAAAGTGTAATTCAATTTCCATAGATTCACTTGTCTTTGTAGAGATTTTTACAGAAGTAAGTAATGGTAAGGTATTAATAGTGTAATGTTAGTGCTGTATTTACTCCAATTCAACAGAAGTTTTGATGTTTAAAGATACAGTACTGAAAAGCGTCAGATGTATATTTGCCTATGAGTTACAGTAATAGCTGAGGTAGAAAATTAAAACAACCTTCAAGCTCTCTAGTAAGTGGTAATTGTGTTAAACTTAAAATGAAGTGTGCTTAGGTATTCTGCTTCTTGTGTGAGGACTGAAATCAGTAATAAGCCTCAAAGTTATATTTCCTGATAAAAGTATTTAATTAAGCCATGTATTCAACTGCATAGCAGTTAAAATGACTCAGCATGGAGACACAACTAAATGAAGCACATGCACTACTAATATGACAAAAGATCATGGAGAAAAAATTATGTGGGGTTTTTTTTGTTTGTTTGGATGTTCTTTGTTTGTTTATTATTTTTTGTTAAAAGGACAAATAAAACAGTCCCTCAAGCAAAATCAAATCTAGAATTAGGTTTGAAGGAAAAGTTCTTGCATATGTTCTAGACATGAAATTCAGGAGTTATCTGTGTGATTGTAATATTTTTCAGAGCTGATATTGTCCATAAGATCTAACTGGCAATCTTCCCCCACTGAAATAAATGAGAGTAATGGGCCTCAGTGAAATCTGAACCTTGTTATGAACAATCACACACTTCAATGAATTCACATTTTATGGGAAAGTAACTAAGATATTTTAGTAATATATTACATATGTTTTCTAAAACTCTTTACACAGTAAAAAACTTGTTTTCCCCTTGCCCTGCCCTGATCTTGATCCCACACAGGGTAAAGGTACTGAAATCATACTGTTGTATCAAAATAACAATTTAAAGTGGTTTTTTAAGTATGTTGTGAAGCCATTATAAAGATTCACAGAACAGTTCATTACGACTCTCTCTTGTTAAGCCAGCTTCTGTAACCACCTAGATTAAGCAGATCGTTGATCAGATCTCATGCTTCTCTCTATTTTTTGGTAGGTTTTTTTTTTTTATAAGCACAAGTAACATCTGTCCTTTTCAGTCTCTTCACAGCATCCAACCACTCCGACAGATGTTTCCAAAACCATACTGTCTGCTAACATTTAAAGGAATACAGCATTTGCATAAACTCTGGGAATTCCAATCTTAGTACTTTCCATACAGTTTTAATTTTTTAAAATCAACATTTTTTGTTCTATACCCCTCGTTTTGTTTTACTCCTCATAAAGCAGACATTGTGTGCACACATCTGTTAAATCTGGGCTGCATTTATTATAGTTCTTCTCTTCCAGAAACAGGAAGGATTAATTACCACAGACCGGCTCTAGAAGCACCCCCGTGTTTCTTAACACACAAAATTAATTCAGAGTTGACAAAACTCTTTCAGACACAACCTGCTTCCTGCTGATGGCGCTTTATTAGCATATTCTTCCCAGAAAAAAAATGCCTCATAGACCCTTTTTACCTCTCCTCAGAGTTCAATTTGTAAAGCACTGAGTGACAGGCAGCAAAATGGCTTGAATATATCTACGGCAAGTTGCCAAATCCTCCCGATAGAAGCACTTTGGAGCCTTTGTTCTGAGTACATTAAAGTCACAGAAGGTCCATGTACTGTAGACAGTACAGGGCAGGCAGGATGTTCACAGTAAGACAAAACAGCAGGTGATAAATGACATTAAATAACAGTGAGAATTTACCACAGACTAAATTAACTACTGGAGTGAAATGTTCTCAGCTCTAAGGCTATATTAACAGTGAATTTATAATCAGGTGATTATAATTCTTTTTAGCGTTCAAGGAAGTCTATACGTAAAAATGATCAAGACAGCTCTATTTAACTCCAGAGACAAGCTGCTGGAACAGGTTCTACAAATGACAGAGAATAACTCTTCTTTCCACCCTTATTGAGTAATTTATACAATAAGTACTTAAAAGTGAATTTGGTTGTTGGATACCTGATGTGCTCCTTTCATGAAAAATTAGAGACACAGTGAATTGTTCCTATCTAATCAAGCTCTTGAAAGAGGCTTCTGTCATTTCAGTTTAAGAAACTTGCAAATGAATATTTGCTAGCTCTGAGGTGAGGGGGGAAAAAGTAAATCACTGTCATCTATATAAATTCTCATTGAGTTTTATGTTTTGTAAGAAGATTAATATTAGAATTTAATTGAGTAGCCATATCACCAATTAACATTACTGCACAACATCTTGACACTGTCTGGGTATGTGATTTTTAAATTAGAGAAGAAATGTTTATTCATTATAAATAAAAATCAGAATCTCAAGGGAAAAAAAAAAAAGAATCTATTATCTTTGGCTTTCTATATTTAATGGATATGTTACCATTCATTCATCTAGAGCTCTTTTCTTTACATGGAAAGACAATTTTTCACAATTCACTACAGACTTCTTTTTTCCGTTTCATTTGCCTAGAGTTAACACAGCTTTCCTGGAGTATCTGGCAGAATTTGCACCTTT
>VXBO01011936.1:37571-52068 GCA_013400135.1 Rhinoptilus africanus | reverse complement strand
TTTTTTTTTTTTTAGGGAAAGAGCACAAACAACAAAAGACAGTAAGACAGTAAAACAACCCAAGCAACTACTGAATAATAAAATCAATAAAGAGACAAATGCAAGAGGTAAAGATCAATTGGCTAGGAAGTATTTGAAGAAGCTCCTAAATACTGTGTTCTAAATGTTATTTCCACTTAATATTCAGCTTTTTTTTTTATATAGGATCCCTTATGATTGCTGTGGGTTTTTATTGGAATGTTCGAGAAAGGAAAAAGTTCCTAAAAATTAATATATTTCATATTGAGCTAGGCTAGTTTAATAAGCTTAATTGGAGCTAGTGGCCTCCCATGAAAGATTTTAAACATGGCTGGTGTCACCATGTTCTGTCAGCTGAACACAAGCCTCGGTGTATGAGTTTCCCTCAGGAGTTCACCCATTCCTGTGAAGAGGAAAGATTGTCGTGGCAAGCAGAAGCCCATTCTGCAGACTCAAAGCATTGATTTTTTCAAAGGTTATAGTGTACTCCAGACACTCTTGATTCTGGAGCTTAGGTCTACTGCAGACATCACTCTTAAAAGATGGTAGATATCAACTGGACTTTGTGAATATATAACTGATAGTTAGTATCTTAAACATAGTTAGTCACTATATCGTATACTGACAATATGATATGAACAGTTTACTCTCCTCACAATGTCCACTATACTTGATAGAATTAAATTGAGAGACATAAAATTGAAATGTATTGTACTGTTTTCTGATTAATTCCATACCTATTTCTCAGAAGCTTCATATAGTTAAAACTTAAAATAGACTGCCTGTAAACTGTGTAGAGGGGGTAAAAAAAAAAAATATTCTTTCCTAGACCCAGGAGTTTTGAACTACAGCAAAGCTATAAAACCATAAAACCAGTTTTGATCACAGTGAACCTGACATCTTCCAGATGAAATAACAAAAAACTCGTGGTTCCTGTGATTTCTCGGGTGGTCAGATAAAGAGACAAATAATTCCATTTTCTTTAGACCTTTTACTATCACTACTTGATCTCTACCTGTATTCTCAATAAAGCAGGCCTTGAAAATGTGTTGTGTCTTGATGCCTGGCCAATCAGACACAAGGAAATTTTTTGAATTAGCTTTTTGCTCTTTTCAATGGACACATTTCAAAGGAAAAATACCGTTAAGCATTTAATTCCAGGAAAAAAATAGGAAAAGAGCTATAGCAAAGGCGACGTGTTGTAAGGATTAGCAAATTCGTCAACACAGAAAAAATCCCTCCCGTGTATTCGCACAAGTTCCCAAGGAGTGTACCAGGTCCAGCTGCCAAACACATCATAGTGGGTTAGATCATGCTTTTCAGTTTGATGCTTCACTATAACACAAGATCTTGCCAAGTGTTCTGTTTTAAAAAAATACATTCTGTATGCCAGATAATATTACGTCTTATTCTTTTTTTAATTAGAATAGTTAAAACAGCAGTCTAAGATTCATTTTCAACCAGTCATTTAAGCTCCTAAAGTTATGTAGAAGCAACCATTTGAAACCAATGGGAAATTATAAGCCAAAATGCAAAAAGTATAACTTGATTGAATATTGTGGTTTCCTTATTTAACCAATCAAAAGGCTACCTTGGAGTTCACACAACACAGTCTTTTGGAATTGTCATATTTCTATGCTAAATATTTTCTGAATTTTCAGATTTCATCTGACAGCATCATCAAAATCATCCGTAATTTCTTCTTTCAGGTAGAGCAGTATTATCAGTGATCAACAGGCACAGATAACAACATATTCTGAATAAGGTTTCCTTGGCTCCTCCATTTTCCTGATTTAAAACATCAACAACAGAATTGCAAGAGGGAGAAAGTCTCCTCTCATTGCACAGAGAGTAAGTTTGAGATGGTAGGCCATGGTATTTTAAACACATACATGGGATCATCTTGATAAAGTTGACAGATAGTTTCCTGTTTATTGTATCATCATTTATACAAGGCGCTTCCAGAGTTGCTTTAACATAAAAGAAACAGCAACAAAAGCATGCACAAAATATGTGAGCTTTCTATCTGCAACTCAGAATACAGGCTGATTTAGTCTAGGCTTCTCCATCAAAAGATCAGGTTACACTACAAGTCTTTCATCAATTGTTCTATGGAAAGGCCTTTTGTATTTCTGATCTTGATGTTGTTCCTAGTGTGGGGGTTTTTTGTGTGTGTGTTTTGTTCTAAGTCCCTATGCTTACTACATTGAGATAAATATGCATATGATACAGCTCTCACTAGACACAGTTCTGAGCCCTGTGCCTCACAGCAAAGCAAAGGTATGTAAATTGGCAACAGCAGTTTGCTGTCTCTTCTCTGAACAGATTGGACCCCAAGACAGGCCCTCTGGCACTCTTTCATTCTGTTGCTGATGCTTGCCATTGTGGAGTTCTCCCTGGCTTGTTTCTTGCTCTTAACACTAGGAAATCTCACAAGCATTCTAAGGAAAAATGTCAAGGGTCGTTTAAAAAAAAAATAAAATAAAATCTCAGTGTAGTTTTTTTAAGACATATAGTATTGTTATTCTTTAGAAGATATACTAAACAGAGGATAAGGAAGCTAAAAGAAATATATGATACCTAATTCCATGTTGATTCTTTTTATTTTATATGAACCTTTCATAATTGTGAATATGAAAAGAAATCTCAAACATTAGGTGTTGCAGCAATCTTTAAAAATAGAATAGTGAAATTTTTATTATGGGTCTTGCACAGTTCCAGTAGTGCCACTAGTTTCTTACAAAATAGTCAGATCTCATCCAAAATGCAGGACACAGCACTCTGAAAGTATTAAACATGTATCTGCAAGCAGACAGCTTTAAATTTATCACATATTATTTTCAGTGGACTGCCCAGATTACTAAAGAGTTGAAAACATCTCATTTAAAGCTCTTTTGGGAACATTAATTATGTTTTTAATAGTTACGATCTGCCAATTTTACCCTGAATATATAGCAGCTAATTTAAATTTCCTACTGACTTTAAATGGCTGTGCCTCCAAAGTAATGCATGTTCCACTGCCCTAATATGCAGCAGTGGGCAAATATATAGACCATGTAGAGTGTACTTGTGCTACCTGTCTCTCACAATGGTATGTGTTTGAGAATTTGAAAACTAATTTTTCTTGGCTCAGAACTCAATGTATGCTCCAGCTCTTTCAATCTCTAATGTTAAAAGCCTGACAAATGCTGTGTTTGATGACTCTGCACTACTTGCAACATGCTTATTACACAAGGAAAGGGGTTTACATTAGAATCTTTTTTCAACATAAAAGTAATTTTGGATCACAAAAAAGAAGCCAAGAATTAAACTCTTTTGTAGTTTAGTATCTGGAAGCCTGAAGCCATTAGTCTGACTCTGTGAATACGGTTTCAGAGAAAATTAATCAGGGACTGCATGCATCTGTAAGATGTTTCCTGTTTCATGCTTCCGCACATTTTCTTCATGTACACCTAGTTAAGCCTAATTGCCATGGTCAACTGTTGCTGAAACTGATCTTGAGTCCTATCCGTTTCAGTCAAAAACCATTGCAAGCAATAGGCAATTTCTAACTCCTTTGTAACTCAATTAGGCTCTCAGGGTAGGTCATTGATTTTTGGCCCAAACTCTCCCGCTCAAGCAGTTGTGAGACAGGTGTAGATCCTTAAAGTCATGTTTCTTTCTTGGTAATAAAAGCACAGGAGTAAGATGACCTCAATGGAAGAAACAAATTCTTTGTATGTCAGGGAAAGACAAGTGGAATCACTGAAGCACCAGAACGTGACACTGTGCTCAGCACAGGCTATTTATCTTGCTAAACACACAGGCCAATTCATACAATCTTTGTTCACTTAAAACTACCACTGATTCCAAAAGAAGCTGACTACATAATTTCCATCACTATGAATAATTCTACTAAATGAATATATTTAATGCACATGAATATTTATCACTTCTAGCTTATGAAGTATTTCTAGTACTAAAATCACTGTAAGAGTAAAAAAAATATTCTGCATTTAAAAGGTCTTTTACTATCTCTGTGTCTGTCTGTCTGCCTTTGAAGAAATTCTACAATAATTTCAGTCAGCTTGACACTAACATCTGTAGTGGAGAACAGATATCAGAAGAAAACAAATGGCATCAAATTGCTTCAACATTTCTACTGACATTAACAAAGTCAGCTTTTCTCATCCTGTTCTTGCCCCAGTAAACGAACAGTGCTGAATATAACTGAAGTACCTGTATTAAATACAATAGGGGGACATTTTATCTCATCATCTAGTTCAAAATTTTCCAAAACACTTATTCAAGTTATTGCTTTATAAAAAACATATCAATTATGGGATTTTTTTTGGCATCAAATGTCCCACAGAAATTTGAGATTAGGGAGCAAAAGAAATGGATCATATTTTGTTATCTATCTATTTCAAGGGAATGCATAATATTTCTTTAATATATTTTGAAGAAAATAAAATTCTCAAAATATAAATTGTAATTTTACTGTTGTTTCTACTAAGAGCAGTTTTATATTTACAGTTTTTATTCATGTGTGGGTGTACAAATACATTAAGTATCTACACAGTTATTATGCCATATGGAAAAGTCTACAGCATCTAAACTTTACCATAAGGCTGGATGTTTTTAATGAAGTACAGTTAACATTTGAAAGGTTCAGACTGTCTGATAGAGCTTCTGGAAAGGACAAGAGACGTAGGGTTGTTTATTTTTTACTTCCTGTAATAAAAACAAAGAGCTTACCAAGCTGTGTTTAATTTTATTGAAGTGATGCAGGAAGCAAGGACAGATCCAGCCATAATGCTGATAGAGAAAAAGGAACTGTGTTTTGGTACAACTTTTTAACTCATCACACGACATAGTGTACTACAGTAGGCCCTGATGAGGTATACCATTTCTGTCTTCCAGTAAAACTGTGATGGAAATTCTTGTTAGTTGAAAACAAGACTAAAAAAAATTTTTTTTTTAATTTTAATATTTACTTGCTATAGGTACTCAGGCAGAGGACTCCAAAGTCTGTTCAGCAGGTTTTCAAAATCCCTGTAGAGATAGCTGATGCTGTGTGACTTGGACTAGTCACATCTTACTCCATCTTCATTTAGGGTAGCCAAAATTCTTGTTCCATGAAGTCAACAGCAAAGGCCTTATCCAAATAGAAAGAAAATTTTACAGATATCAAAATCTTGTTGAGCTGAGGTTGGTAATTAATACTGTAGACTTCTAGGTGATGTTAGAAACGGTATAGAACAAGTTGTGACTTTGTGATGCTCAGTCGTGTTTCTAAACAGCCACTTCGCATCCTTCCTTTGATTTTTATTGGAAGGTTTTGTGTTTTCACTTGAATGCCCTCTTTGAATAAAACCAATATGTGAAAGAAATAAAAAATTCCAATATATTTATTTGTTCCTTTTCAAAAGACTGCCAAGTTTTATACTTCATGTGGGTTTCAACCACAACCCTCAAAATGGCCTAGGATTTTACTGAAAACTAACTCCACTTCTTTGCAAGACTGGAATGTTTTCTGAATTTTGACTTTTATAGTTTTAAAATAAAATACTATCTTGCTTTCCTTTCTTTCCTGTTGTATATTCTTCTCCAATTGCAAAGCAGTTTCACATCAAGCATCATGAAAATTGGAGGATTCAAAGCTTTAGACAGGAAAGTCAACACAGCTACAACAATTATAAAATATGTGTCTCTGTACCTCATTGCATTTTCCCATTCCAACAAAAGCTTTGTTTATTCCTACAATACATTTTCCCCTGAACTGCTGTTTGAATAAAGATTAGACAAAATAGATCAGTTCTGCAGGGTGAAAAAGTAGCAAAAGAAACTAATATCATGACCTCTTGTCTAGAACCACAAGCTTTAATACCCTTACTTTATAGCTAAAGAACAATACACACACTCATTATTTATGTCATATTTTCCATATAAATATTAAAAGTCTTGAATGTTTTAGAGATTCACTCCAAATCTTGATTACATCTAACAATCTAAAATCTTCTAAATTCCTTCCCTGCCTGAAAGTAAATTATCCCAGTTATTCTAGGATTGTCTGAATTGTCCTCTGGAAATACGTAGTCTGTTAACTACAGGAAACTAGAGAAGTGATTTTTTCATTATTTAGGTTAAGTGGATGTGACTGCTTGTAAATGCTATTTGTTTGTACAATGATTGACCTATAACCTGAGAATAATAAAAGCTTTCTTTTCCTAGAAAACTTGGGAAATACCATAAAGAAAGTTAGATGACAAAATTTTAAAAAGCTAAAGCTGAGGGAAATTAATTCTGTCTGAACTGCAAACCAAAATCACCACAGAACATAGGCCAACTGTGCACATTGCAATTCCATTATCTGAAATACAATTGTTTTTTTCATGTCTCAAAAGTAGAAATTGGCCTCATAACAAGAAGTGCTGAAACTTTAAAATGGTTGAGATCATTGGGAAATTTGCTGAAGTGCATAAGCAGATCTTTTGTGTAAGTGTTATACTACAGAATCCTAGGTATGATCTAGGAACCTAGCAAAGACAAAGTTGGTCCTCAGACTTGGTCAGAGATGCAGCAACACTGTTCAGCACACTGTCTGCTTGTCTATATTATGGCCTTTCCCCTCATGTAGGCAATATTTCCTTCTCCTTCCTCTCACGTCTCAGGTGACAATCATTTCATATGGTTCTCTACAAAGTGCTCTTCTATTCCTATGTGTTTTTGCATACTCCCATGACTCTCCCCAATGTATCTCTCAGTCTGGAGTTGCTGTAATTTACACTGCTGAGTAGAAAAATCCTTTCTGTGTCAGAATAGAAGAACAAGAAAGTAGTGGAAAATAAAATACAGCCATTCTAGGTACGTTTCTTAAATTACACTGTCTTGTTCCCTGTTCCTTCTCTTTTACCTGTCATGTCAACCTTCAATGATATTTATCTCAGTGGTGCCTCCAGGTCTTTCCTTTCAGTACTCTTTTTCTTCATGACACACTCTATGCTCTTGTCAGCAAGCTAAAGGCTTCTTCTTGTTGTTTAAATTCCTCAAATAGCAGGACAACCTAGCTTCTTTACGATTAGCTGTGAGAAGGGACAGATCCATATGTCATTCAATTAATACAACCCAACTGATTTCCAATGAGCTTCTTGTCATTAATATTTTTAACTCATTTCTTATTTTTATGCCTACAATAAAAAATGAAACAACCTCAAATGAAAGAGTAGAATGTATGTATATCTCAGTTGATAATTTACATAATTATATTGCTTTAAATCACAAGCGTCTCTTTCATTCCCTGCTGTTCATTATATCCATTATTTTGTCATCAAGTAGAATTGTTTGAAAAATGTGTCCATTCTTCCCTGAAAAAAATGTAATTTTTTTTTCTGATTATAATATATGGTAAAGTTTAAAATTCAATTTGGTTAAAATTTTAAATGGTAGGGTTCACACAAAAGTTCTTTGGTTTGTGCAGAGGAAATTTTTTGAGACCTGTGAAATATTAAGGAACATGGATAATTGAAACCTTATTACACATACAACAAATTAAAAGCATAATTAAAAGAGGTGAGAAAGAAGATTATATATAAGTATATAAATATATATATCCAGCTTAGTCTTTAAGAAGTTGTACGTATGTGAACAATCTTTGAAGTCAGGCATATTTCTGGTGAATTCATTACAGTATAGTAATGTACTTTCATAACAGAAACTTACTTTTGACAATGATTACCCTATTTCTGTGGAACATTAATATCAGTGTCAAGTGAAATGTTGGAACGTAGTAGCTGACTGGTTCCTAAATATTCTTCCAGCACTTCTCTTAAATTTGTATATATTCTTACATCTATTTTTTCACAAGTGGTTTTAGAAAGAAAAGTATCTGTTTATCTCACCTACATTAAATGTCTCAGATTAATAATGACAAAATGAATCAAGCCCCATAGGAAATACTAACATGTATTAGCATGCTTTCTACAGGAATTGATCTGATAAAAAATCAGGATTAGGTTCAAGAATATTATGTGCACTTGAGGGAAAATCCAACTGCCCTCTCCACTTGGGCAGAGAGCCCACTCTGAGGTGGAGTCACTGTCATTCTGCAGCCCTGTTCAAAAGGGGCTAAGGAAATCAAAGCTGACCAATAGCTGGCACAGAGCTCAGTTTTGTGAGGTTTGGTGCTTGCTTGGACCCAAGAGGGGCTGGTGCACTGCCATGGGTATTGCAGCTCTGTAGTGTTTTACCCCTTTCACTCTGCTGGGGGTGTGGGAGCATACATCCTCACTCCAGACTTCCCACTTCTTGCTTGACTTTTTCCATTACAAAGGGCCAAGAACAGAAAATCCATATCCAATCCAAAATAGATATGCATTCAAAAGATTTCTCCATTTTGTCAATGTAAGCTTTGTACTACTCAATCAGAAGTCTACTTTGTAATAACAATGAAAAGGACAGTGAAGTTACTAAGAAACCCATTCCTGCTGCTACAGAGATTTCTATTTATATTTTAATTCATTCACCGGTGTCCCCCTTTCTCTATGAAATATTCCTATATGTAAGTCTACCCTTAAAGCTCTGCTTTGTTCTTTTATAGATATTATCCAAAGAAGTTAAGCTCAGATCTGAGCCTGTGCCATAGTATCATAGAATCGTAAAATCATTTAGGTTGGAAGAGATTTCAAGATCATCAAGCCCAACTATTAACATAACACTGCCAAGTCCACCGCTAAGCCACATCTTGAAGCATCACATCTACACAGCTTTTAAATAACTCCTGGGGTGTTGATTCAACCACTTCCCTAGGCAGCATGTTCCAATGCTTGATAACCCTTTTGCTGAAGAGTTTCTTCCTAATATACAATCTAAACATCCCTTGGAACAATTTGAAGCTGTTTCCTCACTACAACCTTCTTTCAGGTAGTGTTGAGACTGATAAGATCTCCTCTCAGCCTCCTTTTCTCCATGCTAAACAATTGCTGTTCCCTCAGCCACTGGTCATAAGAATTGTTCTCTAGACCCTTTACCAGGTTTGTTGCCCTTCTCTGGAGAGTCTCCAGGACCTCAACGTCTTTCTTGTAGTGAGGGGCCCAAAACTGAACACAGTACTTGAGGTGTGGCCTTCCCAGTGCTGAGTACAGGGGGACAATCCCTTCCCTAATCTTACTCACCATGCTGTTCCTGATACAGGCCAGGATGCTGTTATTCTTCTTGGCCACCTGGGCACACTGATGGCTCATATTTAGCTGTCTGTCAACACTCCCAGGTCATTTTCCACCAGGCAGCTCTCCAATCACTCTTCCCCAAGGCTGTAGTGTTACATGCAGTTGTTGTGACCAAAGTCCAGGACCCAGCACTTGGCCTTGTTGAACCTCATACCATTGGACTTGCCCCATCGATCCAGCACTGCCATTGTACTCTCCAAGGCACTGTTCATCACTCTTTAACTTTCAGCAGTTTAACCACCTGACACAGTTTCTGATCACTTCATTCAATAGGGACAAAATATATTTCAAAAGTGAAAACACTAATTGAAAAAAAAAAAAAAGATACATTCTTTTATTAATAATTCAATCCCTAACATGTTTTTTCACAATAATCATTGAGGGAAGTAAATAAATGTCTTCTTCTACTGGTTTTGAAACCTACTTCAAAGACAATAAATATAAAAAAATAGGTGGGTCTTTTTAGTTTAAATAGAACTGTACATTTCTTAGATGAGAAGAAATACAGTCTTAAAAGAGCCCAAAGTACTGCCTATTTCCAAATTATTTTTTTCTTACAAGCAGGAATATGTATGAAGATAGACAGAGAGAGAAGGGAGAGAGAAGGGGTAAGGAAGTGGAAAAGAAGGAGATGGAGAATACAAGCATGGATTTATTTTCACGCATAATAAACGTATACAGAAAGAGTATTTTGAGGAAAAGTAGATATTTGTTTAATTCAGACACATACCAAAAAACCAGTTCTATCATTTTCTTTGACATTTTAACAGTAGACTTTTTTCACTCAAAATACCTGTTGTAGTTTAGGCTGTACTGGCCACTGAATTCTGTGCACCCTTGGCATAAATTGTAAACAATCAGGTCTTATCTCTCTGGGAGCAAACAGTGTCTGAACAATATGCTGTTCATTTCACAGAGTTCAATTAGTTAAAAGAGGTTTAGCTGCAAAGTGAAATTACTGAACAGAAAATTGGTTCTGTTTTACCTCAAACCAGGACATTACTTATGTGTACGTATATGTATTTCCACCTGAGCATATCCTTTGTAATTTTGGTACGATTGCTTCTTTTCCTTTTTCCTTTGTGGAAATAAGTGCAACAGTACAATGAAATGTCAAAAGGAAACAAGTCTTTTGCAAAACAGGCCATGTGTGTTTACCTCTTAAGGAGAACCTTAGGACAGTCAAGTAGTAAAGCATGTTTCCGACCTGTGTACTTTGATATCAGGCTTTTCAGGAGTTCACTAATATTTCTGGAATGGGCATGCGCTGTTCAGACAGTCCACTCTGTTTTCTAAGGGTGTGTTAACATTAAATTAAACATTATTCATGTTTCCACATTATTTGTCTAGATACTTATATAGGTATTGTGGCTGATTTACTAGTGATCCTTCATCTCTAGGCAGACACAGCTCTGGATGCTTAGTAGTGGTGATTTGTGCTTATTTATAGTCAAATATAACTGCCATTTATATGGAGGAGAAACATTTTTAAAATAGAAGAAAACATTGTTTTAATGATCCTGTTAAAATTTACCTTCTAAATTTCTCCCTTTACAGTTATTCCTTTTATGTTTGAAACTCTAATTTAAAGCCATGTCTGAATTAACAATTCATAATACTGCTCGTTTTGGGTTTTTTTCTACTTTTGTGTCCTGATTTGGAATGATGGAAAGGAATGATATTCCTGTGTTCTGAAAACATTTGGGTATTGAGGTTGGACTCTCTCTTCTGTGATACATTTCTGATGTTATTCAGATTATCCAAAGAAGGTATATCTACATCCTGCACAAAATTGGAGGTGGAAAGTGTAGTCACTATGATCCTGCCTTGCATCTCCTTTCCAGAGTTTCTTCTCATTAAAAAGAAAAGCCATTTTTTCCCATTGTTTAACTAAAGAACATTTGGCATAGAGACTGTTGAAGCAGTGGAAAATAAATTGGCCATTGAGATTCAATAAATAATTTAAAAAATTATTATTTTTTTAATGCTAGCATCAAGATGAAAACTAAAAAAAAAATTTCTTAAAATTTATTTTCTACTTAAATTTATTAGCTGTCTAAACACATAGATTGAAAAGCACATCTACTTTCATAGGAAAGAAAAAAGAAAAAAAGACCAAATTAAAATGTCTGTTTAATTGCTACTAATACTAATTTTAAAATACACAGGCATTTTCAAATTAAATAATTAAAAGATTATGATTTGCTTTTTATCATCTATAAGTGTGTACTGCATACAAAATTAAAGATATTCCCTATTCCTTAAGATGCAGTTTTATTTCTATTTATGTCAACTATTTTGTTCAAAGTTTGCAATAGTATTTAGATTTTATGTCATATTCAAGTTGGGGAAAAGAGGTCATAGAAGAGCAAATGCTAAGTGAAACACTTGGCAGAAGGATAGTGTCAAATTGTTAATGTATTCCAGATTAGTCATATGATCATAAAAATCCTACCAGAAACTCATATGTCACAACATACATCTGAAAGAGACTTGGCAAGTCTGGTTTTCCTTCCTTAACCGTATCTTTTCTATCTTCCTTATATTCTGCCTCCTTTGTTTAATAAATTCCCTCCTCTTTCACCCACGTAGCATGTCAGAAATATTTTCCATATCTACCCTCAATGAAAATTTAGTAGGATGGCAGGACATAGTAAATGTTTAAACCTAGCACAACTTGTCTTTATCTTAAATTTTATTTGCTTCTTGTGCACAGCCCCTTAAGCTGAGTTAATTCCAATATTGCAATGTGGTGAATTTCACACTACCACCTGTTTTTGAACCAAGTCATGGAATTTTGTTGTAGGCAAGTCTCGACTGAACTACTCTTTCTGGTGAATGTAACTAGAATAAATTATACTTTGGTCGCATAAAAATGCGAATGTTTTCTTATAAGTTTTCTTAGTACAGCAGTCAGCACTATCTTCTCACCACTTTCAGTTTCTTTCTAAACAATTTCCATCTCTCCAGCTAATAAAAAGACCTGGTTTAATTACCACTCTGCACTTCAGAACTCATTAGTGTGTTTTATCAATAGCAATACCTAGTGCCAAAGAATCAAGGGTCTTATTTTTTTAAAATATTCTTTTTATTCAAAAATACAGCAACAAAACCATATGTACTTTGTCTATTTTTGGAGTAATAGTGAGAATTAAATTGGATGCCTTATTTTTTTCTTTGTAGATACTGGGGTTTTTTTCTGTTTTGGTGGGGTTTTTTGTTGTTTTGGGTTTTTTTTTTTGTTTGGGTTGGTTTTTTATTATTATTATTACTATTTTTTATTTAAACATTGTCTGTACTGTCTTTACAAATTTTAAACCCATCTGTTAAAAGGATACATCCTGCAATATTAAAAAAAAATTACAATGCCTCTGTGTACCTTCTCTGCTACTTATGGTTAACTGAACCTTGACAAGAATTTATTTACTTGCTAAACTTCACTTGTACATTAGAACATGTGAGTCTGTATTGGTATTGGGACACCAGTGTGAAATACTTCTAATGAAGCAGTAAAGCCACAGTCTAAATCTCTGTATGTGCGTTAGTTATTCTATTCTTCTGTTTTATTCCACGGAAAGACAACACATATTTGATGTAGTTCATCTAAAACAGGTCAGGTGAATTAAGGCCTGTAAGAGATGTGCAAAGGTGGTAACATGTTTTCTAAAACATGTATGTGATAAAGATAATAAATTGAAAAGTCTTTCCTGGAAGTTGTTTTGGTTTTACGCGTAACTTGTCTTTTCTTTCATTAAACCAGCCAGCTTAGCAGATAAATAGATCTTCCACATGATAAGTGTGGCACCATGTGTTGCTACTCCAACAAGAGTAACACAGTACAGCTAACACACATTAAAAACATTAGATTTTGCCAACAGGCTGAGACCCATTGTCTGTCTATTCTGGTGTCTTGGCCCTGATAACTAAGATTAGTAAATCTTTCAGACTTTTTATAGAGGGATATACAAATTTCTGCAGTAGATTTACCCTAAGTATACATGCCACAAAGTAGTTTTCCTTTCATTAGCAATATTTAAAGGACAGCTTCCTCTCAGAAAAGAGAGTATTCTTTATATTTTACTAAAAAGCTCAATTGCAGCACACTCTTGGCCTCAATTTCAGCACAGATTTTGAGATGTTTTGACCTCATGCCTTTAGGGATGATAAACAGCTTGATTTACAGAGCTTGAAATAACAACACAGGACAAACAACTTCACATAGCCCTTTTAACATGTTTTCAAATCAAGCAGTTCAGTATGTATTGAACATCGGTACTACTGGAAGAAAATAAATAAAGCAGGGAGCACATAAAACCACAATGAATACTAGTCATATTTCAGTCATTTGTATGCAAGCAACTTGTCAAAATGTCAGTGTACAACATCTTCCAAGACCTATAATAAAATCATACATTTGCAGTTTTCTCAGTGCAAAGCTTAGTGCAGATTAATGATATGAAAGCCAATGAAAATAATTTTTTTAAACAGGAAAAAAATGCATTTGAAATGACAAAAGAAGCAGTAATCATACATTAAATTTTACAGTTGTAGAATAATATTACAAATTGTAAGAGATCTTTTTTTCTGGTGTAAGTAAGGTGGAAAACCTGTACCTCCTAACTATGTATTTGTTCAAAAATCATGCTCCGTGAGACCTTCCTTTTTGGCAGTGTCCTAACTAGGTGCACAGATACACTTTCAGCAGCAGCAATTTCTGGTTGGTGAAAAGAGAAGAGTCATCTGAAGTTCCTTATTGAAGTAAAAACTACTTCTATATTCACAATGATTATATAAAGATGACCAGAAAACTATAATCCTTTCTTCTGAATGAAGAAATCTGAAACTCTTATGAAACCATACAAGGAACAGCAGATGGACTACACAGTATTATTATCTGAGAATCACAGAGGCTGGAAGGGACCTGGAAGGAAGACCAGAGGAGTTATGGGCCCATTGTTGAAAGAGACAGGAGCCGTGGTGACAGAGGATGCGGAGAAGGCGGAGTTACTGAATGCCTTTTTTGCCTCAGTCTTTACTGCCCGGCCTAGCTCTCAGGAGTCCCAGGCCTTGATGAAAGTAACAGGGAAATAGGAAGACTTCCCCTGGGTGGAGGAGGATCAAGTGAGGGATCAGTTAGGTCAATTAGACATTCACAAGTCCATGGGCCCTGATGGGATACACCCAAGAGTGCTGAAGGAACTGGCGGATGTCATTGCTGGGCCGCTCTCCACCATCTTTGAAAGGTCCTGGAGAACAGGCGAGGTGCCTGAAGA
>VXBO01011936.1:16415-26949 GCA_013400135.1 Rhinoptilus africanus | reverse complement strand
CCCTGCTCTGGCAGGGGGGTTGGACTAGATGATCTTTCGAGGTCCCTTCCAACCCTATGATTCTATGATTCTATGATTCTATGACCCATCCCTGGAAACATTCAGAGTCAGATTGGATGGGGCTCTGAGCAATCTGATCTAGTGGACGATGCCCCTGCTCATTGCAGGGGTGGTTGGACTACGTGACCTTTAAATGTCCTTTCCAACCCAAACTATTTTATGATTCTCCCACTTAAGTAGTATACTGGCAGAAGACAGCTTCCTGACAAGAGAGCCTTTTACCTCCTTAGAAGACGATAAGTCAAAGTCTACACAGGAAAAATATTTAAGTTCATATTCAGTTGTAACACAAAAGAGCTGGCATCCTTATACAAGGAGAAGGTGTTCAGGAAGCCGAAAACCATAAAAAAATTATCTGTCATGAATAACTGCATGTGTGTGTACACTTTTGATGAGACAGAGTATGTACAGAAAATATGTGCACACTAGGCTAGGAATATGGGACAGAATAAGGAAAACTGTAAAACTGGATAGAGGCTCCCATTCCTGTACAGCATCTGCACTAGCAACTATATTTTCTATGCTATTTTAATACCCATGGCAAACGCGACTAAACTGAATCGTGAGTTTTTGACAAAAATAAAATCTCAAATCTCCCTTTTTGCCATGTCAGATGAAACAAAAGTTGCCTAGGCCTTGGTACAGTGCTTAGTTCAATCAACTAGTTTAATATCCCAAGCAGAATATCATATCTGTATTAGTCTTAACACTTATGAGTTAACATCTTTGAAACATAGACGGTAAAAGATTAAATGACCACAAAGAGTAATAATTTCTTTTGAAGCATACCAGAGGAAAAAAAAAAAAAAAAAAGAGAGAGAAAAAATTACATGAAAAAATAATATAATGTTCATATCATTATATATTTCAAAAGATGTTTTACTTTGTTTTTCTGGTGAATTCATGAGGCCTACTCATAACAACCAATATGAGCTGTAACTTTTACTGGGATTGCTTATAACTATATATACTTCTGTATACATAAGCTTATAACTGATAACTAAATAATTTAAGTTTTTCATGATTTGTTTACACAGAGAAAGGTGAGGAGAAAGTGGGAGTTTCACATTCTAATTTTAAGTGAATACTTACAATAATCTTAATAATAATGATCACATAAACAGAGTATTTTTTTATGATTGGTTTTCTTAGTTTATAATATATTGCAGTAGAAAAAAGTTAAGTAAAACACATGCTTTAAAATTCTGTTTTTTCTAAATTCTTCACCACTGTAATCAAGAACACAAACAAATATTTTCTAAATGGGTATATACATATAAAGAAATATTTTTGTGAGGTTAAATCATACACTAATATTATTACATGAACTTTGATAGACCTCCAACAATTGACCTGAATGATCAATAAAAATACTGAAATATTGTATAGCTGAAAACTATTTTTTTGCAGTAACTAGAAAGAGAGAAAGAATGTAATCCTTTATGTTATGTAGGGTGTACTATGAATAGAACCAAATGAATTCTCCATGAATACATTCATATTATACTGTAAAATGTAATCATATGACAAGTGTCTAGAAAAAAGTGCTATGGAATTAAATCATCAACAGACACTTTTGAAATAGTTAGGATACATTGCATTTTGCTATAAATAGAAAGTAAAACTCATGACTTGTTATGCATAACATTAGATCTGTATCGATAAACAGAAAAGGAGTTTTTTATTCAATTTTTTTTAAAAAAATCTAATTTATGCATTTATAAAATATCATGAAGTATGAGCTACTGCAAAAGCAATCAGCTTAGACAGCTCATTAATCTTTCACACACAAATATTGTGATCCCTCTATCTTTCCTCAACGTTTTTTGTGTGTATGATTTAAGGATCAAAGAAATGATAACAAGTTTCAATGACAGCTTGAGATACAATGTGTTCTGCAACATGATGAACAATTAAATTGTGATTTCATTTCCCTTATTATTTTATGGTAACATAGCATTAACAAAATAAATATGCTCTGATTGTGCTACGTAGGCGAAGCAGTTTCCTGCCTTAACACTACATTCATGCATTTGTTGCAACTAACCAGATTTCCACTAGTCTAAATAATCTGTACTGACACAGTATTCTTTCACTGAGCCTAAAATTATGTCTCCACAGCCCTCATTTTGTAACGATACCTAAACTGGCTCTTGTGGAGCTATCTTGTATACCAGAAGCAATGCAGCTGCAGTGCTCCTCCCAGGTTATGTTAAGAGACTGTTAAATTGGCTCCAGTATTTGAGTCATCTTGTTCAGAGTTTGCTAGTTTGGGTATTTTCAAGAGTTCTTTCTTTGCTAAGTGCTCTGATGGAAATACTTCTATTACTTCCAATAGACTTCAGACCAATGTCTGAACACTCTGGAGCAAGAAATTGCATACATATGATATAAATTATATGTAAACTCATTTGTTATTTTGTTCTTAACATACTGAGCACTGACAGTGTGTGTTTGTAACAGACATGAAGATCAAGTCCCTTGCTCAAATCGAAACCCTGGAATGAGAATCTGTAGTTATCATTAGTTATCATTATTATAGTTATTTGTTGTAGTGATGTTTCAGAGTTTTTTGGGGGGCATTCACTTTGGGATGTACTCACATTTTTCCACTTAGAAATAATACACAGAATGTACAGAGAGAAATCTCTTCCCACATTGAAGATTGTGCCCATTGCCTCCCTTCTTATCACCAAGGACCAGCAAAGGGAGTTTGTCTCCATTTCCTCCATACTTTCCTATAAGGCAGTTGAGGACAGTAGTAAAGGTCTTAGCAGTAAGGCTCCTAGCCTTCCCTTCTTAAGGCCAAAAAAATCTATCCATCCTTTCCTTGTAGATCATATGCTCCAGCCCTCCACTGCACTCACTGAACTAGCTACACTCTTGCTAGAACAGAGAGAACATAACTGGCCTTTTTCACTTTATGAGCACAGTCTTTACTCATGTGCAACTTGTCCTCCAAGACTGCTGCTTTTTTTCTTTTGTTTTGCTGTTGTTCACACACACACACTTCTCATGAGCTCCTCTCCAGCCAGTCAGCCCACTCTCCCTTTGTGATTCTGCATGGGGTTATTTGACTCCAGGCGTAGACTTTTTCCTTTGTTGAGCTTCCAAATGATCCTTTCAGTTAATTTCTTCAGCCTGTGGAGGTCCTGCTGCACAACTGGCCTGCTCTCCAGAGTATCAAATGCTCTTCTCCATCTTCTCATAATCTGCATATGTGCTGAGAGTATGCTCCACCTATTTTAGAAATAAGTTGAAATTTTTTTAGCGATGCTGCCATAAAAAGAGGTTAGCATGAGGGCATATACAAACAGAATAGAATAATGTATGCTAAATAGAAAAAGCCTGTCTAAGTAAATGATACCACAGGTATCATATAGATTTAACTGCACAGGGTTGCTGTGGTTCAGCCCCATCCAGCAACTAGGACCACGCAGCCACTTGCTCACTCACTCTCCCCCTCCACCCCACCCTGCAATACAGTAGGGAAGAAGAGGGAGAAAAAGAAGGAGAAAAAAACCCAAACCAACTTGTGAGTTATGATTCCTGCCCCCCAGCCCCCTCTCAACTAGGTACTGAATATTTATTTGGCCAGCTTGTCCTGTCTATGCTCTTCTCAGCTTCTATGGGAAGCTAAAAAAGTCCTTGACTAATGTAAACATCACCTAGCAACAACTAAAACAATATGTGTTATCAACATTATTCTCATACTAAATCCAAAACATAGTAACTACTAGCAAAAAAATTAACTCTATCCCAGCTGAAACCAGGACAGTGGTGTTACTGGATCTTACATATTTTTTTGGTATCTGCATGTATTTGCAGCTTTATCAATACACAGTTACTAGAAACAATTTAGAACAAGTTTTCATTTTGATAATGAAAAGTTTTCAATACTTTATTTTCTTTCTACCCAGATGAAGATACTGAAGGTATAACTGGTATGAGCTTCCTTAACTGTGAGATACAAATAATTCTTTTGTCTACTGTACCACTGACGATGTGAATTCTAGTAACTAAAACCTTTTTACGGTTTTCTCAGGTCAAGTGTTATAAAAACAGTGATTGAGCAATAAACACACTGGATGGTCTGTCGTATAATCTTTTTAGCAATAATTATCCTCAATTTCACTGGTTTGTTCCATAAGGAAAACTGTGAAAGTAATCAGTAGTTTTCAATATCTCGTAAAACAGAACTGCCCTGTAAAGAAAGGTCAGAACATTTTCACCCAAAGGAGTATCTGCTTATTTCAGGTGTTGTTGAATTTATATGTTAATATACAACAGAACTATAGCTTTTTACACACTGTTTCCCAAGCTCACTTTTCCTGGGTAGTTTGGACTAAATAGCTAACATATGCTACAGCACGTATTGCAGGGAACAATGACATTTAGAGTTGCCTCTATCTAGTATAAAGATGTCATATGGAGTTTTAGTGTGTACATGAAGTGAATCTACTTCTGTATTCAGTACTTTAAACATGACTAGTCAAACTTACTATACACTGCAATGAGCATAAATAGATATATTAGAATTCTGTTTGTTCATTTTTTGGCCCACTGTGATTCATTAACACCACTAATGAAGAATCAAATAAGGCCTAAGTGTCAGATACATAGTTTTCAAAATCACGAAAATCAAGTAATTTATACACAGAGGGATGGATACATAAGCAGATACTAAAATTACCACAAATCTACACAGAGCAAATGCTCTGTTTACAAAACAGAGTTTACAGGTGCACAAGGTTTAGCTTTTTTTGTTTAAGAGAGTTCCCTTAGACAGGTCAAAGAAGAAATCACATCCTTAAAACTGAATAGCTCTGGTTTTTGAACATTTTAACATATCCCATCTGATAAATGGATATATAACTCATACAAGAAAGTTATCTTTCCACAATTAAATGATCCTTACTAAGGAGGGTCCAAGCAACTATTAATTGTTTAAACTGCAACAGTTCCCAAACTGGTGAACATCTGCTTTTCAGGGAGACATAGATTCTGCCCTAACAAGCACACATTCCAAAACATGAATGCAACTGAGCAATTAAAAATAATAAAAAAAAGTACCAGTGGATTACTTGATTATACTGAGGTAGTCTAACAAAAAAAACCCCAAACCACAAATGCCCCCAAATCCCCCACCCCAAATCCCCCCCCCCAAACCATTTTTTTCCTGACTTCTTGAGCTTTTGATTCAGTTTCTAAAACAGTATCCAGTTTCTGTTGAAATACTATTTTAAAATCAGAAAACTGTTTGCATGTGCTGAACAGGACTTGTTATAAGTCACACAGTATTAATTCAGTATTTTTTGTGTGTTTAATTCTTTGGGAAGAAGCTTGTAAGGGAACCAAAATTCCACGAATGTAATAAAATTAACATCACACTTTTGGTCCAAATATTCTGCATGAATCTGCTGATGGAGTACTTAAAACTGCAGAGAAACCTTATAGTTATGTGTTTTATTAAAGTCTTTGATGAATAAAGAGAGGAATGGCAACAGAAGGCTTTTGCAACAAAACAGTTATCCTTGTTTCACTTGCATACATCACATTCTCAGAAAACACGAACTCTTGAGTCAGAAAGGAATACTTAAAACTCAAACTTCATGAAACATACAGTGATTAAGTAATCAAGAACTGTCCAAAAAACAGTGGAAAATTCAATTATCCATATTCCCTTATTAAAACATCTTTTGACTCTAGTGATACTAACATTGCTCTAGTAGCATCACTTCCAAAATATTCAACAAGAATTAAACCAGAAAATTTCATAATAAACAGCTGAGAATCATAAAATCCAGATAAAGATGTACAAAAAGGAATTATGAAGTAACCCTGCTGTGGACCATGCAGCACTCTTGGCACCTCAAACATTTTTCTACATGGCAATTTGTTGAACCATAATCTGTACATTTAGATTACAATATCAGTGCATCATTAGCGGCAAAAGAATAGAGAGATTATTTTTGTCATGGTTCTGCTAAGCAATTTTCTCTGGTCTTTGGAAAAAAATAGCAGGCATGGAGTTAATCAACACGGTCAATAACTGCAATTCTTTAAAAAACAAAGATCCTGACAACCATCCTCTTCCCCTGAAGCTGGAAGTGTAGCTTCTGTAAATAAGAATAATCAATGGCAATTACCAATAATTTGCTCCCTAGGATTGGTGAAAAATACTATACAGAAATCTGTCATAAAACTCTCATTGATTAAAATGCCAATGAAAAACACATTGTGGAACAATGCGTACCAATACAGAGTGTAGTTAATTGGCTTCTGTGGTAACCTCTGTACACAGCAGGCCAAATTGTGGTCTCAGTTATGTCCCTGTAACATCAGTGTCAGTGAAGTTAATATGACTTGCATGGGCAAATCAGGAAGATTTGAGCCTTGAATAATCAGACACACTGTAGTTTGATGCATATGAACGAATTCTGTCTTATCATGCACTTAATATACTTTTCAACCTTTATTCTAATAAAGAAAAAAAAAGGTAAAGCAAAATCTCCAGAGACATACAATATCTTAGTCTTTTTTCAGAAGCACTGCTATGAGGGAATAATGTATTACATTTTCCCCTCTACAAGCAGACTTACTTGAGATTTTAAACCAAACTTTCTAAACCAAATAAAACACACATACACTCATGGAGAGCCAAAGGAATAAGACTTTTTCTTTTTCCTAATCCCAGAAGATTTGTCCCAGCTCTCCATGGAAAAAACAAACAACCTAGTTTGTATTGTTACCACTGAATATGTAAGGATCTTTGCAATCTTAGGACTGATACAGACCTTTACCTCATATTTATGGCTCCCTGTATCATATTTAGTCAGAGAATTCTTGGATTGATAGTAGTGAAAGATGAATTTTTAAATACGACATTTCACAAAGACTACACATTCTAATAACATGTACCATGCTAACGCCGAAGATCCCCATCAGAGGGACACTTAAGATAGCAATCTGCATATCCTAAATTGCATTTTCTGTTGTATTACCTACCATCCTATATGAATCTTACTCTTTCTTACACTGTTGTCATGTTCTCACAGAATCTTTTAGCTCTTCTCCAGTCTTCATCTGGCTAGAGATCACAATGACTATGCAAGTGCATCAGATGATCTAAGAAAAATGATAATAAATAAATAAAATAAAAAGGATCCTTCAATCTTTTTTTCATCTTTTCCTGTGAGTATTACTAAATATATTACATGTAAGACATAAATGAAAGATATGTAAGTTGCTGGAACAAATATGGGATGCACATACAGTTTAGGAAAGGGGAACTTTTTGCACTGTCTGTGAGACCATGCCTGTAGAAATTAAAATTTAAGATATAACAACATTAAATTTACCTTTCATAATCACAACATCAGCCTCTTTTCCCCAGGGTTCTAGCCCTGAAGTTTCCCTCCAGTCTTGGGGGTGAGGTGGGGTTGTTGATTTTTGGGGTGTTTTCTTTTTTTTTTTTTTTTTACCAGAAAAGAATCCATTTCTGTTTTATAAATCTTAAGACAACCGTCTTTTCTGATATTTCTTGTTGCTGCTCTAAGGTTGGAATACCTCCCAGAAAAAAAAACCTTCAAGATCTACAGTAGGAAGAAGAAGAAGAAATATTCTTATAACTACTCATTTTTACCTTCTGAGGTTTTTTATGAATGCATGAACGGATGAGTGGCATCAGCTGCTGAGATCAAGCTATGAAACAACAGAGCTGCTGAACCAACAGAAGATGGAGAAGAGATGGACTACTGCTGTTACTAGCTGTATGGGTGAAGAAAAAAACTTGGCATTGCTTCCAGGCAAATGCAATAAGGCATAGCACTAGACTGTAGGGGAATGTTATCAAACATATATTCATCCCTTACACACAATGTAAACACACAATCCTTTGTTAATATGAATTCTCTTAACCCCAAGTAGTTTAACAGAATTGCTGCTATTCAAATGAACTGGTTTTCTCCCAAAATATCTCGTTCTCTTAAGAACCTCTTAAAAGTCACTGCCATAGTGTTAACTCTTACCAGAACTTGCGAACAACTCATACTAACTGGATGAGTGGATGCCACAATGTACAATTAACAAAACAGAGGAGCATTCAGCATTGAAGAAAATCTTTTGCAGAATAACAATTTCTATTTCTTTTGGTAAAAAAAAAATCCTAAATTCTGATAGACAAATATTTTAATCTTGAGAACAGGTGATAAGACCCTGCAGTTTTATGTCAGCTGCACAGTCCCAGGCTTCTCGTGCAGAGTGAGCAAAACCAGTAAGCCAACAAACAGAGAGTATTAAAGAGTCCCTCAACATACGGTCATACTACTGGGCTCACATTATTTACTGTGGGATGATAACACAGAGTATGGATTGATACACGAGAGACCATTTTCATTACCTTTGAGCAGTGCCAAGGTTGAACACTGGGGAATGTTCAAGAACTGTAGTGGTGCAAACTCTACCTGGAGCTCCTGGGAAGCTGTGTATCTCCTACACTGCTCGGCCACTGTTCAACAGCAGGAGCAGAAGAGGCAGCTGCACTGCTAACACACAGAAAGCAAACAGGCTCACTACAGCCAGCAATGTTGTCCTGTGATGTTTAGATAGCTTAAACTGCTAGTTGTTTCTACTGCTATCAAAAAATAATCTGAAAGGAAAAGGAATAATTTCTAGAAAATATAAAAGTAGTTTCCATTAGATAGAATGTGGTTTAAGGAGGGAAAACAAATGCACCACAGCACCTATTTGTTGGCAAATTACTTTTTAACAGCTTTCTGATAAAAACCAGTCATCTGACCCTGCATGTTTTCCCCATGAAAATATCAGAAATCATTCCATATTTTAATGAGGTTAGAGGTAAAACAGTGTGCATGTGTGTAGGTGGTTCTAATTCACAGTTACTGAAATAATGTAGGAAGTAACATTTGGGCTCTTGGTATTCCCTATCTTTCTAAAATACATCCATTTAGGAAATTGCATAAACTGTAAATAACCTTATTAAAATCACATGTGACTGGAGAGGACAGACTCATCCACATTCACATCATTTCCAATACAAAACAAACAAACCACCCTCAGCTACTTGTGACCTCCCCCTGAAATATTAAAAAAAAAAATAAAATAAAAATCCCATGGTTGCTAAGTAATTTATTGTAAAAACTATGGTCTAAATGATTTTTCAACATAGTCTTGCTGATACAGAGAAGACTGCCACACATGAATTACAACAAACCTTATGGAAATATTTTCTCATCTGAGCAATAACCAAAAAGTGTCTTTACACTTTCAGTGATGGAAAAGAAGAGATAAATATAAAGCTGGATGGCTGACATCTGGTATTAAAAACAAGGCCAAGTACTATTCAACAAAACTGGCAGAGTCATTTGACCTAAAGTCTTAGCTTACTTCTAATTATTCGCGTGTATTTACAAGAAAATTGGGCTCCTACTGAATTTGTATTTCTTTCTTTCCTTTTGCATGGTAAAGGAAGCCTTTACTTGACTTATTACTGATATAATTTTTCCAGTACAATAAAAATAAAAATAAAAAAGCTAAAGATATTCTTTAGCTTTCTGACAACAGAGAGAAGAAAACGCATTCCATTCGCTGTTTCTCTTGCCGGATAATGACAGCGAGGAGATATTCAAAAGGACCGTATGGGATAGGAGGTAGAAACTAGTGTTACCTCTATGTTCTCAAACATATCAACGTATCAAACCCTATCAAAACTAAAGCATGTGAATTACGATTTATGATCTAAACGGATGTTTGCGATCATAGAATCATAGGGTTGGAAGAGACCTCAGGAGATCAGCCAGTCCAACCCCCCTGCCAGAGCAGGGCCACTTAGAACAGGTTGCACAGGAACCCATCCAGGCGGGTTTTGAATGTCTCCAGAGATGGAGACTCCACCACCTCCCTGGGCAGCCTGTGCCAGTGCTCTGCCACCCTCAAGGGAAAGAAGTTCCTCCTCATGTTTAGGTGGAACTTCCTATACTCAAGTTTGTGCCCATTACCTCTTGTCCTATCAGTGGGCACCACTGAAAAGAGCTTGGCCCCATCCTCCTGACACCCANTCCCAGCTTTGTGTCGTCACCAAAAGTGCCGGGGGTTCACTCTGTTCCCTCATCCAGGTCCTTGATGAATATATTGAAGAGGACTGGGCCCAGTACTGACCCCTGGGGAACACCACTTGTCACTGATCTCCAACTAGACTCTGCGCCCCCAATCACGACTCTCTGAGCTTTGTCTTGCAACCAGTTTTCTCTCCACCTCACTGTCCATTCATCTAACCCACTCTTCCTAAGCTTCCCTAGGAGGATGCTGTGGGAGACCTTGTCAAATGCCTTGCTGAAGTCAAGGTAGACCACAGCTACTGCCCTCCCCTCGTTTATCCATCATATCATATTAGACAATATAGACACACACAAAAAGGACATGAGTAAAGGACATGAGTATCTCTTCCAGGATG
>VXBO01011935.1:110019-120984 GCA_013400135.1 Rhinoptilus africanus | reverse complement strand
TTTTCCTTTTCTCTGTAGCAACAGTAACCGCAGATCAGTTAAAAAGACGATTAAATTGTATCCCTGAAAAATTGTAGCGTTGCATGAACTGTGGCCCGGAACAGGCATGACCTCACCCTTTCCCTGGTTGGTCTAATGAAGCAAATTTTTAATTTTTTTCTTTTTTTTTTTTTTCAATCCTCTACCTAGAGACCAGTTTTCTTCAGTAATGAGATTTTCGGCCCCCTCCCCCCAAAATGATTTCACAGTGGCTGCAGATGAAAGGTTTTAAAATGATTTTTCCATACAATATGGAAGGCTTTGGTACACGTTTATTGTGCAACTAGTCCATTGTTTGCTTGTTGTGAAGTTAAAGGTTATATTCCCCTCCCCGCCGGCTATTAAACCGTAGGGACCCCCTTGCTCATGTGCTTGAATATGCAGATTTCTGGTGGAGGTCTGTAGGAGTTTGGGTTGTGTATGGAGGTGGGATTGCAAAGAAGGGAAAACCTAACGTAATCCTTCCGACTGTAACAGGATTCACCTGAGGTGGGTGGGTTTTTTCTTTCCTGTGGCTAACTGGAGCATGCGTTTTACATGTATTTATAAATAGATATATATTAATGTGTGTTGGTTTTCTTTTGTTACAACCTACAGATCACCTCGGTTCTAAGTGCAGATGTTTTGGGAGGCTTTCTGCTAACATCCATATTAGGTGTTTAAGAAAACAGAAGTGATTAATGTTCTAAGAAGGTGGGTGGGAAGACACAGACAAGCCTATGATCAGAGCATATATTAGAAAACTCAACAGGTTCAGGAATAAATTCAACAATAAATTTAACATATTTTTAAGGAATCAATGTGCCTATTACTTTGGAGTGATAGGAAGCTGATAATTTTAGGGACCTTTGCATCAGTTTTACATTTCAATGTCTTCATTGTTTTCAAGGAATAAATTTGACAAATACTGTACTGTTTGAAACACTCTAAACTTCTCATGAGCATTTTAATCTTCAAAAATGCATTTCAATTTTGTTTTTTAAAGAAAGTTTGCTCATTAAATTATTTAGTTTTATGGAAACTGATAGACATTTTCAAGTAGATTTCTATAATGGTGTCTTTTGTTTGGTTGGTTTTTGTTAAAGGAAGGTAAAACTTACTTCTATCTTAGGTAAACATATTCTGTAGACTTCATCCAGTAAGAGACATCTATATTCAAAAGAGCAGTCAGCTTTCACCATCCCTCCTCTGTCAGACAAGATCTACTTTTATGAAGTCTTGGCTGGAGCACAGAGTCCCACTGGCCTGTGGCAGCACAATGTGACTTTACATCTTCAGTGTCCTGCTACAACTCCTAGGTCTTGAGGACAAGTATCAAGATATGGGCAAGTGTGAGAAAGTGTGGATTTTGGACATCTTCCATCTCTGAGACCTGATCACTAAGTGACAAGGTCGGCACTTTGCGTGACACCAATTGTTATTGAATCCATCACACTAATTGTAAATCTTGGAGAATCACTGGGTTATTTACATCTGAGTAATTTAAATACAACTTCCATTTTCTTCTTTACATCTTGTAGACCAATGTTCACTTTCCTCATCCATGGACAACAGTACTGGGCAAATGATAAATTACTGAAGGTAATTTCATGCTTCTGCTCCTCTTGTCATCCTGGACTATGAAAGTGGTGACTTCTTGTGGCTGCAGTCTGTGCACACAGGCCATGAATGAACTGATTGCTAGTGATCTTGCTGCTCAGAGGCAGCTTCTAGCTCACTGAGGTCAGCAAGAACGTGAATGATGAATAGAAACTTGCTTCACACTTGCTTTTTCACCCATTCGGTTGGGGCTACTCTTTAACATTGGTCATGGTTTTGCAACTTTGATGCTGGGTCTGGTGAAAGTGTCTGTTCTCACTCATACCAGGGAGTCATGAGGCGAGAGGAGTGAAGTGCTGATGTTTTGCAATTCAGTGGTTTCCTTGCTTCTCTCCTGCTTCCTTTTTTGAGACATTGTTGAACAAGAAGTAGTTCCCAGCAGATGTGTTGCCAATAAGGAATAAAGATTGATTAAGATTTCACATCCTCTCAAAAGCTGAATAGCAACTAATTTACCTCCTGCATCTTCTGCAGAAATGCCTGGAAGAGTCATTACTGAGGGGTGGCTCTGTCCTGATTGTGTGATTTCCCCACTCTGCTTCTTTGGAAGTGCCTGAGGAATACCAGGACCTAAACTATAAGAGATTTTCTTTTTTCTGCTGTTGGGTTTCTTAATTTTGTCCCCTATATATCCCTCCCTTTCTAAGATGGGAAAACTAATGTATTTTTCTCCTAGTATAGTTTCCATTTTACCTAGAAACTCTATATAGACTCCATACAACTTTCAAAGGTATTTGTCTCTCCTGGCTTAAAACTATTTGAAATATACCATCCTACTGTAAACCAAATAATCTTTTCCAAGATCTTAACTCATTCTGACAGACCAAAATGTTCTGTGTGCCTTCATGATGTTCCCACAACCAGTATTACTGGTATTATGTACTCAAGTAGGAGGCACAGGGTAAAGATGGCTGTCTGTCCAAAGTTGCCACAGAAGTGCAGATGTGTACATCCCAGGTGGACTTAACCAGCTTCCAAAGTCAGGCAATAACAATGTGAAGACAGTTCCCCAGATGTCTGCTAGTGGTGTAAAAGAATATCGTTTGGGACTTGGTTCAAATAAAAGCCATAATTCCTGTTTCATTCATTCATCTATCACTGTGCTCTCTATTTTCCTACAGGTGATAACATACCTTGGCAGCTGGGGGTCCTGGTTGTTCCTTTTGGGGGTTCTAAACTATTCATCGTTTCCTCGATTCAACACTCAACAAGGTTTCAGGAGGTGTGTGGGGGAAGGAATCTTCACGTTCTAAACCTTGTGACATAGTCCTGTTTCTCACCTTTCTTTTTTCATGACTCTGCTGTCTCTAGTACTCCACATTGTACATGTCAGCATCAAGTTATAGCAATGAATAACTTTTTAAAAAACTTGCTTCAAGGGTCACCTGTTTCCCATCTGTGAACACAGGATGATATATTTCTCGCTTGCTTCAGACTCTTGCCTTCTAGAAAGTTAAGTCCCTCCACACCTCTTCCAGACCAGTATTTGCGTGGTTTTTCAGCATTATGAAATAATCTGCTCTACCTCCTATATGCCAGAGGAAACTGCTCTGGCTACTGCATCCTTCCACATTTTAGCACTCTTCATATTTTCCTCTTTTATCAGATAGCTCAGGAAGTTAATTCATGTTACAGTGAAGCAGTCCAAATCCTTGAGGCAATCCTAAATTTTGAATGCTTTAGTAAACATATGGGTGTGGGGGAAGTTAAGATGAATGCTTTGGAAGAGAATTTCTCTGGCTTGCTGTGAGCAACAAAGTATGACTTGGACACACATGACCACGTACCAGTGGCTTCAGCTCCCATGGGCTTCTTTTCTTAGCCAAGTCATCTTTCCAGTATATCGTGTTACCACTGGACTGTCCTTTGGCCCCAGGAGCAAGATAATACCAATACTACAAATTTCCTTAATAGGATGTTTTGCTCATAAATTCCCTACTGATTATAGCTAGAGCCTAAAATTGGTGGTCAAGATTTGACTATTAAAGGAGGTATTGCAGTGCTTAAAAAATGAGTACTTTTGCTAAAAAATTATTCTTTCTGCTTATCTCCCTATATCAACAAGAGAGAGAGATGGGAACTGCCAAATGACACGCGAGTACCAGCCTTCGCTAGCTGTGCGGGGAGTTGAGATGCTGTTAGGGAGGTTCTGGCTAGTAAAGGAAAAGTTGCTGAGAGGCACACGATACTGGACAATAAAAACCAATAGTTATGGATGCCAATGGCTATTGGTTTGAGCACCAGCAAAACCAGCAAGAGCTCTAAAAGTTAGGCTGTCTGTGGGAATGCAAACCTGGAGCAAATGCTTTCAAACGGTAGGACGCTAACTGTCCATATTCTGTTGTTGAAGACAATCTGGACCACTCTGGAGTGAAAAATGCTAGGGAAAGGGAAAAGAAGGAGTTGGATTTTACAATATGTTGAGTGGGCTGTCATCCCTGCTCCCAGGGCTACTTCATGGATCTTACTCATTCAATGGTAAAATGTAGGAAGCCTCGGGCACAGTGAGCAGAACCAAGGACTTGTTCCTCCCAGAGCAGTCCTCTTTTTGTCAGGCTCCATTTTGGTTTTTCTCTGGGACACGTGCTTGGTGTCTGGTTAGATACCAAGGTAATGAGGCTGTAAGGTAGTGTTACCTCATGCTTCAATGGATTACCAGTAAACTATGCTTCTAAGTAAACTGAAATCACTGTATTGTAAACACTTAAACGTTTCTTCACCTGACTTCAGAATGGTATTGTTAAATCTGTGATCCTAGTCATTGAAAAGAAACAGGTCAAGTAAATTACATCTTTAGAAAACAAACAACAAAAAGACCCCAACAAATTGAGATTTTGGATGTCTGCTGTGATAAGAACCATATTTTAAACTTCACTGGTTATGCTGACCAGATCTTCATCTGCCTAGTATGAGTAGCTCTGATGTGAATGTTCTTAATCAGATAAATCCCACACACCAATGTTTGCTTATTCTGACTCGAGCATGATTTAGGTAGTGAAAAGTTAGCTCTTAATCTTCTCTCCCCATCAGAGCTTTAAGAAATTTGTTCACTGTAAGCAAGACCTCCCTGGCCTCATAGGTGTGTGCATCTTGAATATTCATTAACGTAAATAAGAGAGAGTTTTCCATGTTTGTTCAAACTGGCTACAAAAAGCAGGTGACTCAGATCTGTCTCCTAGCACTATCCTTAGGTCCTTTATCTGTTTACTAAGAATCTTGGTGCTTCCGTAACCTGATGACCAAAAGTATATATTTCTTCAAAGGGTCCTTTTACCTGATGACTTTTCATCTGTAATGCCAGGTTCAGACAGGACATGTTACCTGGATGAATTGGTTCAGAGTCTTTTCTTAAGAAAGTTTAAAATCTAATTTCAAATGTTATAATGCAGAGCAGTTATGTTATTTGTGATGGTCTTGAAGATATCTGTACAAGACAGAGTATCTTGATGCCTTTAGACAATGTGATTGTGTATTCACAATTCAAGAAAAGTACCACAATCAGCATCTTTTAAAGAGAAACTGCTGGATAACAGAGGGGAAAAAATCTTGCATCTGCTAACTCCACATACACACATTCTGTTTGGCCCATATCCATTTATAGTCACGTAATGAATGAAGATTCTGTAAGAAAGTATTCTGATTTCTTTTGTCATCTATGAATCAATTTGCAAGCTAAAAATTGGGTATGGCAGGAATCTGTGGGACTTGGAAGCTCTAGTCAAGCAGACTTTCAGTTGAGCTACTTTAGTGTGAGAAACCATTTTCCTTCCTATCTGCTATGTTCTCCACCGATNCGGGGGGGGGGGTGGGGGGGAAGAAGAAAATGTCAGTGGTATCACGTGAGCTTGGGTCTTCTGAGCTCACCTACGTTAGATACATAGAGAAAATAATATGATTCCTCTGTCTTTCTTCTCCAGGCAACTTCATATTTCCATCTAAACAAAAATACTTTTCCTCTCAATGTCTGCCCAACTTTCACAAGTGTTATTCACTCCCCAAATGTTGAAAGACCTCTGAAAATGTATTTTCTTCAGGTTAACCCTGTCAGAGTTCTCCATTTGTATGCTGATACTATCACTTAAAAAANCTGATGACTTTTCATCTGTAATGCCAGGTTCAGACAGGACATGTTACCTGGATGAATTGGTTCAGAGTCTTTTCTTAAGAAAGTTTAAAATCTAATTTCAAATGTTATAATGCAGAGCAGTTATGTTATTTGTGATGGTCTTGAAGATATCTGTACAAGACAGAGTATCTTGATGCCTTTAGACAATGTGATTGTGTATTCACAATTCAAGAAAAGTACCACAATCAGCATCTTTTAAAGAGAAACTGCTGGATAACAGAGGGGAAAAAATCTTGCATCTGCTAACTCCACATACACACATTCTGTTTGGCCCATATCCATTTATAGTCACGTAATGAATGAAGATTCCGTAAGAAAGTATTCTGATTTCTTTTGTCATCTATGAATCAATTTGCAAGCTAAAAATTGGGTATGGCAGGAATCTGTGGGACTTGGAAGCTCTAGTCAAGCAGACTTTCAGTTGAGCTACTTTAGTGTGAGAAACCATTTTCCTTCCTATCTGCTATGTTCTCCACCGATTTTCTTTTTTATTTTCTTTTCTTTAATTACGTCATGTTCTTTTGTGCTAACACCCTTCTTGAGCAGCTTACAGATCAGATGAAGTTCAGCAGAGTTGTCACTGTGACCACTAGCTGGCTTGTGCACAGGCCCCCGTGATAATGACAGTGGTCCGTCTTCTTCTCTCGGACAGGTCAACAGAGCGCCAGACAACAGTAACGCTAACACCGTATCTAATAAGAGAGTAGGAAGGGGGTGTTTGTATTGGAGAAGGGTGAGGGGGTGAAAGCCTTAGCTGCTTGTACTCTGATTTGAGAAAACTGCTTTCCANAAAAAAAAAATCAAACCACTCAGATCAGTTTTGTGTTCAGATCTAGCCTCCTCTGCTGGATACACATATTCAAACTTAGTTCATCAGCTTTCTTCACTAAAAAAACCCAGTGTTATTAATTAGAGCTTTCTGAACTGTGTATCTCTTTGGTTATAAATATGATCATGATTAATTTGTATCCGAGAATACAAATAATATCTCTGTAACATTCTATCTTATGCTTTATTTAGAAGTATAAATCAAACTAGTGTGTAGTGTAAAGGAATCCACATCTAAAGTTGAAAGATTTTTTTGTGTATGTGTCTTCCTGCAAACCAATAACATCAGACTTTTGAAATCCAAAAGCTGAGTAATTTCTGGGTTTTTCCTTTTATCTCAAGTTTTTTCTTTTTATCTCAAGTATAGATGGTACAGACTGTTTTAGATACTTAGTAACACAATCCTGTTGGTTTGGTCTGGAGGTACATAGGTAGATCCCACTAACAGCCAAAAAAAAGAAAGCTTGACCCGCCCCCTCCAGTCTAAACATATGCATTAGGAAATGCCTCTTCATTCCAAGATGGAAGTATACTTCCCTGCACCAAAAGACTTCTGAAGCCTAGCTAATTCCTGTCTAGGTATAAATCAGTATTTTCCTGAATTGCCTGAAGCAAGCAGATATATGACTTTCGTTCTGATTCATGAACTGCAATATAAAGTATTTGATCTTACAGGGTAGCTACTGGACTAGAATAGAACTCCACATTATTTAACATCAGCAATATAGTTCTGAAGTTCTGCAAATACTGGGTCATACTATACTGAACCTCTGAAGCACTTGAAACAATTTTAATAGATGGACTTGTAAGAGAGCAGTCCTACCTTGGGAGTGTAAGGTGTTCAAGTAAATTATTTCCTTTTAAAGCAAAATTTAGAAAGTTAGAGCATACGAGCTTACCTGGATTGAATTTGCTGTATATTTGCACACACATGGAGCCATGCAATTAAGAGTGTAGAAGTAAACTTTCTAAAGTTATGCAAAGGAGTGTAGCTTGTCCCCAGTGTACCCCTTATCCCGGGTTAGTGGGCAAACCCTGCCAGCCTAAGGTTTATGCCGGGGTGTGTGGTGGTGGTGGGCATTTTTTATTTGATTGGTTTTACCTTAATGGTCAGCCGAAGGATTCGGGACAGTGTCCATCACTGCACCCACTGTCAAACTTATATACAACCACAATTTCTGTATTTCCATTCTACATTTTTAGCCTTTGCCTTATCCTATGCAGAATATCAATCTATACTCAGCTCTTTGGTTCTTTGATTAATGAACTACCAGTTCTGTTGGCAAGAGAAGGTGGGGCGCTCTTATTTGGTTTGGGGTTTTGTTTGCTTGGGTTTTGGGTTGGGGTTTTTTGGGTGGGGTTTTTTGTTTGTTTTTTTTTTATTGTTTGTTTGGCTTTTTTTTTTTTTGACAGCCCAATCCTTTGCATTTCCAGCAAGCAAAGGATAAGATTTTTGCCCTTCCGCCAGTCCTTCTACTGGAAATAAATAATTATACAATTAACTTAATTCAACTCAGAAATTATTCATGTGTTATAAGCCAATGTTTGCAGAAGTCCACGCCTATGGAAGAGGTGGCTAGCCTGTCTGCCCAGCTCAGATTTTGTTTACCATAATGTTTTTGGGTAATTAGCATGAAAGAATAAATTGTGATTTTAATATTATTATTGTTTTGTATTTCAGAATACAAAATGTTTTGGATAAAGTTTAAAAAAAACCCAGAGCATAAAGTCAGACATTTTTGGATTTTTTTTTTTATTTGCAAAAAGGTTACATTCTAAAACTTTGTCTATCTCACTACTTGTTCCACAAAATAATCTTTTAGGATTGAGCTGCTGGAGGAGATGACTAAAGCAAGAATTCTGGGTGTGTCTAGCATAATATTTTGGAGGGAATAGTTATTATGGAATGGAATAGTAAAGGAGAAACTCGTAAATCACTTATCTTGCAACCCTTACAATTCTTAGGATAACTATACTGAATCCATAACACTTACCCAGAGAAAGATATCTTTCAATACAGAAGAGTCTCAGCACAATTTTTGTGTTTTTACCACTGCTATATTTAACAGAATAACTGCTTCCACTACTATGTGTTTTCCCTATATGCATAAGATCTTGTCTCCTGAAGAAGCCATGTAAAGGAAGCTAATTCTTTTCTACAGTACCAAAAACCCCCCACAAACCCTTTGTGTTTTCAGATACATTTTAGGCAAGAGAATGATAAAATGGGCTCTATCTGTACAGGTGATTTCGTGACAAATGTTGAGTCTGTAAAATAATAATCCTGAGTCATTAGTTTCTCTCACAGTCTTTCTGCTCCTCCTACGGGGGCAACTGCCTCCACCATCTTTAAGTTGCAAAAGTAGAAATGTGGTAAAAGCTTTCTCTATTCCTCTGCTAGCTTTGCTTCTTCTCAGTAAGAGAATTGCTGGCTAGTAGCTTTTCCTCCCCTTTTGGATATAGCTCAGTGGCAAAACACCTTTCAGGTTCAGACAGTTTCCCTGAGGATGCTGGACTCTCCTTTTGAATATGTACGGCTGACAACACATTCCCTGCATAAGATTACACCATTAAATTGGCATCTAAGTCCTTTCACTCATGTGGAAAAAAGCTGCCTGTTATGTATGTACTTGAAACTCTAAAGCCCCATCCATACATGGTGATGTGTCGTCAGTCTGAGAGAAAGTAAGAAATCCTTCATTTATAGATCAGTTCAGACACTAGTCTTGTAGGCAAAGGGGAAGATAACTTCTAACGTGGATCTTTTCAAGTGGCTTTTCTTCTGATTGGGGGTTTTTTCTGAGTTGTTAAACTATTATTTCCAATTCCCACTTGGAACTCAGTGCAGCTTCAGGAGCAACTGTGCTGATACAAATGAAGGGGGAGTGCAGTGGCAGAGGAGAAAGAAGGAATGGCAGAGCAGAAAGCGGGACCACAGTATCTTAAAGTAATATTGTTGATAAAGGCAACACCTTACAAAGTGATAGTCTCATGGGGAGAGCCTGAGAAATGACAGAATGACAGAACTCTTGTTCATTTCAGCCTGTATTGTTTTTGTTAGTATTACCTAATGCAAAATAATGCTGCCTTGTGATTTCCTGCACATGGTTTTAAAATGTGAAACCCATTGATCACATGGCAATTCCTTACCCAGTTTGAAGCATGGCTGCTTGCAACAAAGTGTTAAAGCTTCAGATGTTCTTGCAAAAAAGACAACTTCTGTGTTTCTGTTCTGAAAGTTCAGGACTCGGCTAGTTTTGCAACGCTGCTTCACTGGTCATTTCTAGTAACATATTGCTCATGAGAACAGCAGTCACTGGTTTTATAGTGGTGCGTGCTTGCGTTTAACGCCTCTGAGCTGCAGATTTTACCAGGATGTTATATCTCCAAATTTATTTTTTTTAGGCAGCTTTGGAATCTAAAAGATCATGTTTACTTACTAGTTGTTGAACCGTAACAGAAATATGAGATTAAATGCAGTATTATCCCTTCTCATCTCTATTTGGCATTCTGCAGAGCAAATTGGAAGCACTTACAGAAAAATAAAAGGTAACTAAAAGATTTGGTGCAGCAATACATGTACGTACAAGTTCACTACAGAAACAAAAATTCATATATATATATATAAAAGACAAATTACTTTCCCCTCATTGACACAAGAATTTAGGAAGAGATTTACTTGGTCACTGCTTCAAACTATGGTTCAGAAAGAACTTCAAGCAAGCTTTGTACCTACTGCATCTAACCCAAGAACACCTAAAATAACCAAGTGAATATATCATACCATTCTTTGAGATGCCAACACTATGAAACACTAAATTATCTTTCAAAAGAATGGCGAGAAGTCATCACAAAGATGTTCTACACCGGTTTTGTAGTACGGTGTCTGAACTCTTTAAATACGTTTGACAGCTTCATTATCTCTTTTAAAACAGGCAGTTGACACCAGCAAATAAGGTGAAATCCAGTATGAATTACATCAGTTCATTTATGGTTGAAACCTTTACGCTGTTAAGATAATTTCTATATGCATCTACTTACTACTGGACTGTGACATTTTATAAAATAATGAAGAACCTCTAGTGTCATATTTGCCTACATTTAGCTCATTTTAATCCAAAGTCCAGGAAGCTTGCTGAGATGATTTTAAAAAAATATAGATCGTGTAATGTTATAAAACATAAACAGCAGCAACAACAAAGGATAGCTGAGAAGCAAATTTGAACAGAAGCATCACTAGCAAATGTAAAACACGAATGCATGTAATACACAGAATTCATAATAGCTTACTACAGATCAAGAGAGCCACCTACATCTTTCCAAATACCCCTAAAAGTAAGTCATTCTGGAAAGAAACCTGAGTATGGCAACTT
>VXBO01011935.1:77494-104548 GCA_013400135.1 Rhinoptilus africanus | reverse complement strand
CCCCCCCCCCCCCCCCAGCCGGAGCCGCCATCGCCGCCTAACATGAGCAAACTGTCGTTCCGGGCCCGGGCGCTGGACGCGTCCAAGCCGCTGCCCGTCTTCCGCTGCGAGGACCTGCCCGACTTGGCCGAATATGCCTCCATTAACCGGGCCGTGCCGCAGATGCCCACGGGCATGGAGAAGGAAGAGGAGTCGGTACGTNGGGGGCGCGGGGAAGTTGTGGCTGCGGGCGCGGGAGCGCGCCTGGCGGGGGAGCGGGGAGGAACGGGCGGGCCCGGGGAGCCGAGCGCGGCCCGCTGCTGAAGCGTTGTTGCCTTTGCCTCCCCCTGACAGGCGGTGAGGCTCGGTCCGCCGCCGAGCTGCTCCAGACAGAACTTAGCGGTGCCTTGCTAGTACAGTTTTTATTTGCTGCCAGAAATAGAAGGTGGAAGGGTTTCTGCTTAGGCTTATTTGAAAGCCCCAGAAGTGCCTTCAGAGACAGCCGTGATGTAAGTAAAATCGTGATGTTCACCACACAGAAATACAGAAGTCAGTGCTGAAGTATTACTCAAAGTAAGAAAATCCGTGTTTGGAGCCCGAACATCTGAGACTTCTGTCTCAGTTTTGCTGTCTCGGTGGAGAATGAAACTTAAACCTTTTTGAACTTCAGGATCACTTAATCATTCACTCACCGTGTTCCAAGCTAGGTGTAACATTCAGTAGTTGTTATTGCTGAAGATTCCTGCTGAAGCAGGTTATTTGTTATTTTCAGTGCTTGCAGATCTTTAGTTATTTCCTTATTATGTTTTCCACTTTTGTGCATTAAGCACAGCAAATAAGAGAACTGTAGAAATACAGTTATGTAAACAGGTTTTCAAAAGTAGTGATAAGAACGAACAATTTCATAGTCTTGAGTTTTGCTAGCTGTCAAACTTCCATTATCCTTCAGAGATGTTCAAGGCCAGGCTGGATGGGGCTTTGAGCAACCTGGTCTGGTGGGAGGTGTCCCTGCCCCGGGGTAGGGAGGTTGGAATTAGATGATCATTAAGGTCCCTTCCAAATCTAACCATTCTGTGTTTCTAAGATGAGAGGCTTTAAAGTTCCTGTTTATATTTCTAGATGTAGCAAACTTTGAGTTACTTCTCTGAAACTTAAAATGCACTTACCTTCTTTAAACGTAGTCTTTGTGGCACTAAGTATTTGGTTAAGTCTAAGTTTACTCTAAGTTAACCGAATCTGTGAATTTTTATGAAATGTCTTAGAGTCATAGAATCATTCATAATAGTCTTCAGGCTGAATGATTTCTAGAGAGTAGTACTCTTTGCATGTTAATTGTCTTCACTCAGTTACTATTCTCTCATCCTTTTATGTTGGTGTGTTTGGGTTTTTTTTATGGTTTTGTTTTGGTGGTTATTTTTGTGAAATGAAGGTGCGCAGTAGTATTTAAGCAGTAGGTAGCTGTACTTAGTTGTTTGTGTTTCTTTTGATGCAGTAGATGTGTTCTAAATTGGTACATGTAGATTCTGAATATGAAAGAAAGCATCCTTGATTTCCACTTGTACCAGAATTTAAAATTTTGTTATGTTTGTTATGATGCTTTCTTGTCGAGTTAATTTCTCAGTTGAAGTAAGCAAGTGTGCATGCATGCTTTTATTTATGTAGAAATGTCAGGTTGCTATCTTTTCTTTTGCTGTTTGCCTGGCAGTTGCAAGTTTTCAGGCTAGAAAATTACATGGGGTAACTATATAGCCTCCATAAACCCAGAGATACACGTCCTAGCTAAGGAAAAGTAGTCATGGGCAACAGAGTGTTAATTGTAAGACTTGTTTCTGTGGCTTTTGTTTACTAAATCTAGCTTTGAGGGTTAAACTTCAGAGCTGTAGATGTAAGTAGACACTTCCCACAGTTAAAGCTTATTCATGCCTTTGTTTTAAATATGTGTATACACATACAAACACTCATCCCCCAAAAAATTTGCCTGCCATCAGCAAACACAGGTGTTTTCCTGAATCTTTTTTGGATCTTCTTACATAAAATAGTTGATGTTAAACTCTTCCCCCTTCCTGTTTCTGTAAACTTGCTAAGTTTCCTTCCTTCCCTTTTTTTGCCCCAAGAAGCTTTCTCTTCAGTTTCATATTGGTGTTGACAACAGTGAGATGTGGTTGTTCACGAAAATTATGGGAAACTTGACAGGTTTAATATCCCACTAAGTTCTGTTTCCCAAACTTCATGCCATGGAGGATTTAGGAAAGTTGGGAGTTGTATGTGTTATGTAGCACTTGGAGACTTGAGTTAGAGGTTTTTTCCCCCTAATACTTATGAAAATAATAGGTATTTTGTATTATCCGTTTTGTTACATATAGATGGCAAAGCGTCCATAAGAATCTGGGGAGAAGGGGCAGGTTTAACTAGTGTCAACAGGCATTTATAACTGTTTTATAAATAGAATTCTGACATTGCCTTGAGTTTTGCATAAACGTAATTTTAAATGAACACATATTTTGAGTTAAGAGTTCTCCTCTTGACTAAATAACTTTCCCTAGGGAAAAATGCAATCAAAGAGATTTAATATTCAAGCATCAAGTCACAAGATATTTAAATGACTAATTAGTGTTTTGATGCACAAAAAGGAATCTATTTTGCTTCCCTTTCATCTTATCTTTCTCCCATCCTGTTCCTGCAAAGAATAAATGTGGAAAATAGTACATCTTCATTATTAGAACTGGAAACTTCAGTTTAGCAGTCATGTTCTCTGTAAGAGTCTTCTGAAGGCAAAACAATCTTTCTAAGTTGATCTGAGTTCTAAAATATGCAATTGATAAGAAGGATATTATAACTCTTTAAAAAGCAGTGTCTGCTAAGGGCCTTCAAGTGATGTTAATTTTGTTAACAAGTGGAGTATACCTTTCTGCTTAGTAAGTCATAACTTCAGTTAGTGGGTTTTTTTGGAGGTAAAAGACTATAGCAAAAAGCTCCTTGGCACGGACACAGTGGTACTTGAAGTTATCAACTGGTAACTGTGTTCTGACAGTTGGTTTAGCTCCCAAGTTTCTAGGGTAAACACATTGTGGCTGTTGCCAAGTCTGTTGCTAAATCTAAGAAACTAAAAACTATCAGGAGACATATGCATCTCTAAAAAAGAAAAGCCTTCAAAATGTAATGACATTTCTTATCCAATACTAAACACCCCCTGTATTACCTCAAAATCCTGTTTTTGAGCAAAACATCCTTATCGCTGTAATTTTGAGGACTAGGCAACAGACCGCTGTTAATAATAACAGTAATGCTGATTTGGCTAATGAGTCCGTTTTAATTCGTAACTGCTTGAAATAAAGAAGTAGATGGATTGGATTTGTTCATCCTTTGTCAAGGATTTTTTTTAAAAAGTGTTAATTTGTGTGGCCTGTTGTTTTGTGGTTTTTGAGGGGGGTGTTGCTTTTCTTTTCCTTTAACTGAAAATTCAGATTCTAGACTGAAAGGAGACAGCTGGAAAACCAGAGCTGATAGTTATTTGAAGTAAAATGCTTAACTGAAAAATTAAGACAGACTGAATCTTTTTGGATATATTCAGTAACTTATGTTTCAGAAAGAAAGCATGCATAGCTGTACAGTCATCCTAGGTTTGGTGGCCTTCAACCAAACCAAGGAAACTACACTTGTTTTCCCTTCTTTTTTCTAAAGAGAAGGGAGATAGGACACACACTGCATTCCCAGGCTCTAGGTTCTCTTAGGTAAAAAAATAGAAATTTAGGGGGGATTTTGATTGAGACTTTGTAGATAATTTAAAAAAAAAAAAGTGTTCAGAAAATTATTGTGAATATAGTTGGCTTGTTGTGTTGTGGTTTTGGTTTTTTAAGAGTTAAGGAAAAAGCAAAAAGCCATGTGTTTGAAGTACCTCACGTCAACATTTATAAGGCATACTGAAAATGTCAGGGAGTGTGAAATTCATAGCTGAAGCAATACCTCAGCAAAGATTAGTGTGTGAGCAGAGAGAGTTCTAAAAAGTGCCCTAGTACACCTCAGAGAAATGAATTGTCCAAATAGGAAAATACGGCTATGTTGATGACATTTCCAGAATTATTCACGGTGCTGTGGGTATGGGAATTATGGGTTGAGGAGTATTTTCTTTCGTTTTTTCCTTGAGTGAGTTTGTTATCCTGATGTAAATGCAGATATTACTATGGCCGTACTAAGGTTTTGGTTGTTATATTTCCATTTAGCCTTGTGCATGTTCAAGTTTGTCTAGGTTAGATGCACATTTTACATCAGGTAAACTTTTCTAAATCCCGCTGTCTCTGTCCTTGGTGTTGAGGCAGGGGGGAGAGAGAATCGAGCGGTGAGAAGTCCTGTTTCTTTGTTGTATTACTCTTAACTCCCTCTTGTAAATAAGATCGTGGTCCAGTGGTTAATCTTTGTCCTCTTCTTAACTCTGGGGTAGCAGCTTTCTTGTTCTACAAGACTTCTGCCAGACTGATGCACTGTGCGGAGTTCTGTCCTTAAGGTTCAGAGTTTAAAATTCGAGCTTGCTTTCTCATTTTATTTAGTGTTGCTAGTGGCAAATAGAAGGATTAAGCACCCAGAGGCTGAAATTTTTGGCTTATTTAAGTTCATTCAGTTCTTACTGTTTGCCTTTGCATATATGTTATGACGTAACTACCAGGTTGCATGGAAGGTGGAATTAAGTCTGTGTGCACAACTGTCATCTGTAAGTACTGTCATGCTATGTTACCTGGTGTTTGAGCAAACTGTTGAGATAGTTTATAATGTAGCTTAAAATGTATCTTTAAATCCACAGTTGTAGTTATCTTCCCTGCCCTAGCTTTGGGGATGTTTAAGAAAGGCTTATTTGATAAAATTTCATTATTAGACATAATTTTTTTTTTTTTTGCTGGTATCAGTGTGAACTGTCATTATTTGCTGAATGCTATGAAAGCCCTGATGAAGATAACCCAATGATCATTCAAATGCTTCCAAACACTTCAAACATATATAATACAGTGTTTCTTAATGTAGCAAAGCACTACTTGGTTAATTGCCCATTTACGAAGTTTGGGTAGATTCAAGGATCCCATCCTCTCCATTAAAGTGCCTTGAGGACAGCTACCTTAGGTCTCCTTCAAGCAACACCTGTTCAGAAAATACACCTTTCTCTTCCCAAATCTATACTGGAGGCATTGGGAAACTAATGTATCTGGATTTTCTTGCTGCTGAAGCAGCTGGTTTTACCTTATCAAGGAAAAAAAGTGTCAAGGAATGTACAAGAAAGAACCTATATATTGTCATCTAAGACGTGATGAATTTAAAAATGCGTGAAGTAAGTTTATAGCTGAGTGTAGTGAGTCAATGCATGAATGGTTTTGAATTACACATATACGTTTCACTAAAGGTCTAATAGTCTTTTTTGTTTGTTATGTTCTTCCCAGTTTAAGAAACTGCATCTCTGTGTGCTTCCTAGAAGGATTATTTTCTGCTAATTGAACAACAGTTTATGTGGCGTCTAAGTACTCTTAAAATAACCACTACATTGCTGATGCACAATTCACCGATATTAAGTGTTTTAGAATCTTGTAGGGGCAATCGGAATTATATGAATGTAAAGTCATAACAGGTACTGTCACTGAATCATCACTTCTAAGTCTGGATATTGTTTTTTTTTGATGTAGAGTCAGGAAAGTCACTGTAAAGTTTTTACCTTACTAACAGAAGAAAATCTGCTTGCCACTGTCACCCCCACCCCCTGGTTGTAGAATTCAAGTATAATCTTAAAATAGATGAACTGAACTCCTTTGATGGTCTCTTCCTAGACTAGGAGAGCTGAAACATTAATGGATCCAGAAGTGAATGGGGAGAGTAGAGGCAGGTTTTTTTGCATACTCTTTGGTTCAGGAGTCCTGGGAGCTGGAAGAGTATTGCTTCCTGTTTATCTCCTGTTCCCCCTTGTCTGGCTTTTCTGTTTGCTCATAGTGGGAGGAATTGATTTTATATACCAGTCTAATCTTTTTTTTATGATTATTTTAAACACACTTAATGTGTAGATTAGATTCCTAAGAGCATACATGTTTGATAATTTCATAGGAGGGGAACAGAGAAACAAGGGCTTGTTGCAATTTTGTGTAAAGCAACAGTCTACAAACACCTCACTTCAGAGCTGGAAGAGGTTTTTATGTGAGCTCATATAATGGCCTTAATTTTACCTTTTAGTTTGGTATTGAGCTTAGTAACTTATTTCAGATATATCTGTGTGAAAAAGATCTGAGATCCTTAGCTAGAGAATTTTGAGAGAAAAAAAAAAAGTGACAGCTCACCACTAATGGCCAAATTTCAAGTATGAGAAAACTCCCATACCATGTCAAAATATTCAAGGGATGAAAAGTTTTTCCACCTCTCTCCCTGTGCCCAGCTCCCAGCTATTTAGTAATAGTGGCAGCTTACTGTATATTACACCTCCAGTTACACCAAAGCTTTCTGTTCCATGGTGTTTAATGTTGGAAGGTATTCTGTGCACGTGAACATTCATGCAAATTAGGAAGTTTGACTGATGGTGAGAAGTGGCTTCTATAGTGAGCAATTTATGCACTGTCTCTGACTACCTAAAGAAACTGGTTAATTCTGTAGTATGAAACCCATCTGTGTTTTCCTTTAGGAGTCAGACGGATGGTGGTGGCATAGGCTTCTATTACAGATCGGTGGAATTTGTTGAGGCTGGAATGAGATTGCCCATCCCAATTTGAAATCAGAAGCAAAACTTACCACGTTCATGTAGGAACAAGTACAGACCATACCTGTGGGATTTGACAACTTCCTGGAAGCTAGCAGTTCTGTGTAAAAGTTTAGGAACCATGATAGACAGCCTGTTGTTATGCCATAGAGAAGCCAGGCACTAACTTGAAGTTGTGAGCAGGGGACTGCCATGGCAGATAACGGGCTGTTAGTTCTGTATATGATGTCAGTTAAACATGTAATAATGGTGAAGTTGTACATGTCATATTCTACATTAATGTTGAAAATACTTAAAATTTCAGAAAATAATGAGAAGAGTTGCTTGATGATCAGTGCCTTAGGCAGGTCAGAGGCTTCTCCAGGAAGTCCAAATCCTTTTGTGAAATGATGGAGGATATGCATTAGCAAACACACTTCGGAACAATTTCAAGTCAGGACATTTGTGTTCTAGGCAAAGGACGTTCTTTTTCTAATTTGTTTACTGCCTATATGAGTTTTATATGTATAAAAAAGCAGTTTAATTCCTCCTAAAAAGCTGTTCCAGAAAGGCTAGATGTACATCAGTCTTAAGGAATTACGGATGTATGCATAATCAAATTGTTTCTGACCTTTTCTTGGTTCCCCAGTAATTGCACAAAGAGAAGACATGTAACAGCAGTGGCTTTACTCATAGCGGAGTTAGCTACAGTGAGACCAATATTTCATGTTCAGACTTAAAGACAAAAAAAGGTTAGCCTTAGTAGTTATTTACAGTGAGGATGGTTAACCGTTGGAAGAGATAAAAAGTCTCTCTCCTATTAGACTGGAGAGGGGAAAAAACTCACAAACATAACTTTGTTAGCAGTATTCTTAGTAGCACAAGAAGGAATACAACTGGCAGAGTGTTGGTTTTAAAGGAGGGGAGCTTATGTCAGTGAGTGATTTTAAGGCCAGGCTTGTGTGGAAAGACATTGCCTCCTGGGAATCTTCACAGCCTGTCTTAAAGAGGAGCCCCGTAAGGTTATCTTCCCGACTTTTTCAGATTTGATCTATCACATGATGGATTTCAGTGAAGGATCAGGACTTGGGGGTGCTGTGGACGAGAGGTTCAACATGAGCCATCATTGTGCACTTGCAGGCCAGAAAACCAGTCGTGTCCTGGGCTGCATCAAGAGAAGTGTGGCCAGCAGGTCGAGGGAGGTGATTTTCCCCCTCTACTCCACTCTCATGAGACCCCACCTGGAGTACTGCATCCAGTTCTGGAGTCCCTGCTACAAGAAGGATATGGACATGCTGGAACGTGTCCAGAGAAGGGCCACGAGGATGATCAGAGGGCTGGAGTACCTCTCCTGTGAAGACAGACTGAGAGAGCTGGGGTTGTTCAGTCTGGAGAAAAGAAGGCTCTGAGGAGACCTTATTGTGGCCTACCAGTATCTTAAGGGGGCCTACAAGAAAGCTGGTGAGGGACATTTTAGGATGTCAGGTAATGGTAGGACTAGAGGGAATGGATTAAAGCTGGAGATGAATGGATTCAGAATGGATATTAGGAAGAAGCTCTTCACCATGAGGGTGGTGAGACACTGGAACGGGCTGCCCAGAGAGGTGGTGGAAAGCCCCATCCCTGGAAGATTTTAAGGCCAGGCTGGATGAAGCTCTGAGCAACCTGATCTAGTGGGAGGTGTCGCTGCCCATGGCAGGGGGGTTGGAACTAGATGATTTTCAAGGTCCCTTCCAACCCTGACAATTCTATGATTCTTTTGATTGTATACAGTAAAATGTTAATAACAGTAGTAGTGGAAGGGGGGAATAATTCAGTAACCCTCATGTTTGAGGATCAGGGTGAAGTGACATTATTTTTCTTTTCATTTTAGTAGCTAACGTCCTGCATTATATTCCAGTAAATTTTTAAGTTATTCACAGGCACTGGCCTAATATTAATTTGTTACAGGTAGGAAAAAAGTGCAATGTGGCAAGCCCTTAAATCCGCTTATGTTTTCTGTGTGTCTATTTGTGTGGGAGTCTGCTCTGGTAGAACAGAATGCTGTAATTCTCTGGTTTTAGGTATGTGTAGTAAGTTATTTGTTATTTTTCCACTTCATTTCCACTTTCTACTTGTAAGAGGAAAAACTAACATCAAGGAATGCATCGAATGTCTAGTGTGTTAGAATAAAAATGCTGGCTGCTGCTTTTGTGTCTGTATGTATTCTCTTCCTGCTTAATAAGCCTTTATGTACACCCTGATCTCCCTTCCACCAGTGTATGTGGTTTTCTGTTTATTCAGCTGTATGTACATTCGAGGACTAGCCCTGTTCTGGGGGGATCTTTCTGGTTAAACAAATAAGCGAAGGTGAATTGATGGAATAAAAGTTTGAAAACTTCCTGGTCTGTCAGTCTCTTCAAGCACAGGTAGTTTGAGTGAGAGAGGAAACTATCCTCTTCAGGTTTAAGTACCACTCTTAAAGATTTGTTTCCTTTATATTTAATTAGGAGTTAAGAAATTCATACTTTTTTGAATTAGAAGCTTTCAAGAGGGCGGTATTGGAAAGGATTGCTTTCCATCATCCGCTTACATTCATACCTTTATACCTATTTCAGGACTTCAAGGTTGTTCCTTCCTGGTTGTGAATAGAAATCAATTATGGATCTTGTAGCCTGCCTTTAAGATGTATTAAGCTTAAATTTGAGGAGAGTGAGTCGTAGCAAAGGCTGCCTTATATATACAGTTCATGCTGCTGTCCCTTTTCTGTTATAATTTGAAGGGCAGTAGTAGAATAGACAGAATAGAATAGACTATTTCGGTTGGAAGGGAGCTACAGTGATTATCTAGTCCAAGTACCTGACCAGTTCAGGGCTGACCAAGTTAAACCATGTTATTAAGGGCATTGTCCAAATGCATCTTAAATACCGACAGGCTTGAGGCATCAACCACCTCTCTAGGAACCCTGTTCCAGTGTTCAGCCACCCTCTCGGTAAAGAAATGCGAGTCTTCTGGTGGCTCACTGATCAGATGTCCAACTCAAAGCATGCAAGGTGTTAGCATGGAAAGCTGAATTCTGCATAAGCTTCTGTTTCCAGATTTTCCCTTTCAAAACTCAAGGATTTTGTACAAGGCTGTGTTGAAATGAAAGTGTAATCATTATGGATTAAAGATGCGGAAGAACAGTGCAAGTTGCTTTGCCAAACTTTGTTGATCTGTAATGTGTCTCACCCAAAATGTGTTTCTTGGCATGGGTATGGAAACACTCGACATAACTTGGTCTGTTTACTTTTCTGTCTGTGCCATTATCAATCCCCACGTTAGTCTGTCTACATAGTAGGTGTCCTTTTCCAGTCATTTCCCAAGATTAATTATTTGAAATGTACTGTTCTCTTGTGTTTTCAAATTCTCTAGTTTTGTTTCCCTTCTTAAGTTTCTCTGAACACTGGTGATAAAATTATATTCCTGGTTTCCCCTGTGCCTTTATGTTTTGCGTAAGAAATGCAGCTTTTAACTGTGGTAAACTAAACCCCCCACCCCCAGTCCTGTATTAGTATTTCAGCAGGATGTGTGCTGTGTGCCTATTTGATACTTGATTTTTCTCAGTACTATAAGTACAAGAAAAAGAATTCTGAAAAGAGTGGCAGAAAACAGGAACTGACTTCAGGAAGATTTTACAGTATTGTGGTCTGATTGACAGTATTTACAATTCAGTAGCCTAGATATATCTCAGAAGAGAGATGAATTTAAAACAACAGGATGTTTTTATTGGAAAGTCTGGGAGTAGGGCTACAGGTAAGAGACAACTTGAGCTTGAGCCCTGCAGAATTTTTGTATTTTATATGGTTACTGGAATCCTTTAAGTGAGTTACTTATACAAAACTGTTGGATCCTTATGGATAAATTTATGGACTCTCTTCTGTTTCTCAACAGTTTTTTTATTTTTTGTACTATTGTTCTTTTTGCCAAACAGTATGACCTTGTTTGGCCTTTTCTTGCTATTTATTTTTATTTTGTTTTGATAGAAGAAAGTTATGATTAATCTTGGTGCACTAGCTCTGCTTTCTAATGAAGATGCTGTGGTCTTAAACTAGGCTAAGTACTATATGAGACTGTGGAAATGTTAGGAATAAAGGTAGTTTAGTATTCACAGCCCATCTTGGGAAACTGATGTATTCATCAAGCCATGACTTCAAAAAACTTGAAGGTAAGTCAGTAGGTAAGACTTAATTTTCTTGCAGTTTGTATGAGGGGAAAGAACTTAAGCTACCAAAACTGAAGTGAGCCAGCTTCCCTTTTTTTGTCAGTAATGGAAGGTTTATTCAGTGTGAAAAAAGTATGCATGGAAATTAGTGAAACATGCATATTTACAAAGTGCTTCTGCCTAAAAAGGTATCTTTACCAGAACCGTAGGGTAAGAGTGGCTAGCAGAACTTCGTGTTGTGTGTTCATTCTCTCAGCCTTCCTCTGAAGGGATGGGTATTTGATGTGTCTTGTCTTGAGAGGATATTTAGAAATTTGCTTCATGATAACTAAATATTGAAAACAAAGTTGGCCTGTCTTGGTCTGGAACAGAAATGGGTGAGGGTTTTTTTATGAACTTCAGGGCTTTATTGGAGGAATTTGTTGCATTTAATGCATTTGCCCCTATGTCTGGCTTGGTTTCCCGTAGCATCTGTATTTTTTCTGTTGAAAGACCTTGAGCTGGTAGATGGTAGTTAAATGTTGTCTTTGGGAGCTTTAGCTGGCTTTTCGGTAGCTGGAGTGCAGGCTACAGAAAGTCCTAGAAATAAAACCAAAACCTTAGCATTGATAAAATCTGGAGAAGCTGGTGAGGGAAGAGAAGCCCTGAAGTGCTCCTGATAAGTTTGTTATGGAGGAAAATGTACTGCACATTATTTACTAGCTATAATTTTTAAGTGTTAATAAGGTATGTTGCATGACTAATCCAATCAGAAGATAACAGTTTTATCATTGTATGGCAGGATACAGTGATGATATATGACGATCCTGTATGGCATAATAGTATGAAGTTCCAAAGCCATCTGGAAGCAATAGGAAAAACATTAATTAATATCCCTGTTGGTAAATGAGAGCCTACCAAAAAATCAACCCTGTAAAACCAAGCCCTCTATTTGTTCGTTATTGATTCTTTTCAGCAGGTAAAGAAGGTCCTTGTGCATGACAGTAACTTGATTATTTTTAAATGTTGTATCCAGTTTTTGACTTAATTCTGTATTTAAAAAAAAAACTAAAGTGAGGTATCTGACATCTTATTTTGGCTTGTATTAAATTAAATTGTAATTTCTCCGGTATAATTTTCTGGAAAAAAAATAATTTGAAAGTTTTCCAGTGTTAGTCTTCTCATGAATATCATTGTCATGTCTCTCAGCAGTGTAAGTTTGACCTCTTACTTGGCCTGTGCTCAAGGGAACTCTGGATAAGAAGCACTTCTTTAGTTAATAGAGAAGGGAAAGATGTAGCAATAAATTTGCTAGAGAGAGTCTCTTGTCCCAGGCTGTTTTGCACTGTGGTCAGGAGCGTACGTACAGTTTGCTTCTCTGTTTATACTGGATGTTTGTCTTGTTTTTGTGGTTTATTCCTACCGTTAACTGGGAGAGTTGAGTGTGCATGTATGTTAAGCTGCGGTGTAATTTCTCTTCAGATGGTCATGGAGCGAAATTCTAGCTGAGAAGTGTACTCTTATGGATTGTTTCAATACTTTGTTCTTTCACACTTGTTAAATATGAATTACGGTTCTCATTGCCTGAGAATGCTAGACAGTATTTATTGCTGAGGATTTGAAGGAAGTCAGACCACCACTTTAGCAGATGGCACTGTCTGCACAGGTGGAATTGAAATTTGAGGTCCTAAGCCGGCTTTTGGCAGCAGTACTGTTTCCAGGGATGGAGAGAACATCATTTTACTTTGACTTACAGTTACTGAACTAATTCTACTTGGCCAAATCTTTGTCATAATACTGAAGAGATGGAGGAAGTAGGAATACATTGTCTTGTGGATAGCTAGATCTGCTTCATAGGATAGTTCCCTTTAACTTAGCAACTGGGAAAGGAATAAAGCCTACTGAAGGAAAAAGCCATGCAATACCGCGTGTTTGAGAACTGCAGGTAGTTAGTTGCCAGAAGTGCGCTGTCAGAAATGACCAAAGATGCAAAAGAAAAAAAGTTGAAAATCCTTTTCGGTGTCTTCAAGCTATTACTGTAAAAAGCTCTGAAGTATTAGTCTTGAAGACTTTTCTTTCCAGTTTTGGTGATGTGTTGATAGACCTAAGGGAAACTGCCCCCACAACACTGGGGCTTAAGTGTGGTCCTAAGTACCATAGCGACTTCTTTGTGATACCAACCTGTGGCAAGTGCTTTGTCATCTCTGTTAGAATTTGCTGTTAACAACACATTTTATGTTTATGCCTTGTTTTTCTCACTTTGCGTTATAGTGTTGATTTTGCTTTCTATTGATCAGTGCTTTTTATCAGTCGGTTACTATTTGATCCATCGTTTTCAGCAAGGGGGAAAAAATGCAGGAGTCTAGAGAATGATCAGACTGTTTAATGTGGTAAGCCGTATGAAACTGAGACTGTATTTGATAATTTAAAAGTATACCGCGTTAGGCAGCTCTGAATTTTGTTCACCAAGAATGTATGCAGTGTCAAATTGATGTTTGTCAAGATATGATGTGCTAAATAATTTTTTATCAATACTCATTAATGGCAATATAGTGAAAATAGTCCTTACACAGAAAGGACATGATGAATTCATGCAAAGTACAAAATCTCACTTGAAACCTCTGGTAGTTTACATGGCACTTGGTGGTGAGAGGGAGGGGTAGGATGGCTACTGTAATAGGATATTTTCTGAAGTCCTGTAAATGGGTTACTTTGCTGCTCTATGAGCTATATTCTTGGACTCAGAGGTTGAGAAGGGCACAAAGCACTCTCTGAAACGTCTGTTGTGCTTGAGTATTTTGATTTATATATTATATAGGGACACTAAATCATGGATATTCATACCACTGAAACTTTATTCTTCTGTAGCCAGGAATCGTCCATTAAGAATCAGTAGCAGTCTGCAGCTGCACATGTGGTGGAGAAGCAGGCTGCTCTGTGTTGGGACTCTGTCATGATGGAGTTCCCACTGTTCTGCCTGTAAGAAGTGGAGGAAAAGTGGTGTACTTAATTCGTGTTGTGGGCAGAGGCTTTTTACTAATGCAGTCAACATAAAAAGTGAAGGCCTAAGGAGCGATGGAAAGTTGAGGGGGTTTTGTGTTGGCATTGGTTTTTTTTGTTTGTTTGTTTTATTTCAATAAATGAAGGTCATAAACTGAATTGAATGCTGCGTAAGTGAAAGGTGTTAAAATACCACTTCAGTGGTGGTGAAACAAAAAAACTTGGCTGGGCTAAAATCGGTGCTGTGACCTGAACAAACCAACTCTGTCTCCTTAAATCACTTTCAGTAGTCCTGTTTTGTCCAGTCAGACACTTAACTCGCTGTGTGCAGGGTATAACAATGACAGATGCAATGCATTGAGCTTGCGATCATTGAGCTTGTCCTTACAGTAAGCCTTTCCCATCCACCCCTTCTTTCCTCATCTCCTCCATATGGCTTTACTGTGGCTTTTTTACCTTAGTTGTTCACTGTTTATACCAGCCTTAGAAACAGTTTGCTCATAACTGCACAAATTGCATGAATTTGAAGTACTAGTCTGTCTTGTGTTCTTACAGGCAATCTAAATAAAAGTGAAGATTACAAGACACCGAGAACAGTTCACTTATAAAAAATGATGATTTGGCACCTGACTCATAGTGCATGTAGCACTTGGTCATTCAAAACATTTTTACTGATCATGAAACTTAAGTTGGCATTTAGTCTGAGCCTTTCAGCCTGACACAGATCTCTGCTCTAGGTAGCATCTTTGTCTGTTCAAATGTAGCAATATTCATTCTAAGCCAAGAAAAGTGGCTAAATCTGTAGATTTGCAAACTGAAGACTGACATCTGCAGCAGGACGTACATAAATAAGCTCATCACAGTGGTGTGTAGTCTTTGGAAAATCTATTTTAAGTTCTTCAGTATTGCACCTGTCACTGTCATTACTGAAGAAGCACTTTTCCACCTTTGTGGTACCGGATCTGAAATTCTGATCATCTGTTGTGTGCTGTGAATACAGAAGCAGTTTAATTGAAAAGTATTGGTAAGATTTACTTGAGTTTTCATTAACATGTTTTGACAAAATTTAGTTCTCTAGTAATTGCTAGGTAGATTTCTTTACTAGATGTGGTATAACTCTTGAATAAGTCTCTTCTAGCACTTGTACTTTTAGGGGGGATTCTTTAGTTTTTTCAAATGTCTTAGCAGCTCTCTTGGTACCTTGCTGTCTTTGTACATGAAAAAGCCTCTTCTCTTCCTAAGAGTTACAAACTGCAACGTGTGGTGTTTTTTTTTCTTTCATGTAACAAAAGTTGTGATTTGGCACAACATGAGATGGGAACTTTGATACCATTGACAATGTGACAGTTATCAAGGGCAATGTTAGGTATACTCTTGGCAGCCTGTGCGTATTTGTGCAGCTCACATTTCTACTCATTGCTACGTGACAGTTTATTTCATTGTGTGTTATACAGAAGAATAAAGTACTTAAAATGCAGATATTGTGGAGTCTACAAAAGTGTGCATGTTTAACAGACTAGCTGTTAGTCATTACTATGATTCACCATGTGCTTTTCCTGCAGATTTTATTTCTTCCCTGTAGCACCGAAGTGAATAATGCTAAAAGGGTTTTTTGTTTGCTTATTTCTGAAATCAGAAATAAGCTTGATACTTTAACGTGATGCTCTGGAAGCTTCTTTGTTTGGATTTTTTAACTAAACTGTTGTATATGGGCTTATTATATGGAATGTACATGTGACTTCTTAAAAGGTGTGTAGATTGTTTAGGTTGTTATGGAAACCTTTTTGGTTGTCTGACATGAGCTGCTGAGTCTTAACTCGTAAATGAATAAATTTACACAAATGTTCATACTTGGTTTTCATGATAATGGTTTTGATGTTTTGCTGTCCCCACAGAACTTAATACTGTAAAATGTTCAGTGTAAATATCAATCCAGTTCTGTTATATTTAAATGTGAATGACTGCTTGAGGTAGTGAAACTGTACTTTACAGAAGAGGTGGTTAAACCTGAGAAGAATGTTGTACAAACGAAGCAATCTTACAGAAAGGTAGAGGAGTTGTAGTTTTGTGTGTTACTGTGTAAGTCCCATGGCTTACTCACAATTTACCTTTTTTTCTTATTGTTATTTTTTGTTCATTTGCCTTTTCCTTCCAACCAAAAAAAAAGTTGCATCTGTGTTGGGTATCTCTCAAGCCTCTTTATTAACAGTAGCATTAGAGTTGCGTAGTGCACCCTGGACTAAAAAATTCATAGAAGAAAAAATTGTCATGTCAGACTACTAAAAGCCTAAAGTAAATGTGGCGTGTGCTCCCAGCTTCTGATGCCCTGTGGCTCAGGGAGAGAACAGCTGTGGGTATATGGCTGTGTTTTTTGTGCTGTTCTTGCTGCCCTTGGTAGGGATTCCCCATGGCGCCTTTTTAAGATGGTGTTAGGCTAAGTGGCACTCTGATAAAATCTACACTTGTCTTGCAGTTAGTTTCCAAAAATGTTTTTACATCTTTTGACGTGTCTATCATTTAGGTTAGCCCAGTCAACCAGTTTGGACATCAGTTGATTCAAAGTCTTACTGCAAATTCTGAGGGGAGAAAATAGTCGCTCTAGATACTATTTTCAAAATGTGGTTTTAATGCTTTTTAGCAGAAGAGGCCAAATCATGTTCTTCATTTGACTTGTTTTTTCTTCAGAATCTTTGAGCATATGTAGATCTGGGAAGCCGTTGATCTCCACAGTTTGTGCAGTCTGGCCTGTGGAAGGGAATGTTTTTAAGCCTGTGGTAGGCTTAAAAGATACAGGCGCTTCTCAGGCTGTATGTTACTGCTTTGCCTGGTGTTTTTCTCTGCCTTACCTGTCTTGACTGTGTACTGCTGCGAGTTGATTAATGGATCTAGATTGAGATATGCCTTAACTGCAAAGGAAAAGAGGTTGTTTTAATAAGGATTGTTTAAAACCTGGTCTGAGGAACAACTACTGTGGATGGAGTGGTAGATGTGGGTTTTTTCCATATATGACATAGAAAACTTTAAGAGAAATGTAGTATAAAACTTCACCCAACTCAGTTGACTTTAAGTCCTGTTATCTATCTAAATATAGATTTATAACTTAACTTTAATTTCACCCGGTGCTGTGTATGAGATTCTGCTATCAGATGTAACTGGAATAGTTGAGGCACCCTGTCTGTATTGGAACACACAACCGTATGTGCATCTCCATATTGGTATCCTTCAGAAGAGTAGTGAAACAGAATAGAAACTTGTTTGCTGCAAAGTTGGGCTACCATGTTACTCATTATTCAGATGACACTGCTCTTTTTTTTTTTTTTCTTTTTAAATCAGTGCTCAGTACTGTTAACAGTAGTATCCAGTCCCTGTAACTAGAAAAAATGCTGGAATCCAAGTGTACAGCTTTTGCCATCCAAATTATTTGAGTTGTTATGCAGTATTGCTGATGCGCAGTAATGTTTAAGCAAGCAGCAAGATATTGCTGCGTTTATCTTTTAACTTGGGAACTGGGTACAATTTTACTATGAGTCAACTGCCGCAAAATCACATGAGATGGGCTGAGCTGGTTTAACTGTGTTAGTATTAAAAAGAGACAATTCCACTGCTTTCCTGGAGCTTGCTGTGGTCTTTACATTGCCCGTCTGTCAACTGATTTAGCTCACAGCAGAAGACTCACCTAAGAGTAACTCCCCTCCCCCTCATGGGTTACAGGGCTATACAGGCTCAAGAGTTTCATGAGACTCAAAGTGGTTACAGAGGAAAAGATGGGGAATATTATTGCTGTTAGCAATGCTGAGGAAGATGGGACAGATCCTCCTGCTAGTATTGAGCTGTTAGCAATTCCTAAACAAAGTATTTCAAACTGATACTGAGCCTGCTGCGTCCTGTGGTTCTGAATGCATGTAGTGCAGTGGCAATTTGGCGAGCAGACAAGCCACTTCAGTCTTTTTAGACCTGCGGCTGGGAAGACTGAGGTGTTAAATTCCATTTGTGAACTATAGTATTACTGCATAATTAATGTATGTGTTAAATACTAGAGTTTTCCTGATTCCCAGAGTTCCTAGGTGGTGTATGTTACCCTCTCTAGCCTGTCTTGAGCTAGTCTCATTTGTTTCTTCATCTCTGCCAGTCTGTTTTCACAGTAATTTAAAATAGGAAGCTAATTTGAGTTGGCTGGTAACAGTACAGTAAATCACTCTCCATTGCTTCTAGTACTGTTGTGGTCTCTAGGACTAATGTTGTTAGACTTCTGGGTCCAATGCCCTGTGTCCTCCACCTCTCTACCACTGTACACTGAACAAGCACAGCAGGTAAAAATTTCCTAGGAGTTGTAAGCAATTTGCTGCTGGAAGTCTGTGAGTATGGAAGCATGATTTTTCCAAGAAAAGGGCTGATTCCTTGCATACTCTTGGAAGTGCCTGATTTCAACATGGGAAAAGCAGTCAACTATAGTGCTCAAGGCTGTGCGGCTGAGGCTGACCTCATTTCTAACCAGTGTTCCAGATAAAAAGACTAATAATTAGCAAGGTTTCTTGATAGTCTGTTAATTACAAAAACACGTATTTTCAAAAGTAAATTAGATCACATTTTCACTGAGCAATTGCTGTTTAATCTTGTGCAGCTATTTTAAGTTGGCATTTGTAGCAGAGATCTAATTATTGTAGTAATTACAGTGGAATCCTTCTTAATTGCCTACTCATGAGACTGACATCAGTTGAGTAACAAAAGCGATCTCCATAGTTTTTCTCCATGTTTGGAATATGAAGGGAAAGTTTTAGGCTCTGCTGTAACAACAAGAAAACAATTTTCTCTACTGCGTAGAGTGATTCAGGGCACTGGGAGATTTTGGCAGCCTCAGAAGGGAAGATCTACAGCCATGTGGTTTGGGTGAATCGTCAGGCAGCTTAAATGGAGACGTGAGAAGATGTTTATCCTGTGTCCATGTATACTAGTAGTCCTAAGAGAAAGATGGCTTTCAATTGCTTGTGGGCCAGACTTGGGGTGCAGGGGGGAGAAGTGATCTACCATCTTCCTCAGGACCCATCACAGGGGGAGAGCAAGGAATGACATAAGGCTGCTTTGTTGGCCCACCACTTCTATCCTGTTTGATGTGCTTGTTGTGACCAAATTTAAACTATTAATAACATACTATATGATATTCATGTACTTGAGGTCAAGAGGGTAGAAGCTGTGTGCATGCTTAGTGTTGTCTTGCCGTTATCAAAGGTCAGGTCTATAAGCTGGTATTCAGGAGTTGGGCTTTGCTGTCTGAGTCAAGAACTGGTGTAACTCAGGGACTGATCTTGTGCCAGAATACCTGTTGAAGGCTTCTGTGATCTGCAAGGCAGGATCAGATTGCCCTCATCAGTATGACTTCAGTCAGGTTTGGAGCTCTTCACCAGCAGTTGTTTGGAAACAGATGCTCTAACAAACTTGTCAGAATGTCTTCACTGTTCTGCACGTAGTAACGTGTGACTGGGTATGCATGTGGGGTAGTGAAAGGCAAAGTGGGCGTTATGTTTCTGTAATAAGTGCTTCAGTAATAAGCTGTGATGCCTGTTGTTCAGGAAGAACGGAGTGGTTTTGCTTTCAGTCATACTAGAAGCTGTTAGAGCTACTTGGTGCCCCAAGGATAAGAAAAATTCAATGAAAATCTGCAGTATTGCTGGACAGTTTACATTGATCTAGGATGGCTACTGTGTTCCGGCTGCGTGTTCTGTACCTTTGCTTACAGCATTGCTGGTGCTTGCCTGTCCCTGGGTAAGCCCTTTCTGTTGCAGTGGCAGATAACTACACACGCACACACACTAACTCCCACAGGAACATAGTTCTGATGTGTGAACTGGCTCTAGGGAGGGGGAAGGAATAATGTGAGTGAGGGACAGCATTAAAAAAAAAATCTTATTTTTTTTGCATGTAATTTTCTGAAATTGCTGTTTGTGATCCTTCTAATCTTGGTTGTAAGTTGTGTCTGGTTAGTAATTGCAGGACAAGATCTGGTAACAGGAGGAGAAGGTGAAGAGAATAAACCAGTTTGGTTGGTTTATTCCTTTCTGTCTCCTTTGTGCACAGATTTATTGGAATGTACCTATAGACAAATTTCCTTTAGAGTAGATTGACCATCACTCTTCTGAAAGGCCACTACCCCTGATCATGTGGCAGGACCAAGATCCTCACCTAAACATGAGGAGGAACTTCTTTACCTTGAGGGTGACAGAGCACTGGAACAAGCTGCCCAGGGAGGTGGTGGAGTCTCCGTCTCTGGAGACATTCAAAACCCGCCTGGACGCGTTCCTGTGTAACCTGCTCTAGGGTGGCCCTGCTCTGGCAGGGGGGTTGGACTAGATGATCTACTAAGGTCCCTTCCAACCCTAGGATTCTATGATTCTATGTGGCTGAGAGACAGGATATGTGTCTCGTACGTAGCTCACTGAGCCAAGGAGAGCGGAGTTGTGGAGTCATTTGCATGCAGTAGGTTGTAGAAGTGCTTCAGTAGTCCCTGCCCTATGTTAGAGGATGAGTTAGTCTGGGTGGTCTTGGTGTGCAGCTGGGTCTCCTAGCGACTTTGCTGTGTTGTCCTCCACTAGTCTTCCACTAGTAAACATTGCTGGTGTGAGATAACCAAGGTGTAGGAACAATATTGTCCCTGTGAATTCAGCAGCCAAAAATCTTTACCTTATAGCCTGGAATCAGGTTGCTCTTGCACCAGTTCCTCACCTCTGGATGACATAATTAACAACTTCTGATTATTTTTTTCCCCACTTCCTAATGTTTTCTTAATTCATCTTAATTATAGACTAAAGTGTTTGTGTTTAAGGTGAGCTGCAATTTTGTTTGACTCTTCCTGTGTGTTTAGGTTTTTTCTAAAATAGTTTGGGATCACAAGTTGCTAGAAGTTAAAATGTGTATTAAAAAGACAGGCCCATGAGTTTGTATGCTTGTATGTTATTGATTCTTTCTCAACTGCTTTCTGTTTTAGTGTAGCTGTTGTGAGCCTAATGCTTCTTGATAACTACCTATTGAAACTGATATTCTTTATGGTTCTTGGACCTTAAATGTTACAGTGTGAGGTGGTAACTTTGGAAATCACTTCTGTCAGACAAGGGATGGATGTGAGAGGATTCTTCCCAGTAACACTGATGCTGTGTGGGTCTGTGGAGACCAGTAGATGGGCAGTGAGTGGTTTGACGTGGTTCCCAGTAATGACAGAATCAATTGTAGTGTCCTTCTATATAGTTTTTTATTTTAGAGGCATAAATCATTATAATGTGCATGGATTTTTCCTCCACCACCCTGTCTTTTGCTTCCCCTGACAAAGACAGCACTCCCTTTCTTAGGGTGGGCTTTGAGAATTTGGGGAATTTCTGCTTCTGTTCTATGTACCGGACTTCAGAGTTGGCTGCTTTGGTCGTTTCCATAAGCACATGTGCCTTAAATGATTATTTTTTTTAAGAGCTCTGGAATAATTTGTAGCACTTTTTCGAAGAAACATGCAATCAAGTTACAAAACAGTGCATTGTTTAATTCTTAAGAAGATGTACTCATGGCTACTGAAGTAATGTTGTTTTCAGTTGACTTTCTAAAATCATAGTGTGCATTCTATCCTTTTGGTTTGTTAATGACAGGGTTATTTCACTTAGTCTCTTAATGCCTTGTGTTGTGGTTATCTTACTTTGAATATCGTCTGTCAGGTGTGCTGCAGAATAAATACTTTGTCAAAGGCGTCTTTGTGGTCCGTCAGTGCCAGTTTTCTTTGAGAAATTGTAACTAACTTGTAATTCAATAGTCATGTTGCCAAAATCTTATCAAGTATTACCAAAATGTGTAAAAAGGCAAATAACTGCTTGCGATCAGTTGCTACGCTTCTGCTTGCAGGCAAGAATGCTGCTTGTAGTCAGGTTAAACTGCAATTACAGTATCCTTTCTTTTGTGTTCTAATTACTGTCATGCAGCTTTTTTTTTTAAATGTAGTGTGGTAGAAGTGCAACAAGTATGCAAGTACTAAACTTGTTTTGAAGAATTCCACCCCTGTCTCCTTGCATTATCATTTGAGAGAGGTCCTGTTGCTCCCCAGGGCGTGACCGAAGTTCCAATTCCTTCAGGCTGCCCCGCGAGCTGTTCTGCTGTGTTCCTGCTTTCACTGGTGCCTTTGTTGCTGCCAGCTTGCTTTACATTGTTTTACTCTGATGTTTTCAAACATGCATGGCAATACTGATACAGTGACAGTGGATACAAAGGGCAAACTTGGTATCTTAGTAGAAAGGAACACCGCAGAATAAAGAATGGTGTCAAGATACAATTTTGCTTAGGAAATTTCTTAAATGCATCATGCCTTCTGTGTAGTTCGAAGAAGGGTTGCTGTTTTGGTGGGCTTTTCCTGTCTGATTAGAGGAAACTTCATAAAGGAGCAAAGTGGTTGTCAAGCTTTTGTTTGTTTAAACAACTAGCAGGGCAGTCTGGTCAGTGTTGTAACTTCAACTGTCCAAATGCTTTTCTGGACAGGAGTGTAGTGGGATGAGTGAGGTACAGTTTCATGTTACTGGCTGGGTGTTGCAAAACGCAGTGAAGCTGCTCTTCTCCTCAGACCCCCTCTGTCTCTGGGCTGAGTGCTCCTGCTGTGTCCCTTTGACTCTGGGATTGTCTGAACACATGATGAGCCAATGTAGGAAGCTCACCTGATGGAAAATTAACTTGGCAGGGGAAAGAACAGGCAGATTTTTTGGGTTTGGATGAACTCTGAATAGGTTTAAATACAAACCCAGATGAGCATTAGTACAAGGTAGAGGGAGTGAAGGTTGAAGAACAGTACCATACTACCATTCGGAAAGTACTGGATCAAGTTAGCATCACAGCACAACCAACTCCCAAAGCTGTATTTCTGATAGCTGCTTATGTCAGGCAGAGAAAGCAACTGGAGAGGGAAGCTTTTCTGGATATAAGCCTAAACTAGTATGTTGAAAATAGTTAAACATAAGTGGAAGGCAGTTTTGGTGAGAATAAATACCTTCAGTCAGCACGTGTTGTGAAACAGGGTACGTGTGAAAGATCCAGGAGAACCAAACTGAGAAGGAGGGGCAAGAAACTGCTAAGGCTCCTGTGTCCTTCAGTATTTCAGAGTGAGTTTTTGTAAGACAATTGCAGCTATTCCAATGTGCTTTCAATAAGGATACCTTGTAACAGAAATCTGGATGAGCTGAAAGTGGAAACTGATTAATAGGAATAAATAATATGTGAACAATTAATATTTACATGAAAGGTTTACCTCAAAATGAGGAACAAGATGAGATCCATCTAGCAATGAATGTGCAGAATAAGAGAATATTCTGTAAATATTTGTAGTAAGGTGAAACCTTCTTGATTGTATGTGATGCTGAGATGACTGAAATGTTTATCTGCCATAGCTTTTAATGAGTCTTAATCTTTTGGGGTTTTGCCCTTGGTATTCATTTGAAAAAGACAATTTTTAGTTTAGTGATACAGCTAAGCCAGTTTAATGACTAACTGCTACCGAAGGGATATTTTTTTCTCTCTTCCTCCCTTTCCCCACTGCCTCTGCTGCGGCAGTTCAGGGAGCTAATTTGTCAGAAGACTAATTGTTTCTAATTGTTTTCAGGGGAAATAACAAAGAGAGCGATGGCTTTCTGTGGATTTGGTTCCCTAAGCTGTCATCATAGGTTCCGTCTGGCATAAGGCAATGGTAATATGGAGGATGACAGCAAGGGGCACAAGACTGAGCTAGCACCACAAGGTGCAACAAACTGTTAGATGAGTTTCCTTCTAACATGACAAATTATAGCCTTTGAGCTTGACTAACTCACCTAAAATTCATGCTAGGAGTTTAAAGAAACAGTATGAAATTATTTCATAGCTATTTGAGAACTTTTATGGGGCAGATGATGTTTCAGAGAAGGGGAAAAGGCACTGCAACCATGCTTCTTGAAATAAAATCAGAGTAAAACTCGCAAAAACCCCTCAAACAAAAGCCCTCAAACCAAAGTCCCATAACAGCGTGTTGAAAAAGTAGGAGATAGAGGGTTCCAAACAAGCTATCTTAACAGCAGTTCCCAGAGGAATATGGATAATGTAAATTACTTGGCCCCAGGAATCACCTGAAGATACTAATCTCTGTGTGACAACTAATGTGAGCTTTTGAAGAACAAACCCCAGTTAATGCAGTCTAACTTCATTCTGTGGCAGGGCAACAGACCTAGTAGATAGTCGCATCTTGACTTCTAAAAAAGACTTTTTAATACTGCTTTGTTATGCAATGAGCAGAGCTAGTATATAGAAACTGTTGTGTATGAAAAATCTATTTGGAAATGGATGAACAGTCAAAATGAAAAGATTTGTTAAATTTCTGAAGAGGTCTGTCTTTGAATGCCTGGTGGTCATTTCAGGAGTGACTTGGACTAGAGCATCTACATATTAAATCAAGATAACATGAAGGGCAGCCAGCATGTTTGGTTAGGATTTGGAATTAAAAATCATTCTGAGAAACTGAGGAAAACACTGCATTTTGAATGGAAGGCTACAGTTTCAGATGAGTGAGGTGTTGCATTTGGGTGGGAGTAATCAGCGTGCAGTCACAGTGGAGGAAGACTGCAGAATAGAAACGGTAAGCTGTAGTAGGTCGGTTAACTGTAGACATCTAACGTGCTTTCATGTTAAAAATGAGTGCTGCCAGAGTCACCAATTGCATCTGATTATTTCCGGGAGAAAGAGATGCTCTCACAAGTGCTGAGCCAACCAGCTGAGAGGTAGAAGTTGGGTGCAAAGTTGCTGTTGCTGTTCTCTGTCCAAATAAGTGAGAACTTGGTGCTTGTGGGTGTGAAGGGTAGCTTGCCTTGTCTATTTTCTTTTATTTAGTGGAATTTCTTAGTGATGAATTGAAACAGATACCAACAGCAGATTAGTTTACCAGTTTCAGTGGATGAACTTTTATCCAGTTGCTTTCATAATACGTGGGTCTAATAATACACTCTGTTTAGATACTGAGGATTATTGTAATTGGGATGAAAGTCGGGCGAAGCTATGATTTGTGCTTCTGTTTCAAGAACACTGTTAAGTTTTCTTTAAGTACTTGTTACTGAAGCCTGTTAGGAAATTTGTTATAGACTACTGGTACTAACTCAGTGGTTATTTCCTTATCAGGGATGGATCAGAGAAATTGAAATCATAATTGAGTGTCTAACCCCACTTTCTTCCCTGAAACAACACAATTTTTTGTGTTTAAAAACACAAGTTGTGATAAAATGCGTCAGGAATCCTTCATATGAAACAGTAAGCCTTCGCTGTTACTCAAAAACCATTGGCTATTACTATGTATTTGACATAGATTCCTACTGTACTACATGGAAATAAAGCTTAATTCCCTGTTCCGCAACAGTTGTAGCTGTTGGGACAAATTCCTGAAGAATTATTACTGTTTACGTGAATTTGAGGTGTCTGGCAGCAGTGCTTCACTACAAGGTAGAAAAGAAATTATTTTGTTATATACCCAAGAAAGAATGTAGGCTGCCACATCTCCTAGGTGACATGTGTGTCTGCGCTTAACAAATGCTGGAGGTCAAGATCAGTCCAGCAAGTTTTACTTGCGACTCTATGATAAGTGTTACTCTCATGATTAGTCTCTTTTCATGAAGAAACTTTTTTATTTAACAGGGGACAGATGTGAGAAAACCACTGCTGCTTGTTTGAAGGTAGAGATAGGCTAAAATCCTGTGAATCCTTACAAGAGAATTACACCTTGGAAGAGGTTTTAGTTTGAGGCTGCACTAACTCTGCAGTTTACAGTAAAGCCTATTTTATAGTTGTCTTTTTTTTTTTTTTGCTTCAAGTTTAGACAGTAGATGTTAATTGCCTTTATTATACTGAAGAGGGGGTAAACTGAAGTCAGACAGACAAAGATGTAATAAGAACATATGGATGAACACTGATACATTTTTACTTCAATACTAAAACCAATTATTGCTGCCACGCTTTCGCTGCGGTTCCCATTTTGAGTATTTCAGTAATCTGGTTTATAGCATCTCAGGGATAGCTCTATTGGCACAATTGATGCAATACTGGTTTACTGAGCACCGAAGCAGGAACAGTATAGAAACTTAAGAAACCTGCTTTGTTCCTAGGGGGAAAACTGCCTGGGTACGTTGGTAGTTAACCATTTATATACATGCACACATCTTGCTGCGCAGGTTTGTGTCGGTAACTCTGTGTGAGCTCTGCTGATGGTACTAACTGTCTTGACAGCAGCACAAGAAGAATGGAATGCATTTGAATAGTAGCATTACAGCATTACTAGAATTGATTTTATAGTTGTCATTGATAATGTTACTAGAATTGATAATCTGTTACTTGGACTGTAGTAGCAGAGATTAATGTAACTTTAAGCTTGAAAAACAGTTGGAGATTTCTAGAATTATTCTCACCCTTGTGGTTTATAGATTAATAATAAACTTTATTTGATGGATTAGGAGGGGGAAAAGGGGGATAATGGAAAGCATTGCAATACATAAAAAGAAGGTCTTTAGGAATCATTCTCTGTCTGGGTAAAAATAGTTGCTTCTCTTCTTTATAGGAGATGATGGCAGGCCTCCTTTCTAGTTTTCTGACATCACTGCCAATAAATGGCTGTAGCAAATACAGAATAAAACCAGAGTGAATGTCTGTCTGCAACTACTTGTTATAATCTGTATGTCTAATCAATCTTAAGTGTCTCTCCAGAAATATGTAAAGGCGGATTTACGTGGTTTGGCGTGCCAAGAACATGCAAGTTGACTCTCTAAGTTTAGTTACTGAAGTGTTGTGTTTGTGTGGAGGGAGAGCTCCCCCTGCTGGAGAAACCGCCTACTTAATGGAGTGCATAGAGTGTGGGATACCAATTTCTTAGGTCTGGTCGCAAGGATTTGGAATGAGAGCATTTGCAAAGAAATAAACTTCCTTCAACTTTAAAAGCTCTGAGCTCTGAAAATATTTTCTCAGATTTTCATCATGGTTTTTTTTTTCCTTTTTTTTTGTTTTTGTTTATAGGAACATCATCTCCAGCGGGCTATCTCAGCACAACAAGTGTATGGAGAGAAGAGGGATAACATGGTTATACCAGTTCCAGAAGCAGAAAGTAATATCGCGTACTATGAATCTATATATCCTGGAGAATTTAAAATGCCAAAGCAGCTGATTCACATACAGCGTAAGTAAACTAACTCATTCATTGACA
>VXBO01011935.1:55966-77467 GCA_013400135.1 Rhinoptilus africanus | reverse complement strand
TCTACCCCAAGAACTTTATTTTGCTAGTAGTTGAAGAGATTACTCTTAGAAGTCAGCCTTCATGCAAGCTTAGTAGACATCTGAGAATTATTTTTTTCGAACATGTAAAGAAATACATACCTCTTATTGAAGAGGTACATTTAGATCTTGATCAAGAACTAGATAGATGTCCCTTCTGAGTCTGTGTCTGTATATTAATACTTACAAATTTAGCAATCTGAAAGGCCTGTGTCTGCCCTCTATAACACTCAGTAGTTATGGCTTGCTTAACTGGGATAAAATGACAGTAGAGGATTGGGAAGCCAAGGAGAAATGGCAGTAGTAGTAGTTGCCTATGCCTGCATGGAAGTATTCTACATCTAAAAGCAGGTGGCTTTTGGTATCGCTGATAGCTTGCAAATGTGTTGGGGTTTTGTTTTTTTTGGAAGATAGCAGCTCTTCTGTATGGATGTGACCCTTGACGTGAGCACCATGTTACTTCAGATAACTTTTGAAAACATAAAAAATACTATCTGTTGCAGAATTCTGTTACATGGTGTAATTAGTAGAATTTAAATAGTATTTGTGCTGTATAAACAGATCTCATGCCTAATTAGCTGTTGTTAAATGGTAGACTTCTGTCAGTCTGAGCCTCAGCGATGGCTTAAAGTATTAGAATCAGAGAGCAGTTTGATTTGGAAGGGACTTTTAAAAGTCCAATATCCCCTGCAATGAGCAGGGACATCTTTCACTAGATCAGATGGAAGGTCAGGTAGATCAGAGCATGTTACTCTGCTCCTAAGTAAATGAAGAGACTAATACTAGCAGCCTTCCATGCTGATATTAAGGCTATATTTTTCCATTCTTCCTTACCTAGTGGTCTAACAGCTGAAATAGGGATTTTCAGCCGCATTGTCTTCTGTCTATTTATTTGTTAAAAACAAGTGGTGCTTTTCACAATGTATTTCCAAATGTGCACTTAGGAAGAGATTTGTGTCTCTTACCAACTAAAACAACTGGAATGAGGCATGAGAACTAGGGAGATGTTGTTTTGAATGCAGAATGCTGCATTTTCATAGTATATTGTGGAGAACAGAGCAGTTGTTTGTGTTCTGCAAAATACTAAATGCATTTGAAGACACCTTGCTACATAGGGTAGGCCATGCTGGACTTGTTTAGTCTGACTCGTCTGCATCACACAAATCATTGATAAGGATGTGTGTAAGGTCATTGTAATACAGTCTGCACGTACCTCTGTAGAGGTACCTTTAAAGTGTGTTGGGCTGAAATCTGAATTATTGATAATACAATACGTAAAACTGCAGAATACTAGACAGCGTTGAAAAGTCTGATCAATTACAGATTTCTTACTGAAAGCAATGAGGTTGAAAGCCACTAGTTGGGTAGATTTCACCAGTTAACAAAAGCATAGTCGAATAGGTATTAACTTTTATTCCTGATTTTTGACAATGTAGTTTTTTCAAGAAAAAAGCTAATAATCTCTAAGTATTATTAACTTCAACATTCAAATAATTTTGGTTTTGTCTTCGGAAGACTCCGATGATGTTTAGACACTGCAATTAGAACAAAATATTTCTAGAGTAAAACTAACTTTAACTTTCACTGTATCCTTTAGCTTTTAGTTTGGATGCTGAGCAGCCGGATTATGACTTGGATTCGGAAGATGAGATCTTTGTGAATAAGTTGAAGAAAAGAATGGACATCTCTCCTTTGCAATTTGAGGAGATGATAGACAGACTAGAAAAGGGCAGCGGTCAGCAGGTACAATGGTACTTTGAATAAAGAATTTGCAATACACACTCTATACATTGCAATATGAAAGTGACATGCTGGGTTTTACATTTAGCCAGTCAGCCTGCAAGAGGCCAAGCTGTTGCTGAAGGAAGATGATGAACTGATCAGAGAAGTGTATGAGTACTGGATTAAAAAGAGGAAAAACTGTCGAGGTCCCTCTCTTATCCCAGCAGTGAAACAAGAGAAGCGAGATGGCTCCAGCACAAACGACCCTTATGTTGCTTTTAGAAGACGAACAGAAAAGATGCAGACACGAAAAGTAAGTAAATCAATACCTCCCCCTGCTTTCTTTCTCTTTGTTCTCCCCCTCTCAGAAAGTAGTTTATATAAAGAAACAGTTATTCTAATTAATAAAACTTGGGATGATCTTTTGTTTTAATTTGCAAGGGTAAAAGCATGAAAGACACTTTACTTTAGGACAGCTATTGAATGAAAGTTTGCATTTATTTTTTCACTAGATGTACTGCTAAATGTACTTACGGTTTTGGTAAACTGTAGCTCATTGATAACATGCACCTGCTGCTCTTTTTGGTTTAGCTTGTGGGGTTTTTCTAATATGCATAAATACTTAGAGCTTATTTTAATTCAGATTATTTTATTTAAATGATGTGGGGAAACATATGCACTGTGTATCTACAGAATCGAAAAAATGATGAAGCATCTTATGAGAAGATGCTTAAGCTGCGTCGAGATCTGAGTCGTGCAGTAACCATCCTGGAGATGATAAAGAGGAGGGAAAAAAGCAAGAGAGAGTTGCTGCATTTAACACTGGAAATTATGGAAAAGAGGTAACGTTTATTCAAAATTTGCTGCAGAAAGCTTTGGAAACTACCTCGTATTCCGATTCCCAAAAATACTTCAAACAGTGAGAGATTTTTTAAACTAAGTATTTAGACTCTTTCACGTTTATAGGATAGCATATTTTCACATATGGCTACGGAGAGCAAAATAATACATTAAGAAGTTGCTTATTATGGGAAAATGATCTGTTACACCAATCTACATTGTTTTATTACTTGTGTACATGTATTCAAATGTATATCCTATATTTTATATAGGAAGAGAGATGATAGTTTCAGGGAAATTCATTTGGAAATTAGTGTTAAGCTTAAATGCATAGATAAGGAAATTCCAGCTAATATTAAGGCCACTTCCAATCATTAGCATTCTTCTTTTTCTTCATTATTGCTGTTCTTTTTTTAGCAAAGCTAAAAAAAAAAAAAAAAGCCATTACCCTGTTGAGGAAAGCAAATAAGCATTTCATAGGGTATAATATGTTGTTCTGTGAGTCATCTTCTGCTAGTGTTCTTTTGAAATCCAGTTTGTCATCTGTGCTGAAGACCAAATGCTCTGTTCTGTCAACTGTTACTTTCCCAATCAACTGAGAATCACATTTGTAACGTGGAGTTATTCTTTAGCTTGATATTTAGAATTTGAATAGACCTCTGTAGCTTAACCATCTGTGTTTGAAAACAAATATTTTGAGTCAGTATTTTAAAGCTCTAAACCTAACTTTTTAGTCTGACTTCTCAGGGAGACAAGTTGAATGTCTCTAGCGGGGGACTCTTTTCAAGCACTGACCATTTTCAGCAGGAATAGAGGGGGGAGAAATCTCAAGGATTTTCCAGTAGTTTTTTCAAGAAAATAAGCTGTTGCATAGAGGAAAGACTCTGATGCCCCCTTCAGAATGGAAAGCTGCACTTCAACTCAGCACTTTCCACGGGATTTGAAATGTAGTATGTCTCACAAATCTGCTTGTGAAAATACTGCGTAACACAAAAGAGGGAGGATTCAGAAATAAGGCACTCTGTTTCATTGATTAAAACCTTTGGGGTGATAACTGTGTGTTCTGAAATGGTACCTGTCCCCAAGTGAGGGGGGAGGGAAACCCTCTCCTGTCCTTTCCTTCTAGTTTCTTCTTCTTTCCTTTACAGTATTATCTTTTGGAGATATTTTACAGGCTTTCCAGGGTAGTTATCCTTTTTATTTATTTGTCAGCATTAGTCATCACAGTGAAATTCCCATGTTATTTGTCCTCTTTTCTGGACTCTAGTACTTTCTGTACTTTTTGCTGTTGTCCTGGATGTCCTTTTACCCCAAGTTGCAAGCATTAGTCTGTGTTTCTCTGTGGTGCTCTTTTTTTTTCTTTTCTTTTTTTTTTTTTAACCAGGAATACATTGTAAACATTCCAACAAATAAATAAAAAAATTCTGATTTCAGGTATAATTTGGGTGACTACAGTGGAGAGATCATGTCTGAGGTCATGGCACAGCGGCAGCCGATTAAACCTACGTATGCTATTCCCATCATTCCTGTGACTAACAGCAGTCCTTTTAAACACCAAGAAGCTATGGAACTGAAAGAATTTAAAGTTAAGGTGAGTAATGTCAGTAACAGAGTTATTAGTTCCTGTTGTTATGTGTGCGAGATGCAGCATTTCAGGATGGAAGGAGGGAGGAAGCTTTTGGAAACTGGAAATAGACTAGCAAAGCTGCAACAAAATGCTTTTGTTCTGTTGGAGTTATGAGGATAACGTACAGACTACTGGCATTCCTCAAGGCAGAAATAAAGGAACTACAGACAAATGGATACATGCAGTTGTTTTCTTATTCTGGGGGGATACAAATATTTTTCCATAACACTATCCATAAAGTTAGGATATCCTGAACAAAACAGTGTTTCTTACCCAGGTATGGGACAAAGATAGGACTAAAGAGGTGAAATCCATATCTTGTTATAAGTTATATAATTATTTTAATCTGGAGGGTTGTTTTCTCTTTTGGCTTTTTCTTTATTATTTTATTTTAAAAATATGATCCGCTGATATTCCCGGCATGCTCTGTATCTTCATCTGGTTTTGTATTTAAGTATCAAGTAATCTTACTTGATTTAGACAGCTGACCAGTGCTTTGTTTCCTGCAGGCTTTAATTTTGTGCCTAACAAAGTATAGCTACAGTGGCAACCACTGAGCATATTAAGTAGGTTAGGTAACACAGGAGAAAATGCTGAGGTATAATTTGAATTTTAAACAAAGACTTCTTGTAACTGAAGAATGTCCACAGGCTGTTCTGAATTGGACAAGGTGGCTTGAATCAGTGAATACTTTCATTGACAGTGGAGCATTGTAATTGAGACGGCTGGAGTGTACTTTCCTATTAGTGAGTCAGTGCACTCAAACTTGACTTCGCATAGTATGAGGAATTGTAGTTAGTTTTTAGAGGATTTTCTGAGATTCTAGGTATCTTTGAGAAATCTAACTTCTATTTTTGCCTTTGAAGCATTGTACTTAGTAATTCCCTAACACTGCATAAATGCCTACTAATTAAAAATGTTTAGCAAATAAAAAAAGTGTCTTGTGGAGATCATTGTATATGCTTTGGTCTACTTCTCCAAAGTAGCACTGTTGTCTTAACTGCTACTGTGTGATCTAGCACAGATTGATTCCAGCTTGCCTGAAAGTTCTGATTACTGAAAACGAAATACAGATATTCATGAAGTAACTGCATGTTTTGCTATCAAGATGGTGGAGAGAGGAGTTAACTTGCTTACGCAGGATTTTTCTAAGACTCCTGTTTTCATCTAATTTGCATGCATGTGTAATTTTACACTGCTTTTTTTTTTTCTTGCAGCAAGATAAACCTGATGTTATTAGACCCAAAAGAAAGTATGAGAAGAAGCCAAAAGTCTTACCTTCATCTGCTGCTGCTACTCCTCAACAGACAAGTCCTGCTGCACTGCCGGTCTTTAATGCTAAAGATTTGAATCAGTATGATTTTCCTAGCTCAGATGAAGAACCTCTCTCCCAGGTAGGACCTCCAGAGTTCTGTGCTGCTCTTGGCAAAAGAATAGAAGTAAAATTCATGAATTTACTGACACTTCTCCTCATACACCCCTCATCCCTTCTTTAAAGGTTTTGTCTGGTTCTTCGGAGGCTGAGGAAGACAATGATCCTGATGGTCCTTTTGCCTTCCGTAGGAAAGCAGGCTGTCAGTACTATGCTGTAAGTACAATTTCCTTATGTATCTTATAAGACAGAGCATCATTGTGGGAAAACATCTTGTATTTAATTGTTTAAAATTATTTTAAGCCTCATTTAGACCAACCTGGCAGCTGGCCATGGAGTAGCCCTAAGGAGGGAAGAGTAGGAGATGTGCGTTACAGATACTGCTTAACCACCCTCACTGTACCCCAGAGGTGTATTGGGTTTGCACGGAGACGGGTCGGCCGTGGTGGAAGGTAAGTGCTGCATAATTATTGCTGGTTTTAAAAAATAAAATTTTAAAAGAAAATAAAAATCGGTAAGACATAAAAAGCAAAGTGTTTTTTTTAAAAAAAAACAAAACAAAAACAAAAACCCACTCAAACCACAAACATCAAAAATGGAGACATTAGAGAGACTGACTTTTTAAGTACTTACATTTGATACAAGTTCCCGTAGCTGGTTAATGTCTCCATTTTTATGTTGCAGCAGTGGAAGCCACTTTAATACTGTTTCCTTAAATGTTTCTAGGTTGGGGTTTTTTATTGCTGGCACTCCTAAATTCTGAGGTGAAAATGCATGTATGTTTTTGTTGTGATTGGTGGTTTGTATTTAAATGACTTACGTAGTTGTCTTCAACTAGTAATATTTAAAGATAGCAAAAACCCACATTTTTCAGAAAATGGTTTTCTGAATTTGGACCAAACTTGGTGATTTGCTAGTTGTAGAGGATAATTCTGGGAGGAATACTTGAAAGTGATGACAACTGTTAAATTTCAAACATTGTCAAAAATATCAAAGAATTAAGGACTTGCTTCAGGCATTTTGCTTCCAAGCATCTTTTTCGAAAACAGTTTATAAATTGTTCAGTGTGTAAGTTGTACATATATTCAGTATATATGGGTGCAAGGCTTTTAAACTGAAGTTACTTCAGGGGAGGGCACTTGAATCGCTTTGTAGTTGCTTAAGCATTTTTATTTTACTCTCTAGGATTTTTTTTCTTTGCATTGTGGAACTCTTGTCTGTCTTACAGCCTTAGGATTTAAACAAAAAAAAAATCATATATTTTGTTGCAGTGTCTTAATGTACATACAGTGATGTACATCAGCTCTTCAAACAGTAAAAGATAGAATATACACGTGAAGAGAAGCCTAAATGTACTACTTATTGTAAATAATACATAGCCATGCATTCTGCCTATTTGGAGGAGGTTGCTTGTTCTAGAACAGTTTAGTGTAGTCTTTCCTATCCCTTTGTTGTCCCCAAGCGCACATGGCAAACTGGTGACTTTCTTGGTATTTTCTTGACAGAGTATAATTCTGCATTGTTTTCCTGTTCTAGGGTGCTACTAGACAGAGCGCATTCGGACTACGATAATACATTTCATCAGCTGGATTTGGAAATGTTTTCCTCATCGCAACACTCTTCAATCAGTCAATTTGCCAATACCTCAGAAACAAATACCTCGGACAAATCTTTCTCGAAAGACCTCAGTCAGATACTAGTCAATATCAAATCATGTAGATGGCGGCATTTTAGGCCTCGGACACCATCCCTACATGACAGTGACAATGATGAACTCTCCTGTAGGAAATTATACGGGGGTACAAATCGAACAGGCACAGCACAACCCGGGACCCAGACATGCAGTACCTCTATACAGAGTAAAAGTAGCAGTGGTTCAGCACATCTTGGTATGTTTATTTTGACAAACTTGCTTCTAGAAATGTTAAGCTTGGCTCAGAAAATCCCGAATGTCATTGGGTCATCCATACTTTACATCATGGTCTATTTTGATGGTATCAGCCCATCTTCACTTTTTCCTCTTTATTTGCTACATAGAATGTTTATTTGTATTTATTGCTAGCAGTAGTGTACTTCATCTCACAGTTATGCAAATGTTACCTTGGTGTGTAATTATTATTTTAGAAATACGAAGGTTTAGAAACCAGTATTGTGTAGGGTTTAAGTTAACTCTGAAGATCTGGATTTTTAAAATTCATAGATTGAAATGTTGATATAAATATTACATTCCAGATTTTTTCTAATACAAGGTGTGGTAGTAGTGGGAAATGTTTAGTTATAATGTTTGCATTTAAGATCTCAGCATGTTACGAATTCTTACTTGAACTTACATGAAATTAAATGCCATTCCCCATCCAAAAAATGCCTAGGCCAGCCCCACTGATGCACGTGCACATACTTGGTAAAACTCTCAGACTAATCACCTCTGCATCTTGTCAGCGAGTGGTAGATTACATTTTATAGAACCTGGATTACAGAATTGAGGACCTGGCTTCTAAGAAAACTTGATGATGTGGTGTTTTTTGATTGGAATGCTATTGGATAGCATCGCTCTTTATATTGCGTTCTTCACACTGGAAGATGGGTATTTACATAGTTAGAATGTAACTTCAGTAACTCCTCAGTTTTGATCATTCAGTACATTAAATGTCATCTTTCTATAAAAGTAAAGTGGCATAGCTTTTTGCAAAGAAATAACTTTAAAGTTCACCATCATTTTATAAGGAGTCCCTAGAATCGTGTTTTCCTTTCTGGTTTGGATTATAGCTTTGGAAATAAAGTAGAAAACCTGGATAGTGGGGAGGGGAGAGATGTATATACCTAAGAAACTCCCTGGATTCTGGGATGCTTTGGATATTTGCTCAAGCAAAGAGTGTTACCCTGGTATCAGATGGCTTCAGTCCTCCTGTTTTCTGATACATTTTGTACCTTTCCTCCCTGCACCAGTTAGTGCTTTTTTTTTTTTTTCCCTGAAAATTCTTTCTCCTTGCATTTTTAGACTTAGTGGGCAGCTTTGTTCTGATGCTTTATTTCATGCTGCTTCTCCATGCTGTCTTAGAGTAGGTCCTTGTCCCCATCCCCCGTTCTTGTATCTTTTTATGACTCTTCTTGCTGGAAATGTGTTAGGGCTAAAGCTGATGGTTCTTCTGGTTTGTGATCTGAGTGCAGCTTTTGGTGTTCAGATCAGTAAACCAAGTCCAGAACTGAATGAGAGCATCTATCCAGTGGCCAGTCTGAACTGTGATAAAATGCTAGTCAGGTTACTAGTGTGCTAACAAAACTAGCGTGTGAGGAATAGATTATAAATATGATATAAAGTGTTAGTGGGCAACACGTTACATCTCAAAATCACGCAGACGTGAAAAATCAGCTCATTGAGTTTAAAGCATATGTCTTTGTGTAAATAAACAAACGTACGCACCCCCATAGAATCTCTTTTCCTTAAGCAGATGATTAAGATATTTATCTACATAATTTAGGAATTTAATGCAATTGTTGTTTATGGTGATGAGCGCTGCACAAGGTTTTAATTGTGTGGTTGTATTTTGAAGCCTGTAGGAAAGTAATACATATGTATAATAGGTACCTAGCATATTACGTTAATTTGTGCTTGGAATTCTCTGCAGGTGCTTTATCATCTGTGTAAAACATTTAAGTTAGTATTCCAGGCTTTCCAAACTTTAAAGGTTATGATGTTTAGATTCGTATTTTTATTAGAGTTTACAGGAGTGAAGTAGTCAATAAAAAAATATAACTATGTCTGAATTCATAGATATGCTTTAAATTAGTTGCCACAGTCTTTGGATAGTCACTTGTTACTAACAGAACCAAGCAGATTTTACTAGTATAATTATTTATAATCTTGATCGGGATTCTTGCAGCACTGGAGGTGTATGAGAGTTTGGTATACGTAGTGTAATGATGATTGTCTGCTTAGGTGTAGGTGTTTGAAAGGGTCCTACATCTAGTTCATCGTGGTGTCATTCTGTTTTCTAGTGTTTTTTCAGTTTCTTAAAGGATTCTTTAAAATAAGTTGTCCATACAGATGACGGGGGGGGGTGTCTCATGTATGGGTTTGATTTCTTCAAAGGGGGCTGCAGCTGCCCAGTTACATCATCTGAGTTTCTGTAGCAAATACTGTACAGAACAACAGGTATCTAACATCGCACTGAAGGTTTTCTCATAGTCACTACTGCAGGGTTTACAGCCCTGTCCAGCGTCCCTGTGCCTTTTTCTTAGCTGTCTTTAAAGCTGGGAGTTTGCTGGGGGTATGGATTTTTTAGGCATGTTTCTTTTTGCCTTTTAGATTTTTGAAGTAGGCAGTAGGTCTTTTTACCAGAAAACACTTATTAATGCATCTTTATTTTTAAAAGTCCCTTTATCCTTTTGCTGCCACTGTGGGTTGTGGTCAGACCATATTGCTTACCTTTAAGATGAGGCTCATCCTGAGATTCTGTAGTGGCCAGCAGAGGTGGTCGTGTTGCTGTGCTTATTGTGCCACCATCACATTATAAGTTTTGCATGTTTCCATATTAAACAAGTTTAGAGAAGTCTTGAGCTGTTTCTGCCTTGAATGATCCAGACAACATGCTGCTGATGTGAAAGAACTGCTGTGGAAAACCTCACTTTTCAAGTCTGTTATGTATGGCTGACACAGGCATGAAGTTGAGGTGGTATCTGAGGTCTTCTGTTAATCAGAGGACATAGTATAAAAGTTGTGCTGTGACACACCATTCTCTGGCTACAGAAAGCATTAGTTTTCATCCTGACCAGCAAGAGGTTTCCTCAAAAAGCCAGGCATTTTATAAACATTTTGAAGTGCCTTTGATCCTGAAGAAATGCAAGTTATTCTGGTCCTGGCTCTCGGAGTGCTCAGCGTAAAAGACCTGTGGAAGATGATGTTGCATTGAGATTTTGTATGTAAACTGAGAAGGGATGTCTTAAAAAAACAACAAAAAACAGCAAACAAACAAAAAAACCCCAACCCCTTACAAGTTACTTGAAAATGGGACTTGTACTGGACTTGTCATGTGCTGAAGGGATAGGCTTTGGCAGCGGGATCAAGCGGCCAGGAAAAGTAGCATCACTTTTGCAGGGGGTGGTTCCTTTTCATCTTACTGAAGAATTACGAAAAAACATCCTTTGTCGTATTGCAAAAAGAGCTGATTCAGGCATCTCCAGGCGTGTGTTATACAGAACACCACTAAAAAGCAGGCAAGAGCGTAAAAGTATGATTGTTGCAGAGGAGTAACTTGGTCAGTAGGGAAGGTATTCACAGGTTGCTTCGGGAAAGGAGCCTGTATTACTGACAATCTCATCAAGTGACCTTCAGCGATGGAGCTTGTGTCTTAAGTCTGGAGTGTACAGTAGGCATGAATATTCATCTGAAGTATTTGTGTCCCAGAAATTTAGTCTTCTTTGTTAGATTAATTGATGGATCTACTTCTGCCAGGCAAATGGTAGTCTTCAAACAGCATCGCATTGTAGAGAGACTGTGCTTTCTGCTGGAGACTTGCTGTTAAATATGTCACAGTCACATTTTTGGATGCTTGCATCTAGTAATCGAAAGTATGAGACATTTGAAACCGCACAGCATGTAGAATTCTTTTGCGGCTTTGTGTTCAGGAGAGAGACCAGAGGTACCAGGCACTAGTGAAAGATTTGATCACTGGTTTCCAGGCTCCACAAGTAAGAGCAGGCAACCGCCTGGCATTCTGCTCTTTTCTGCATTCTTTGATCAGAAGCCGGCTCACTTTGGAAAGAAGAGTCTGCAAGCTGTCAAGACTCAAGAGCCTAGCAGCTAACTAGGCACTAAATTTGTCGTTCTTTCTTTAAGAAGCAGGTTCAGAGTTCCAGCAGAAGCCTTACTGAAAATTCTGCAAGAGTTGTGATGTTTGGGATTGTGGGCCTTACTGTATATGAAAAACTGCGGGCATCCGGAATATAGTTAAAGAACCCAGAGTAGCTTGCTTTGAATTTTCTTGTAAACTAGAGAATTAGATGATGCGCTGCAAGTTGTGCTTTGCTATTCAGTAACTTTTTCTGTGGGAATTCCATAGAAATAACATTTTCCCCAGTAAACCCGAATGGGTTTTTTTGCATCTCTAAATCTGCTTTTTAAAAGCACATTTGCACACTTTGGAGTCTAGCAAGGGGGTTAGCTATGCTTCCGTTTCCCAAACGTGTGTTTAGCGTTTCCATCTCTAAATTTGTAATGTTGGTTGATGGTTCTATACTGTTTTTTCATGTTCTCATCACGGATACCCGACGCCTGTCTTCAGGCATCCCTTCCCTGGAGGGAAGTTGGAGGAAGCTCCTGAATCCTTGGGCAGTTCCTCAAACCAGAGGAGAAAGACGTGTCCTACCTTCTCATTGCTTTCATGCCGTCACTGACTGTGTTTAGATCTTTTTATTTAACCCTTCTATCTTTAGTAGTCTCAACTCTGCTGTCTTTTACTTTTTTCCCTTTCCTAAATGCTTATTTTCACATTGCAGGATAAACTCGGCCATGAAAAATGACTGACATTTGTAATGACCATTTTCAGTTATCGTTGCAACTTAACAGTCTTGGCCCATCTGTGGCTGAGGTGTTGAGATCCTAGTTGAAGCAATGGCCTTGGAAGTAGCAGAAGTTTATAGCCCACCCTAGTCTTAGTTGAAGGAGGAAACCTTAAAAGGAAAAGCCTCTTTAGTCTGGGAAATGTGACTGGGGATGGGGGAAGAGTCAACAGTTCGTGAAACATCTGAGCACTCCTGGAGACTTGGAGACTTTGTAGTTACACTAGATTTTATCATTCAGCTTCAACCCACTTGTGGTAATACTTTGCTTCCAAGTGCTTGTGGAAACCCTTGCGCTTTGTCTGAATCCTGCGTGAGGATGGTCACATTTGCAACTCTGTGTACCCTACTAGCCTGTGACGCTTCGGTGCAAACTGACGTTAAGAATGGTGGGCAGTCAAATATAATTGCATAGCAGGCACTTCTAGCTTTCATTCAATGTCTAGTAAAAATCCTCATTAATTGTTTTCTGTCTGTTTTTCTTCCACTACTGAGTAGGGAGTGCATACGGAGATCTCGCATCTAGTTTATAATTTTTAAGTGTAGAGTTCTGGTGTTAGGAATTTCACACTTAAGTTCTGTTGGGCTGAAATGTAAGGCTGTTGTAGTAATAATCAAAGGCAAAATGATTCATGTGCTGATAGTGTCTAATAATGTCATGTTTAAGTAAAATCAATCTTGAACTTCTTTTCAGAAAGTGAAACATCTTTGGGCCTGGTGCATCAAATACTAAATCACACTGATGGCTCTAAGTCTCTCCAATCTTCCGAATTCACTGGTGAGAACTTGCTATACAGTAGAAAATCTTTAACCAGGCAATGTAAGCCAGATAACATCTCTCATAAGATAGAGATAAAAAATGTGATGTTCTGGATTACTTAGTGTTGTGAATGATGTGTGCTTTGCATGTACTTTGGCATTAGTAACCACTAATTGTTCTCTTACACAGCAGGGATGTGGTGCTCTCATGTATTTCCCTTAAGAAAACACTGTAAGATGATATACCATCTTTCCACACACTTCAGCAGTTCTGTAGCTTATGAGATTTCTCAGTTGGAAGGTTTAGTTAGATTCGATCAGGTAACACAAGAAATATAAACTGCCGTTTTAATGGCCGTCACCTCAGCTGGAAGTCAGGGAATCCAGAACTCTGAACGGATTTTCAGAGGTTCTTTGAACTCAATATGATCTTAATGTTGAGTTTGACCACTGCAATAACATTTCTGCTCCTGAGAACAGACACTTGGTGTTATGAAGCAACTGCTTTTTCAATTTACTTGCATTTAAATACCTAATTCTTCAGATATTTAGCAGGACCGAAGCATTTGCTGAAAGGTTTAATTAAGCCGTTTGAGTGTCTCACTATTAAATTTTTAAAAAACTTTTATTAAAGTACAGGTTGCCCAGAGAAGCTGTGGATGCCCCATCCCTGGAAGTGTTCCAGGCCAGGCCGGATGGGGCTTTGAGCAGCCTGGTCTATGGGAGGTGTCCCTGCATGTGGCAGGGGGGTGGAACTGGATGATCTTTAAGGTCCTTTCCAGCCCAAACCAGTCGTTGTGTTGACTCCACACGCTGCGTTTACACTTACAGCGAGGGAGCACGTCGCCTCTGCCTAAGAGCTGCAGCAGTTGTCAGGAGGGGGGGCTGTGGCTGCTCACCCTGCAAAGACTAATCTGTTCGCACAGATCCTACAGCCAGCCCCCCTCCTTGCCGGCTTCAGCCGCTGCTGGGAAGGACTTGCGTTTTCAGAGAACCTAGGCGTGAGCTACACCGTTGTAAGGGCAGCCCACGCCAAGTGCTGTGGTAAAACTAGTTAGCGCTGTAAAAATAGTTTTATATTGCAGTATAAAACTGCAGAGAACTGTGGATATTTGGGAAATCCATTGACAGCATCCCTGCTACTCTCTGCTCCAGAAAACACCACCTCTTGAGTTGTCAGCATTTGGTAGATGTGTAAACAGAGTCATCCAACTGAAAGAATATTATTCAATGGCTTTAAATTAAGCAAAAAAAATATTGATGTGTAACTATCCCAAAAATTTCAAACATCTTGCCTGTAGTCATGTAAATGATTGTAGGAAAAGATACTCTAAGTGTAGTGTGTTGTTAAAAAATGGGAGTTGTTGCACAAGCTTTGTGGCTGTTGCGAAGGAGCTACTTAAGCAGTCATGTATCCTGCCAGTCTCAGTAATGTGCAGTGTTCCTTGCCTTCTACTTGTAACTGCAGACTCCTGGAGCTTTTTCTTCTGCTTCCGACTCCTTTTGGCAGTCTGTAGGCCAGAAAACCCTTCTCTTGCTTGCTGCCAAAGTCTGGCACTAACGCAATGGCAGAATAGGTGTGTGCATTGTCCCACATTGTTAAATGAAGAGGCTAGCAGCCTAACATGGTGTGCTCGCTTAAAATCCTGAAGGTTGTCCCAGCTGAAATGCTATAACTTGATTTGGAATTCTACCGGAAACCATTCAGAAGGATACTGAGTTTTAATTGTTCCAATTCAAAACAGTATGCTGCAAAGGAACGAGTAAGAAGTGTTCATGTGGCCTAGTCTCAGTAAAACTTGAGCTGCCCATCTTCTGGCAGCCGTCTTGAGATGTGGATAACTCCAGGTGGGGCTGTGCCTTAAAGTTCCTGATGCTCCAGGTTAGGAAGGGAGGTGGGTTAGTGTAACTTCAGGAGTGAGGTGACTTGCATAAATTACTGCAGGTGTCTTGGAAAGTGTGGAGAAGTTTTGGGGGAAGGTGGGGGTGTTAGCTACGAAAGACAGTTGAGCTGTTCCGAAAGGGTAATGTTCTCATCTGTAGGGAACGAGTAGCGGTGGTTGAGGTACTCCCACCGCCGCCCCTCACTGCCGTCTGTGCAGCCAATGCAATGACGTTTCATCACTGTCCAGTTCGGTAAATTCTGCAGCATTAAATAGTCCTTAGTGTCTGACGGAACCGTGACCCCTGTGGCCTTGGGTGCTGCCTGAGAAGTCTGTAGACACTGCGCTCCTGTCCAGGGCTGCTGAAGCGAGGATCTGTTCTGAAATCTCATGGGTTGTCTTTAGCCACTGAATGTTATGTTTTGTCTTTTTTTTTTTTTTTCCCCCTCGAAGCTGTTGTTCAGTAGTCTGTCACTTTACTGATTTTTTTAAATTGAAGGCCTCCAGTAATATCGGGAACGTGTAATTTTGTGTAGCAGCACGTTTCTGAGTTCCCAGAAATGCAGTTGCTGAGAAAAGGTCTGGGCATGCTTCTTGCCTGCTGTTTTTTCCCAGGCGGATAAAGACCAGTGTATGACATAAAAGAAAATGACAATTTTTTCTACATCTATGTTTACCATTTCTCCCTGACACAGATGAAAGATTTTCAGCTGTGTCCTTTCTCCTCTTTAGGATAAAAATGAGAAGAGGTAATAAAAGTGCTGGAAGAAAGTTCTTGGAGACAGTGGTACTGTTTCTCTAGAGAAAGTGATATTAACAAGACACTAATTGTGGCACCTGTGCAGTTGCATCTCTGCCAGTTTTGCAGGCAAGAAAAAATACTCTCTGCGAGCCATATGATTAACCTCTTCATAGTGGCTACATTTTTACGGTCTGGAATGCATTCTACTTGAATTGCTTTTTTTAAAAAGATAGGTGAACTAGGACTAGCTCTTTGGGACGTTTCGGGCAGATGCCGAGGTGCAGCCAGCCAGTGACACCCGTGGTCTTGCTGCTGAGCACGGGTGCCATTTCACCAGAAGCCTCCCCCAGATCCAGACGCAGTCATGTGCCACAGAAGATGAGTAGTAAAGTTAAAAAGGTGGAAGTACTTCCATGTAAAGTGCATGCAAACATTTTTTGTGTGTGGGAATGATAATTTTCAGAAGTAACTTCTATCTCGCAATCAGTCGGCTTGTTTTTTCAGTTGAAGTGTAACATAGAGCGTACTGAGAGAGCAGGAGGGGCAGAAACCCTCTGACAGCGTTAGTGAGCAAAATACACAGTGGCTTTTAACAGAAGAGGAATAAGGCATGCTGTCCTCATTTGTAGGTCTTCAAAAGAAACGATGGTTAATTGTGGTGTAGATAGTTCTCAGTAGCAGTGATGTTTTCAATAAAACTTCCATGGACTGCTGCAGTAGCCTGGAGAAGAGTTCGCTTATGGAATTCCGGTCTCTGACTTCATCTAGTCCCTGAGCGTGTCTGGATATGCTGTGGGTGGACAAGGAATACCAATCAGACTGTTGTAGGAGGCTGTAGCTTGCAGCAGCCCTTCCTGGGCAGTGTTGTGTTTCTGAACTGGATGCAACTGGTTAATTCAGAACCTGACAGTAAATCTCTGATAGTGTTGTAAATAGTAGTTTGAAATGTCGAGTAGGCTTTTACCTTTAATAAAGGAAGCAGCAACAATGCTGCTGAATGATTTAACCTAAATTGAAAAACCTGAAATAAATTCTTCTTGGGTGTATGTTCAGATACGACAGGTAAATAGCCATTTCTGTGGCATTTTGGGGGCTGTATTTGTGTGTTTGGGTATTTGAGTGGAAGAAATAGAAGCAGTTTGAATCCAGCTGAGGGGGGTGGTTGTAGGGGGTTCTTCTGTCCCCTTACACTTCCTTTGACAGTGGTGTCACTTTCCACAGCAGTGGGACCCTTCGAGCTGTAAGCGCCACAGACTGCTTGAAAAGCAAGAGTCTGAGGCAGAGTTTGAAAGAGTTCTTTTAAGTGTTGCTTCCAAAAAGAAGGGGGAGCGCTTAAAGACTGCCCGAAATACTGGTTATCCTAACCAAGCACAGCTTGTCTCAGTAAACTTCATTTGCTACTTTTTCCAAAAGAGAACAATATTTTGAAGTTGATTAAACCAACACAGGTGTCTGTGCTTAAATCTAAAATATATTTACGGCTTCAAAACTGTAACTATTAATAAATCTTACTTAAATGGACAAAAGGGAGATGGTTGTGACCACGGAAATTTTAATTCAGTGAAGGATGGTGGTATAATATATCCTTTTTGCCCGTTTTCCTCTCTCTAGTCTGAGAGGTGTCTGTCTTTACATCACTCGTGCAGCCTATTCCTAAGCGATGTATTTACAATGTCGTGCTGTAGAATAAAATACCTTAGTAATAAATGAAACCCTTAGTATCATTGGCGCTATGTTGGCTAAACATACTGATTCTAAACTAATTAAAAAAATAAACCACATTGTAATTAATAAGTCACTACTAACTGATCTATATGAAAGAAAGATCTACTGGTTCCAGAACAGTACCTCGGTTTTTCTCCCTTTGCTGCTGCCACTCAGCTTGCTACTCGCTCATCGTTGTGTGCTGAAGCTTTCTTGTCCTAACTCCTGTGTTTGGCGACAGGTTAAAAAAAAATCTAAAGGGCTTTTAGTTTATATATAAAATAGAATTAAAATTTAAACGGTCAGCTCCTGAATATTTGGTCTATGAATTCTAGTCTGTATTTTTTTAGTAAGGGCATTTATTAATGGTGCTGGTACAAAGCTGTTCCCTTAGGAATAACTTTAAAACATTGAATAAATGAGTCAAGATGAAGTGAGATTTAACTGTAAGAGCACTGGGAAGCAATTTGTCACTTAGGGCAATACAAACCAGTGCTACAGCCCTGCTTGCTGAAGAATGTTACTAAAGAAAAAAAAAAGGCAACTTGAAGGTAACAGCTGAAGAAAAATTTATAACTTCAAGTGCTCAGATAGCAAAGGGCTAGTAATAATTTACTGCTGTTCCCAGTACACAGTAGAAGGATATGCAACAATGTTTTACTGGGGAAAAAAATAATCACAAATAGGCTGGAAAAATGCAGGCTGGGCAGCGTTCGCTCCACTTGTTTCCAAGTGCTAGTGCTTTTTGTGTTAGCCAGCGGTACTGGCTTGTTACTCAAGTTGATACGTATGGTACAATTGCCCTTCAGAGTCCCCTTGTATCCGGAAGCAGGAGATGATTATGGTTTTGATAGAAGCAGATTTTCTTGAGGAAAACAAGCCTGAAAGAGTAGATTAACAAAAAATAAATTTAAAAAATTGCCATTTGTGAACAGGACTCCAGTGTAGTGGTGCCTTGTTGCCAAACAGTAGGGAACTTCCCCAAAAGTGCAACTTCCACTGCATTTTAGAAGCAGGAATACTGTTTACAGCACTTATTTGGGAACATCAGTACAATCTGAAGACAAAATGGAAGGAAAAGTCTGAAAGGTGTATCCGAGACTGAATTTGCAAGGGGATTCACATTCCAGCCTTGATTCAGTTTTAAACTGAGACTTCCTTTCATTTTGGAAATGTAAATTAAAAAAAAAAAAACAAACAACCTAACACTTTACGAAGGTAATCAGTGAACTGAGGACTCCCCACCCCCGCACTGTTGGGCATCCCCCAGTGAATCTGTACTAAGCGGCACGGGGGTTCATCAACCTTGTATTTGTGGGCTGGCTGGGTAAAGTTCTGCTTGGCTTGTGATGCGCTGACCACTGGGTCACCTTTCAAAGGTTTTAGAGAAGGGTGTAGTTCTGCCAAATTCTGTATTGGTGGAGCTGCTTGTACGTGTGTGATTAAACCCAGCAAAAAGACTGTACTAGGAGAGCCTGTAAGCCTGCCCAATTTAATGTTAGTAGTAAATACTCACTACCTTCACGTGCTGTCTGTGAGGCCCGAGAGCATGTGGTTCCCAAGTTCTGAGTATAAACCTACTTTACTGATAATGCAGATACTGTAGTTTCACAAAGTGGAAGCAGTGGTGCTATTTCTACCCGTAACTTCTTTTCAATTGGTTATTAGAGAGCTTTTGGTGGTTTTGATTGTGGGTTGTTGCCTCCTTCCCTCCCTTTTTGGTGTTTGAGTTAAATGCAGCAGAGCAATTAAAGCCTGTAAAACAGCTTAAAAAGGGAAAGCTTAATTTGGACAAAACTTTCTAGGAGGCTGATAGCCTTTTTGCTATAAACGTGCATTAAGGCTCTTAGGAACTTGCTGTGGTGTATTATTACTATTACTTTTTTTAGGATTAAAAAATAGATGTGTTTATATACACAACACCTACATATTTTGATATAGTATTTTCTCGTTTTATATTTTGTTCAGCATTTACAGCCGAACAATACCAGCAACATCAACAGCAACTGGCACTAATGCAGAAACAGCAGCTTGCACAAATTCATCAACAGCAAGCAAATAGTAATTCCTCTGCCAACACGTCACAGGTGAGGGATTTGTCTGTGCTATGATTTATCCCTCATTGTTTCCCACCAGGGTTCATCTCTAATTGTCAACTGTTGCCATAGAACCTTGAAACTAACCAACAGGAAAGTGGCTTTCGCCTGAACCTACATCATAGCCATTCTGTAAAGTGTTTAGAAGGGACACTGCAGGTGAGTGTGGCAGGCATTGCCTCTGCTCCCTCTTAACAAAAAAAGATGGGTCAAGTCAATGAATGAAATTTGCAAAGCCTTAGAAATATGAATTGCAGAGATCTCCAGCCGTGTCATTATCCTCTTGATAGTGGGGGACTTTTAGGGGACGATTTTTAGTTAATCACTAAAGCTAACTCCTAAATGCGGCCTCCGTACAGCTGTGGAAGTGTCTAATGCCCATAAATGTGTAGTGGTGGCAGTGGTGAAGGACACACAGAAAGGTTCAGAAGTTGTTGCCATCTGAGCCTCTGAGTATCTGAATTGGGTTTGGAATTCCAGGAAAACAAGTTGACCTGTGAAACCATGTCGTTCCATAGAACTTTCTGAATAAGCTTCTTTGTATTTTAAATAGTTGTGGGGAATTTCTTCTCCATTGTTATAATGGAGTTAAAAGTGCATGGAAAAAAATCACAGTTCAGATTTTAACTGGTTGTACCAAATGCTGCCAGTTTGGTCTGAGAGTGTGACTGGGCCACGGTTCTGATTTACATGTCTTGATGTTGTTCTGCTAGAGTGTGTGTAGCTTTAAAATGGGGAGAGTACTGACTTTTGGAAGCTCAATCACATCTATTTGCCACCGTTGTTCTTTTTAGGGTTTTGTTTCCAAGACACTGGATTCTGTTAGTGCTCAATTTGCTGCTTCAGCTTTGGTTACATCAGAACAACTGATGGGATTCAAAATGAAGGATGATGTGGTGCTTGGAATTGGGGTGAATGGCATTCTTCAGGCCTCAGGTATGCAGCTGTTGGGCAGAATTCGGTTGCATCTTGGTTTTCGCAGTGGAGATGTGGCTGGCTGGAGTGGAGTGCTTTCTGAAAAACGAGCTTACGGTTCTGTTTTCCTTTTCACAGGAGTGTACAAGGGCTTACACCTCAGTAGTACTACACCTACAGCACTTGTCCATACGAGTTCATCATCAACAGCAGGTTCAGCCTTGTTACAGCCTTCAAATATAACGCAGACTTCAAGTTCCCACAGTGGACTGAGTCACCAAGCAACTGCTGCCAATTCTGCAACAACTCAGGTTCTGATTGGGAACAACATTCGATTAACTGTGCCCTCATCAGTTGCCACTGTAAACTCTATTACCACGCTCAACGCACGACACATACCGAGGACTTTAAGTGCTGTTCCATCGTCTGCCTTAAAGCTGGCTGCAGCAACAAATTGTCAGGTGCCCAAGGTTCCGGCTTCCTCCTCGGTGGATGCAGTACCAAGGTGGGTTTCTCACAGCTGCTTACATTTCCCAGTCTTTATTTTGCTCAATAAATATATTTATGGCCTATAAGAACGGTTGTGTTAGAGCAGGCCGGCTTAAATTAACGTTGTCTATAATGGTGGTCAAAAAGGGATGCTTGGGGAGGAATACAGGAATAGGCAGATGTTTACCCGGGTAGTTTTCCAGGATGTTCTGCTAGCCATCGTATCAAAAATGCTAGCTCAGAAGTGAAATTCATGATCTGTTAGGACTGTGCCATATAAAAATTCTCCACTGTTGAGTACAGCTTTTGGCTCTTTCTACGTGAAGGCTGAACTATTCCAAAATGGAATGTGTGTCTGTCCTTAAAAGCAAGCCTGCCAGGAATGAATGCAGGGTAGAGCTGGTCCAGCTGCGGTCAAAGGTGTTTCTGTGATTTGGGCGCTGCAGGGGACTTCAGAGGATGTGTTATATTTTGTCCATCTCAAAATCTGAGAAAAGTATTTGTCACATTCTTCAGCTGTAATAACCATTTTGATTTCTAAATTGCTGTTCTCAATTTCTGTTATCTTCGTTAGTTTAAGATACTTGGCTAGAAGATGAATTAAAATAGGTGGAACAGGAAGTCAGTTCAGTGTTTCCTTAGATAACAGCAGATTATGTGCCGAGCATCTTCTTTTATTGCACGTTTTTTATTACTTCATCACCAATTTGGATGCTTAGAACACCCTTTTGTGCTTCCTGCATGACGTGGTGTGTTGTGGGGAGGTTTTTCAGCAG
>VXBO01011935.1:30966-53466 GCA_013400135.1 Rhinoptilus africanus | reverse complement strand
CTTGCGCCAGGAAATGAGACGCAGCTTTCCCTCTTGCCATCTCCTCCCACGAGAGCAGGAGGAGCAGTCGCTGTTGCTTGTCGCGTCAGTGCGCGGCTGGGGCCGGAACGGTGCGCTGAGAGGACCTTTCCCAGAAGGGAGGTGCGAGGTGAAGGATGCGCGGTGTCACTGAGGTCCAGATGCCGAGTCACACCTGGTGATGAGCTGTGGTTGTCTCTGGAAAATGAAGGATGTGGTTGCCATCTGGGTGGTTCTTTATTGCATTGCTGAGGAGAAAACAATAGTAGAAAAAATAAAGTTTCTAAACGCAGGAGAACTGGATTGCCACATGGCAAAAATTCTGCATCCATGAAAAACTGGGCTAGTAAATAATGCTGGCTGAAATGTGGAATTTGCATGAAAATGTAGTGACTCGTAAGTGGACTGTGCTAAATTTGGAGGGAATTTTCTGCAGACTTACCCGTGAGGCACCTCCAGATGCAGGTAAAGAACAGCTGGAGAAGTGGATTCCAGAAACACAGGTTGTCCACAGGGTACGGCTTAATGATGGGGGATTAGTCTATACGGAAAAAAAAATATTATCAACAGATGATGAAAGGTTGCTGCTTCAGGAAAAGTAGCGGTGGGAGCGGGCTGTGAGCTCTTGGGTCACTGAAACTGCAAACAGGCTTGTCCTCTGCTTCAGAGACAAGCGAGTCCCAGGTAATGAAAACGGCGCCATTAAGATGGTGCACTTTGTGGTATTGCTGGTGGCGCTTTCACTGCGTTAACGCTTCCTGCTCGCTGCGGGGACGGTCAGAAGTTGAACTTTGTTTTCCGTGAGTGTGCCTTGGGCAGTGAGCGTGAAAGGCCTGGGGGCTGTCCGACAGGATTCTCAAATGTGTTGCTTGGTTTATTAGAGGAGATGGTTAAATCAAGAGCACCCATTTCTTATTTATTTTTTCCCAAAGGTTCTGAAGAAGTAAGTAAAAAAGTCCCCAGGGGGAAAGAAAGGGAGAATTAGAACTGTCTATTAGGGAAGCAATTTACAAGAAATAATTTCTCCACCGGTAATGGGAGAAAGCCAGGACTGAGTGAAGGAGCACAGACCCCACTGATGGGTGTCAGAGGGAAGAACCAGAAACACCCCTGCCCTGGTTCACCGTGTTTCCATGGCTCTGTGAGCCGTGGGAGATGAAGCCAGTGGTTATTTTAAAGTAAGCAGTAAGCTTCGGTAATCTACAAGAGTGAGGCTGTGGGATAAAAATGTCCGAAGCAATTAGTGAGCCTGGCCTGTTCGCGCTGAGCCAGGTCACGCAGTTCAATTCTGTGGGGGAAAAAAAAAAAAAGTTAATTAAAAATAACTAAAAAGTAGTCCTAGTGCCGAAGTAGAGCAGAGATGCAGAAGCAGAGCAGCTCCACGCCTCGTCCCGTTGGCGCGGCGGAGCTGGAGCGGGAGTGGTTCGGAGGGATGGCTGGGACCGGGAAGGGAGGTTCGCCGCTCCCGACACCTGCCCGCTGGTGGGCTCCCGGAATTCGGGCTGGATTCCCGGGCGGAAGGGCGGGCAGCCCTCAGGGGAACGGGTCAGGAGCGTCTTCCTCACCGGGAGGGGGCGGCCTGAAACAACGAAAAGAAAACGCTGGCTGAGATTTTTGGAGCAGGGCTAGAAACAAGGCTGGAAGTTGTCAGCGGACCTGGGGATGTTTCCTCAGCAGAGGTCAGCGAAAGGATGGATTCCAGCATTAACTGGGTTGGCGGGATGGGCCACACCTCGCGCGCATCACCCGCTTACCTGCGCGACAGCAACCCCCCCCCGAATTCTGTTACAACTGTTATCCTCTCCTGCTTCAATGCGTCTGCTGAAGGAATCACACCTGACGGCGCTGAAAACTGTATGTGCTTTCCCAGTGTAAAGAGCTCCTCTGTCGGAGCTGGAATTACTGCCGTGGTCAGGGATGCCAGGGAGCCGTTTCCATTCCAGTTTGTAAGGTGTGTTTGTACCTGAGTCCAGGTTCTGGCTAGAACTGCCATTTGGGAAGTGGTAGAAATGAGCAAGTTGGTAAGAAGCTAAAAATCATAAAACTGGGGCTTTGGTGAAACTACCAAAACTGCTACATTGCCAGTTTAAAACGAGTTTTGTAAATTTTTTTCTGTTTCATAGTACAAGCATTTCCGAATGTTTGCATGCCCAAGTCACCCATCCCGGTCACGTTCTACTGACCCTGTCACTCTCTGCTCGTGGTGATGGGCAGGCAGCCTCCAGTCCTGCTGGAGGCTGATTATTCCCATTTTTTAAAATGCACGTCCTCATTAAATCCAGCGTAAGGGCGAATGACAACGCCGTGTACCTCAGCCCTTTGGCGAGGCGATTGCGCAGGGCCTGTGGGGTGTAAGCACTTACTCGCCGCGGTTGAGCCTGGGCTGTCAGTAGCTAAGGAGAGCTGTTAGTGCGGCAGAACCTACATGCTTTTTACTGGTTTTCCACTAATGGGATACAATGACCTCGCAGTGGTAAAAAGACGTTCTTTTTCTCCAGGTTCTGCTGTGATTCCCATTTTCCTGGTGTCTGTTTAGGTGTTTAAGTGCTTGGGTCCTGTGCATTCAGTGCTATTCAGCGCTAACAGGCCTCTGCTTGTCACAGCACTGGACAAGAAACGAATAAAGTATTTCGGTACTATTCAGCCACAGATGATGCTCAGTGTGTCAGGAGCTCATTTTGAATCCTCACCTCATTCTGTGAAAGCCCTGCTGTAAAGGCAGCCGTGGGCTCCAGCTCCACTGGCCGGGTTTTTACGGCAGAGTTGTCAGTGCCATAACCAGCATGTTTTGGATTCAGTAGAAGACAGGTTTGATGAGAGACATGAGGCATTTACAACAATCCTCTTTCAACAACGCTGTATCTCAGGTCTTCAGGGAGCATAAACCAGCAGCGCTGATAGAAATATTGTTTTTCACCGAAGTCTGTTGACTTGCTGTCCTTTCGTTGGTGGTTCACAGCACATTGCCAGCGTAAATCGGGCTGTCGCTGTCAGTAATACCTGCCTAGTGGGTGTCTCTCGTCATAGTTTCCATTCTTGAAAGATTATTTCTTGAAGCAGGAACTGTCGGGAGGCAGCCAAACCAGTCCACGGGGGCAGATGTCATCTGTCTGCTAATGCTTTGGCACAAAGCTGTTGACTTCTGCTTCTGGGAGACAGTACTTCCAGGGATGAAGGTTTTATTCTTGGGATGCTTGTTTTTAAATAAGATTTAATTTTCTGTGTAGTGTGTTTGTTGTGAAGATGCTTGCACAAAAGCAACCCCATATTAATGCAAAATTGTATTAAAGTATCAAAACGCCATAAATTCTTTTGGAAGTGCAAGACTTCAAACTGAAAAAGCAGATTTTATCGGCAGCAGGTCACAGTAAGGAAAGCAGGAGATCAGAAGCCTTTAGCTAATGCAGAACAAAAATACAGAGATTACAGGTTCCCCACAGGTACCATCGTACAGACACTCAGTAAGGTACCGAGAATTTGGTGTCCCTTGGAGCAGTAACCTGTCACTAACTTGCTGCTCAACCACTGTTCCCATGAGTACTTTCTGCTTGTGGGTACCCACTCAGCCCACCATCACCATCCTTGAGATGCTTCCCTGGGACAAGAGTCACCTTCAGCACTGGAGACACGGTGGAGGGGCAGCAGATAACAATAGGTACAAATAATACAAAAGAAACTTCCAGTGACCCAGGTCTTAGATTACGTTGCCATTTCCTTACTGCTTCCCAGAGAGATACCAACCAATCCTCCTTCAGCAAGTTGCTCCTCTGCCCGATTTGCCTGCCGGCCCAGCAGGATGCCTCCAGCTTCCTGAAAAGCCCACAGCATGTTCAGTACAGGGACTCTCCAAAAGTTTCCCAGTGTGCCCTTGAATAATCCATTTGTTCCCCTCAGGAAAAACATGCATAGCGTGTGTCGGATTACTCGTGATCAGCTTTAATCAAGCTTTAAGATAAAGCGATAGTTGCTTAGAACTGTAGGCCTGAAAAGCAGAGCAGAATTGTGGCCAAAGAAGGCAAGAGCATGCATCATTAGAGTGTTTACAGCTTCCTGGGGGCAGCTTGTACCTTGGCTGAGCTGGCACCATGAGCCGGCCCCACAGAAACCATCCTTAGCACAGCTTTGGCCTGAAATCTTCCTAAACTTGCATCTCTCCTGGCTCTACCTCGAAGCCTGACGGCTGGTGTCCCTCAGAGCAGCCGCTCTGGCCAGGACAGGAGTTGCCCCTCCTCACCTGCCTGCCCTGCCGCAGACACCCCACCCAGTAAAATGGGGGACTTGGTGTTTTCCCTCCTGACTATTGCTTTTCTGATCAATGCACGTAATTTCTTAAAGACATCACGCTCTTGACTGCAGCCTGGTGTGCACTCGGGAGCAGGCTGTGTCCAGCCCTGTAGCTTGGCTGGCTGAAATCCAGGGGCAGGGAGAGTCAGCAGATCTAACAAGAAAGCTGCAATCATTCCTTTATGTGGGTGTCAGGAAAGAGAGTTGTGAGCTCACAGCTCATTTTTAGGAAGATCTCCCCCTGTAGATTTGAAGCATGCCACCCAGGGCTCCTGCCAAACCACATGTCAGGAGCAGCAGCAGTGTGTCTGACAGAGCACACTTGCATTGGCAGTGACGGGACACGCGTTGTAATGAAGATCCGTGCTCGTTTTCTGTGAGTTTATTCATGTGAGTAAAAGCTTTAATGTGCTTCCTTCACAGGTAGCCATAAAGGCACTGGCTCAGCTGCTGCCACCACTCGCAGGGAGCAGCGCTGCTCTCTGAAGGGGCCAGCGAAGAGCTATGAGAGTGTCTGGAAGACTGAAACACAGCTGATGGTGAGAGAGCCATGGTGCTGCTGCGTCCAGCGTGCTATGGAGACCTGAGCGCGATCTCCAAGTGCCTACAAGGAGAGCAGCGGCAGGACAATAGGAGGCCCTTCAAGTTACCAGAAAAACATATAACTCACCAGGTATGATCACTTATGCTTAGAATTACCAAAAGTCTGATGGACTGTGGTTCCTAGAAGTGTTTAAATCAGGACTGGATGTTCTTCAAAAGGAGCCGTGGATTAGCTTAAAGAAGTTTCAAGGGCAGTCCAGCAGCATGCACTGCGCAGCAGACCCTGGTGCCCAGTGAGAGGGCCAGGGGCAATGGGCGCAAACTGGAACACAGGAGGCTTCCTCTGGGCAGGAAGCACTTTTTCACTGTTGAGGGTGACTGAGTGCTGGCACAGGGTGCTCAGGGAGGTTGTGGAGTCTCCATCCTTGGAGATCTACATGGTCCTAGGCAACCTGCCCTAGGGGCTAGACCAGATGACCTCCAGAGATGTCCCTTCCAACCACAGTCTCTCCTGGATTCAGGATCTGCTGACAGAATCCAGAGTAGGTCATCATTCCCTACTTAGTTTCTTTAATTTCTTATTTTTGTGAATCCAGCAGCAGTACCGATTCCCAGCATACTAACATGACAGAGAGCAGGATTTCATTCGGAATAGGTTCCAGTCCAGCTGATGATTTCTTTCCTAGAATCACTATTCCAGTCACATGCTGCTGTTGGTTAAGGCTTGAAGGCATTCTGAGTAATTGTTGGTGAATCCAGGGCACTTTACGGGCAAGTTAATATTATCTAATTACAATTATCCCACATACATCTGTTGCTCAGCTTTAGCAATCAAAACTATGGTTTCATCTTCTGTAAACATTCCTTATATATCTGATGTAGTATGAAATTATTTTGCACCACAAAAATAATTATATGTAAGCTCTACGAGAAAAGCAGAAGGAAATTAATACCAGTGTTGCCTACATTGACATCGTACATGGATTTTGTTTGTCACATATGACCAATTTCTTTGAAAATTATTGTATATGTCTGAAAAATAAACTATGCCTTACGCTGAGTAAAGACTCAGGTTAAAAATTAATTACTTTGAAAACAACACTGTCAAAACTAGCTTCTGCAGCAGATTTCTGAGTAAATACTCAGAAATCATAGGTCTTAAGATCTTTTTATGGATTCCCTTTGTGTTTCTAATGTTGATCTTGGCTACAAACCCTCTCATAATGAACCTGGTTAAAAGTTAAATATGGTTTGAGGCCAGCAGAGAATATAAATGTACATTTGCTGATATCAATCCTAATTTTGTCTCATTTCAGAAAGTTCTTTAGAGCTTAAGGATTCCCCATGTTTACAATGCCATTTTGCTTAACACCAGGGGAGGGAGGGTCCTGGTCCAAGGTCAGCAGGAGTGGAGTCTTGTGGAGGCAGAGGGCAGCTATTTGTTAAAGAAACAAACACACGTCCTTGGGGAAGGGAATTTTCTGCATTTGAATTCACAGAACTGAAGCCAGGAGCAGCTTTAAGAAGCAAAAACCATCTGTGGAAGGCCCAGAGATTCCTGGCCTTGGCCTAGGAGTTCTTGCTCATCATGGAGACAAGATGGAACTTCTAAGGAAGGGAAAACCTAGATTACAGCTCCCTGTTACCTCCAGAGCTCACCCTTCAAAACAAATCAAATAGCATAATGTTGGAATACCTCTGCTTAGAGAGACAAAGGAACCATGGTTACCTGTGAAGTGTGCGCACGCAGACAGGCTTCCAGGAGTTCTTCTGAATGCACCTCTCTTGCAGCCTGTGTCCTTCCCTCTGAGCCATGGAGGTTGCTATATCCAGTTCTGTAGCCTATAAACAAAGAAAACAGGCAACTGTCACCCTGTCTTCACTTTTTAATATTGGGACTGACCTATGCAGAACATACAGCTTGCGTAAAATAAAGAACTGGACTGGCTTGCGTAAAATAAAGAACTGGACTGAAGTTATTTATGAGAGCTGCGAGATGGGAGCTATGAATGGGAGCTAGGATCTTCCCAGCTTCAGTTGAAGGCATCACCAGATTTCCCTTTATAGTGCTGGATTAGTTCCTCACCTCTGCTAGATTCCCTCTTTCAGTGAAGTGAACGCAGTGGTATTGCCAAAAAATAACTGACGTGAAACCTGGACACTGGTGTTGAAACTTAGAAAGTGCTCCAGGTTTCAAGCACTGAAGATCTCATTGATTTCACTGTGTGATGATTTCACCCTGTGATGAAGTCAGTTTTGACTTGCAAGAGGGAATTATGCTATAAAAGTAGCATAGCAGTGAGATAGAAAATACTTTAACTGGAGACACCCAACCAAGAACACCAAACCCGGGCTGGCCTTGGCAGCTGTCATCCCTCTGTGTCTCAGTGCACAATCACTGCATAAGCAATGGAGAAACCTCATCATTTTGAACTTCAAAAATGAAAGCAATCCTTATTTACAGTTACACCCAGTGACCATTGTGAGCAGGAAGAGCATGATTATAAAAACACTGTTAGGACAAGTCTTTCAAGTCTCCCCTACCTGACTGTAGCAGGATATATATTGTCCTTATTGGATTAGATCGTAGAATAGAATCATAGAATCAGAGAATGTGTTGTGTTGGAAGGGACCTTTAAAGGTCATCTAGTCCAACCCTCCTGCACTAAGCAGGGACATCTTCAACTAGATCAGGTTGCTCAGAGCCTCATCAAGCCCGGCCTTGAATGTCTCCAGGGATGGGGCCTCCAACACCTCTCTGGGCAACCTGTTCCAGTGTCTCACCACCCTCACTGGAAAGAACTTCTTCCTGATGTCCAATCTAAGCCTGCCCTGCTCTAGTTTAAAACCATTGCCCCTCGTCCTATCGCTACATGCCCCTGCAAACAGCCCCTCCCCAGCTTTCCTGTGGGCCCCCTTCAGGTACTGAGTCTCCCTGGAGCCTTCTCTTCTCCAGGGGAAACAACCCTAGCTCTCTTAGCCTGTCCTTATAGCAGAGGTGCTCCAGCCCTCAGATCATCTTTGTGGCCCTCCTCTGGACCTGCTCCAACAGGTACATGTCCTTCTTGTGCTGAGGGCTCCAGAGCTGGACAGGTGGGGTCTCACGAGAGCAGAGTAGAGGAGGAGAATCACCTCTCTGGATCTGCTGGCCACCGTTCTTTTGATGCAGCCCAGGATGTGATTGCCCTTCTGGGCTGCAAGTGCACATTGTTGGCTCATGTCCAGCTTTTCATCCACCAGTACCCCCAAGTCCTTTTCCGCAGGGCTGCTCTCTATCACATCATCCCCCAGCCTGTATTGATAATGAGGGTTGTCCCGACCCAAGTGTAGGACCTTGCACTTCGCCTTGTTGAACTTCATAAGCTTTGCTGGGGCCCACCTCTCTAACTCGTCCAGGTCCCTCTGGGTGGCATCCTGGCCCTCTGGCCTGTCAACTGCACCACTCAGCTTGGTGTCATCAGCAAACGTGCTGAGGGTGCACTTGATCCCACAGCCTAAATCATTGATGAAGATGTTGAACAGCACTAGTCCCAGTACAGATCCCTGAGGGACAACACTTGTGACCCCTCTCCATCTGGACATCCAGCCATTGGCCACTACCCTCTGGAGGTGACCAGCCAGCCAGTTCCTTATCCACAGAACAGTCCACCCATCAAATCCACATCTCTCCAGCTTACAGAGACGGATGTTGTGGGGGACCTTGCTAAAGGCCTTGCAGAAGTCCATATAGATGATATCTGTATCTCTTCCCTTGTCCACTGATGCAGTCACTCCATTGTAGATAAACTGCAGTGAAGGGGGTCTTGGAAGCTCTAATGAGCCTCTCCAGATTCTTGTAGGACTTGGAGCCTCAGAGAATTCCCCTGGAAGGCAAGGCTGGCTGCCCTCAGGCGTTTCTCCTAATACTGTACTTGCACACTTGAATCTCTTCTGCAGTGCCTGTCTGAACACACACCAACCACCCTCCTCCCCTCGTGGAGCCTCCTGCGGGTGCTGGCTGAGGCGGCGGATGGCTCAGGCATCGCTCCACCCTGCACAGCCATGAGAAGGGCAGGGTCTGAGTGCTCCTGCGAATGCAGGTGAGGTAGAAGAGGATGTGGCCTGAGAGGCTGTGGTATCTGCATCACAGAGAGATGTTCATCTACACCTGAGTGTGCACACGGATGACACCTCCCATGAGCAACAGCTGCTGGTAAGTAATGTGTCAGCAGAGTCTGTCTCTGCACTAACAATCTCTTGCACCAAATTCAGCCCCCTCACTTTTGAAGCCTTGAGGGTACGTTGCAGCAGACACCTGTAAGTTCAGAGCAAAAAGCACTCAGTTCTTTTGTATAAAAACATACGTAGGGTCAGCAAAAGGACAGTTCCAGATAAGATGAAAGTAGATCCAACTTGGGATGCAGGACAGTATTTAATCATCAAAACTAGAGCAGAAGACAATCTCACCATGTTTCAATCAATCTGAGACACACATTAAAGGGAGTGGCTGCAATGAATCCCCCCATTTCTGACCAACACTTCTGTAGTGCATTTGGATTTTTCTAGTCTCTTCTCCAAAGACAACATATAGTTGTGCAATCTTTTTAAGTAGCATCAAGGACACAATGTTCCAGTTCCGCATCCCTGATGTATCAATTAACTTGAGTGACTTGGAAAGCTTACCTTGAAGTTGTGCGCATAATGTTGACATTAAAAAAGAAAATGCTGCCAACATTTGTTGAAGTGCCAAAATGAAAGTGCTCTGTTCAGGCTCACCCCAGCCACCTCATTGTTCCCATCCTATCTCACAGGATAATCAGAAAGCGTCTGGGCGATCCTCCACCCTTTCCTCATTTTCTCTGCAGGGAAGCATGAGATCAGCAGCTTTCTCCTTTTGTTCATTTTTGTCCTTTGCATTACTGCTATTTGTTTGGATTTATTAGAATTTATTTTCTTAAACGGAAAAAAAATTGGGGGGTATAATGCAGGGATACCTGCAACCTAGGAAAGCTGTCTCTTGAGACCCCCTATAGCCAGGTCTACTCTGAAGAATCATTTAGGGCACTTAAATTCTAGGTTTCTGCTCTGAATTGCTCTACAGAAATTTCCTCCTGACTGTAGAGGCAGCACAGGGAGATTAACCTGGCTGGGCTAAAGAAAGCCTTTGTGAATACCACTGTAGTGATTAGCAGGTTTATAATTGCTAATTTGGTATTCCAGTATTTAGTGATGTCTCTGGAAGCAGGAGGTGTTAGTGGTATAGAAATGTTTACATATAGCTCCCAGCTAACTAGTAAACATTCAAAGACCCAAGTCTTTTAGTGCCAGGAAATAAATTCACTGCTTATAACACACACAAGCAACCAAAAGCAAGAATTCTGTGGTCTGCAAGATTTAAGAGGAATTTTAACAAAATAAGAAGCACAGTCTGGATAACTACATCATTAGTTACTCATTGTAACTAGTGGGACTGTTACCTATCTTAGAGAGTTTGGTGACCATTTCAAATCAACTTTTTTTAATTTGTAGAGGTTTTGGCAATATCAGATGACAAACCACATATATCTTATATTTACTTCCTCATGGAATATCAGGGATTATATCTTTGTCTATCAAAATCACAAGCACTAGCCATAAAAAACATTGTTGGTGCAGAATTCCTTTTGGTAAAACTTCCTGTGTTTTACTCATGCTAATTCTGATGTCTCGGTTATCAAACCCTTGCTTTCCCAGCTGTATAGCAAATGGGCTAATGACATAAACTAAATGGGATAAGAGCTTCTGGCCACAAGCTAATTCATGCTGTTAAGGCAAGACAGGCCAACAAGAGCAGTGCCTGAAGTGAGGCATGGGTAGCCACTGTTCTGGTAGTACATTGTGTACTTTTAACTACTGGCAGAATAACAAAACTAAGGAACTTGAGGTCAAACCCATCCCAGCCATAAATACTGGACATTGGCTTTAACAACACTTCTTTGGTACATCTCACAGCAGAAGGACATAGAAGGTGATGTTTCCATTATGATTCATTTTTTCAGCCTCAGAGATACCTGTCATTGCTGCCCTGTGTTGCCTCGTTTCATGGACTGTGATTATTTTTTATCTTATTTTCAGAGTAATTTTTATTATTCTCTCCAAACTGCTAAGGAATACAGCCTGCATATGCAGAGTAATCTGAAGAGATTAGCAAAAATGACAAATTTCCAACTGCTAAACTTTTCTGTGACCACCTTTTCATCTGTACTTGCTTCTACTGTAACAGTTGGCTTCCGTTCTCCCCATTTTATACTCCTTCCTTCCTTCCCTGGCAGATAGCCACCCTCCACATTGGGATTTAAGCAGAAAGGGAAGCAAGGCAAGCTTTCCACCCTCCACCAAGGATTCCTGCGATGAGCAGAGAAGTTGTGTTCTTCATAGCAGTGCCTAGGACTCTCTGGGTTTAGTGGATTTCAGTTGCATGCCAGCAGGGATTACCCTAATCTTAAAGTACACGCAGCAGAGGTAATTCACCTTTTAATCCATATTTAGCAAAAGCCTTTCAGCACACCTCTGTAATGCAACTGAATACCTTTAGCATTTTAGTACCAAATACTTCAGTGGGTAAAGAAGAGAAGTACACTGGAGTATAGAGCTCAGGCATTATGCATGGTACCGATTTCTGTCTGTATGTTACTGTCCTGAATTGTGAATCGGTTACAGAGCAGAACTGTAAGAAAAATGGTCAAGCAATGAGGAATAAAATAGTAGCCTCTAGATAAAAGCTAATTTAGTCTACTATGCTTGTATCAAAACAATCTCATAGAAAATAAGTCTGAGACGTACTTTAACTCTGTGAAAATTCTCCCTATCAAATACCCAAAGGAGACAAGGTAACACGATAAAGAACAGGAACAGATGGTATATAAAAAAGTAATAATCAAAGCATCAACATCTCTTGCTATACACTACTGAATTCATGGTGTGCTCTGCATGAGTTTCTGATGCATCTAAAGTTCTTCTAGACATTTGCACTATTTATTCTGAAACTGGTAGACTAGAAGCTCTGTAACCCTTCTGGTCAATATTGCCTCCTTTGATTATCTTCTCACATAAATGTTCGTTGAATACAATGTGGCTGTAAGATTTAGGGAACACCACTCAGACGTAGAATACCTGATTGATTCGATATGCATAAATTAGTAATTATGTCAAATTAGTGCCAGATTTTCAAACTCTAGATTCAGTTTATATGTCGTTATCTAGCAAAGAAAATTAGGCCTGTGTATGTCTAAGCATCTAATTTGCAAGTGTAATCAAATACGTAAATATTCATGGCCTCAAATGCACTTCCTTTCTCATTCTGATGATATGTGGGAGACTGAATTCTTCCTCGATGAAAATTTCACCCTTCACTTTGGTCATTTAAACACGTTTAGGGCAGTTGTATCATACTGCAGCTTGATGTTAACCTGTTGTATTTTAACCTTACCCAGCACTTCCAAATACGTCATCTCTGTTCAGTTCCCTGCAAATTCAAACATTGGGAATGATGTTTCTCATCGTAACTATCCGTCATGGAGCACAGTTTCTAAACACATTAGTGCAGCTCAGCATGTTCCCCTCCGCTGGGGCCCAAAGAGCGTCTGCTGTGGTCCTCACGCCAGGCTGGAAAGCAAAGGAGTCTGCTGCAGTTATCTGTGGCCCAAATCAGAAGGTGTGTGGGGCACAAGGCAGCCGAGGGATGAGATGGGATGTTTTTGTGATCAAGGCAATGAAACACCTCTCTGGAGAACTGGATCCTGTCATCACATTTGCCACATTCCTCCTTTTGCTGCGATTCGAGTCATTTAAAAGAAATGTTTCAGATGTGTAGAGAGGTCAATATTTCAAACTTGAACATAGGGAGTCTCTTCCAGCAGCCTCTCTGGTCAATAGAGAAGGACAGACTCCTCCAGAGGTGGTCTGAAATCTCAAGTTAGACACTGCTCCGACCAGTGTTTCTCAGTGTGGAATTTGCAACACTTAAATGTGGTTTGCAAAATAAATTAAATTAATTTTTAATTCACAGATATTCTCAAACGCATGAGCACACAAACAGGAGGGGGCGTTCAGAGTTTGGCCCCAGTTTTATTAGCTGGAGGTGACAGCCTGTGTCAGTTCTATATAACACTGATATTCCTGAAAAGCTAATGGGGGGCTCCAATTTTTTTTAAAAAGTGTGAAACATTATCTATAGGACCTCCATCCATTAAGATAAAAATATCTATTATGGCTCTTTGTAATGGTATAGTCTTTACGGATTGAGTGTCTGATTTATGACTTTAGCATCTCATCTACAGTTTTAAATATTCACAATTAAATTAAGGGGAGCAGCATTTCAAGTGAAATATAAAAATCATAAAAATAACTATAAATAATGTATATTACACATAGAAAACGAAACATAGGACTCTGAGAAAATGTTTTTTCAGATTGTGGCCTCCAAATTAGCAGACACTTAATTATCTCTTCACCATCTGCCCCAGGTAATGCTTATCTCTTAGGGTTTGTGACAGTGCAAATAAATTATTCCCTGTGGCTTCTTAAGCAACAAAGTGGAGCGTATAACACTTGAATGTGACTTTTGCTGATTCCCTCTAGCAGAAGGACTGGGTGAAGCATCGTGTTCTCTGCTTATTTAGAGGTGCAGATCAGCCCATTAGAAAAGGCACAGACCCAGTTAGAATGTAAAACAGTATTTCCAATAAGAAATGCAAAGCAAATTGGAATAAGAAATGAACAAGAAGCAAGGTGGGAGCAGGAGCAAAGTCTTAATGGAAGATGAACTTCAAGCCCAAGAGGATGAGGAGGGTCCCACAGGCATCCACCTCCCCCAGCCCAGCCTCAACAGCAGGAAAAGGAGGGGCAAACAAAGGGTCAGCATCCATATCCCCCTCTGGCTGAGCACAGGGGTTAAGCACTGGTTGCTGGCACCACCATGGGAATATTAGCTCCCACAGTTGCGCAGGGTGGTGCTGAGGAGCTCCTCCCTGCCCTGGAGCTGCCCACAATCAGCATGGCACAAGGAGTGGTGCTTCCTGCCACAGCTCTCCTGGCCTCTGCGGCCCCTCCATGGCCAAACGTGCAACAGCCTTTGACTTTTCTGATGCAAACAGGGTTGCGTTTCTGTGTCTGAAAAACAACGGATGTGACAGGGCTCATTTTGAATCTCTATCAAAAGAACTGCATTGTACAATAAATAGGGGTAGTTGGAAAAAATGGGCATGACAAATATTTCAGAGCTACACAAGTATAAATAATATAAATATAATAATGGTAATATAAACATGTTTATATTCGGGCTATTATTTGTCCTTGTATTCACAAGTTAATATCTTCTTATCGTTCTTAGTAATATTTACTGCCCACTTCGGAAAAAAAAGCTTTACTAACCTGCCTTACCCATTTAGCTGTCACAGTCTTCTGCTCCCCTGTAATTGCAAATGTTCCTAGTCCTGAAATTGCTCCATCACTGCTTTTAATTTGGCTTTGTCTCTTGTTGTGTTCTGCTCAAATCACAGTTGAATAATTGGTCTCAGTACCGAGCATGACAAACAGAATCTTAGGGAAAGCAAATTAATGCATCCATCCACCACTGCAGATACAGTCCACTAATGAAATTATGGACTAGAAGCTCCTGTTATTGTAACTAACCTTAACCAGCAACATTCATTAAAGAACAGGGCATAAATTCAGATTTTTATTTAGCTGAATCTGTAGCTTTAAACAAATTACTTCCAAAACTAATTCCTTTGACTGCAAAAGTGAAAGGTAACTTAAAAAGCATTCAGAAAACAACTTATATTTTAATTGTCAAATTAGGAAGCTGATATTTGGTATTTTAAGCTTAGTGGGGCAGATACTGTTCTTATGGCGATCTATAAAACTACTAAATCAATTTGGTGAAGTTGAATCAGCTCAGAAACTAGAAGTTTCCATATGAGTTTAGATATTTTAAAACAAAAATGTTTACAATAGTAATGATAATTTCTCAGCTACTTTAACAACGAGTATACTTTGCTTGGATGAAGACTGTCTCTGTCACGTGCACCTGACAGTACAACATGCAAAAGAAATGCTGACTTGACTGCAGGGTTCACTTGCATTTAAGGGGAAGCTGAGTAGGTCTCTTCTGTGGGTGACCATAAAGTACTCTGAAAAACCCACGTTCCCTTCTTTTCTCCTTTTAAGTCTTCACAGGATAAACGTAACTGTCTTAGGCAATAACACATTCGCTAGGTCTCAGTAGGTAAGTACCAGTTATGATGGGAACAGGTCTCGTACCCCCAGAAAGGGAAGGATCAACTTAGGGGCACGGAAGGCCCCACAGTGGTGGTTCAGGCTGCATGAGTGCAGAGAAGTCAAAAGCTTCTTGGAGGGAAGAGAGGGGATTTCTCACTCACTGGATCAAAACTACTCTGGTCATTGTCACTGAAGCTAATCTTCCATACTGCTTATAGCAATGTGGTTTTTACTGGAACTTAGATTTGAGTGCCGGCTCCTAGCCATCTGAGAAGGAGGTCTTTGAAAATACAGGTTGTAAATAATCTTGGTAAGATTTTAAAGCAAGTTTCACTAAATATGTAAAATCTTAACGGCCTGGCCCTGACTGATGCAATCGAAGAGAACAACCTCTGTGAGCTAAATTTAGTGCTGTACAGGGCACGAACACAAGGTCCAGGGGTCAGAACAAAACTTGGTGCCCAAGAAAGTGGTTAGTCTCCGTGCAAGTCTAAGATGATGTCATATACACAAATGGACCAGGATTGTGGCTTTTTTGTGGCAATAAAGCAAATTGGTGGATTAGGTTACCACTCTCTGCAGACACCAACAACCATCCTGCCAGCCATACCCCAGCAACGTAAGGCATAGGGGTACATTTTTCTAGAGAGTGTGTTAGAAATCACACTTTCTAAATTTGCCTTCTGTTTTGTTAAGTTTCTGGGATAAACTCAGTTTTTATCATCAAAGAATTTAAGGTGAAAAAAGAAACAATCGGTTTGTGTTTGTATAATTGAGATTATGGATAAAATGTGATCAAATCACCTAAACAAATGCACTTCCATGTTCAATAGTATTTTCTAAGCACAAAAATGGTATCATCTTAGGAGCAATATTGGTTTTAGAGTAATGTATTTCATAAGGCTTGAAAGTTTGCATTCAGTTTGTAATTGCATATTTCTGTATGGTAATCCTCTCTCTTAAAGTATGCTTATACACAGGTAAAGTAAACCAGGCACATCCAAAATCAGAATAGAGATAATAAAGCATAGCTAAATCTGAAGTTGGGCAACTCTTACGAGTTCAAAGCTTGTTTTATTCTTTAGAGCATTTACTTTTGGCCCACTGATGTCATCAGTAGAGCAGGCACAGCTTTCAGTTTAAAAAAATGCCTGATTTAAAGTTTAAAACTGTTTGATCTTTACTACAGTTGTAGCTATTGCTTTAGTGTAGGAAATTGCCACATAGAGGTGGAAACATCGGTGCGGTTTAGTATTTTGTTGGCAATATGGTTAAAACGAAATATTTCAGAAGAAAAGCTTGCCGAGTTTTGTTTGACTTTAAGTTTTGCTTGTGCTCTAGAGATAATCAGTGTCATTTGCATCTTGGAAAGTAAAGCATATGCTAAAACTCAGGCTGACCACGGTGACCACTGCCCCTCAGTGTCACGTCTGTCAAAGGAAAGAGTGCAGAGTCCTTTCAGCAGAAGGCTTGTGTCACTGCATGTAGGTTGGGGAGGGAGGTAGGAGGAGAAAATTGCCCCAGGATGTGGATATGGATGTGGGTAAACACTGAACAAACCTTGAGAATGAAAATTAACAGCCTCAATTGCAGTTTCCTTGGCGCCGATGGTCTTCCAGCTGGAGCACAGCATTTGGCAAGCCGCTGAGATGAGCACTTTGTCAGACTGCTTGTCTCTGTGCTTTGGAGCAACGCCTGACTGTGGCTGGTGATGGCAATCAGATGCCATCAGCCAAACCCACTTTCAGGCATTTTTATATCTAGTATATCAAAATGTTTGTCCTTGTTTCTCTCCTGGTGTATGGTCTGTAGATCTATCCTCCCGAGCTGCTCACCAGTCATTGACTCTTTTTTCCCTGCCATTCCTCTAGATTTGTCTACTGGTCCAGGTTACCTCTTGTCCTTCTGCTTTACCTTGTTGTTTCTCTTGACATAGACAAAATTGGTATAGTGAAGGTGTCTGGTTGAAAGACTTCTGAAGGTCCTAAAGCATCACCATAGGGTACAGACACTTGCCTTAAGGACATTTGTCTGCTTGCAACACAGGCCAGAGCTTAACAAAGGATATCTTTTAGCTTTTTGGCAGCATAAAAGTGCACAGTTGGTCTCAAGCCAGGTCCTGACAGACATGGATCATCATTATCATTAAACCAATCACCACAACTACAATTAATTTAGACCTCTGTAAGCAGACACATCAGGTTTAGTATGTGATACAATCTCTGAAAAAAATAACAGAAATCTGTTTCAATGCTCTGCATTGAAGATTAGGTTTCTAACAAAGCCAACAAAGGATGTAACAGCTCCCTTTCAATGGGAATCTGCATTTTCATTTCCCACCTCAGATTTCATGGTACTAAAGTTATCCTGCACCTTTGCATCAAGCAGACATAGGGGGAAAAAATTGTTTTACATAAGTAAAGGCATGAAAAAGATGTGTTAGATGATACATTGAGTCCAGCTATATAATCTTCACTTGATGGCCTCAAAAAAACCTTCTCACAGAGAAAATCCAGTGATGACAAACATAATTTCTCAGGGACATAACGCCTCCTTTCATTCCTTGTGTATCAAAGTGACAAGAGAATTATATGGAATTTTCCATAGAGGAGAAGCTGGGGTCCCAGCAGAGATCCATAGAAAGAGGCAAGCAACAAGACTAAGCAGTAAGGAAAAGAACATGCACAAAACCTCTACCTAACATTGAACTACCAGAAAACAAAATAATCTAATTGGGATTAGGACCCACTTTGCATATGACACTCTATGCTGAATTTGTAATGAGAATAGGAGAAATCTTGCTAACACTTGAGCACCTTACTCTGCTACTGGTGATGATGACCCCAGTGTAGATCATCCTGAGACAATGTGAATGTCTGTGTCACATGTACACAGAGTCATGTTTCAGCAGCAAAACCAGTTTCATTGGAGGTGCTGAATGTCTTCAGATCCTGCCTTTTCTAACAAGACTCCTACATTTAACCTGGAAATTTCAAGGAGACATCCCATAATCTGTCTTTCTATAATACATCCAGCTCTGACAGATCAACTGAACAAAAAACTTTCAATGATGAGATTATTGCTATAAAAATGACATTAAAATTGCACTCACTAATGTACAGAAACTTGTCAAGGCTTCATGTCTATTAAATACAGACTATTTCAATATAAAATACGCCATAATATATGGCCTCTTTCTCAATTGCTACTGAGTTTTGTGTATACTGGTAAAATTTACCTTTCAGTTATGCTTGGGATAGTAGACATTATAATGAAAATATTTGACTTGGATTAGATGCAGAAGATAATCCATCTGGTAACTTTCCATCTCGTCAGGAACATTAAGACAAGTCCCTGAAATAAATTGCTTGTTGAGTTTCATATGTCTGCTGGGGCTGAACACCCAGTTACAGTAAGATGGAAAAAGACAGATTCATCAGCAACCACAGAGACCAGGCCCAGAAATAATTCGGCTGAGATTAGGCCTTGAGTTGGCACAGTGCCCGGGAGTGAATTACATCCATGCCACGGGACTTAGTGGCCTTTCTCATGTGGCCCTTACTATATATTCCTATAGAGACTTAGTATCTAACCCCATTTATTTATTTTTTTCCTCAAATATCTTCAAAACACTGATACCATAACTATTAGAAAAATTCAGTGATGACATGTCTGGCACCCAGAAGCCTATCTTGAATTTATTTTGGCTTTTATGCCTCTCTTTGCTAGTCACTTTGGATTCATTTTCCTGTTCTTTGTCCTTCCTACTCCATTTCCTGGTACAAATTTCTATTGATTCACTGCGAATGTGGCTGTTTGGACAGCTCTCAGGCTTGAGAAGACTTCAGTGAAAGTACAGGGAAGGGAATTCTACTCAGAAAAGCACAAAGATTATAAGAAAAAATATTCAGAACTCTGACTTTTTGCCAGAAGATTGACTTTACAGTGGTTGGCAATGGAGCTCCACCATTTGATAGCCACAGTCACTCCATGGAAAGAAAACAATTGCTCATCATCAGGGATGTAAAGCAAGCTTTTATGGGTTGTCCTTGCCTGTGTAGACACAAGGGATATTGGGACGCTTCAATAGAGGAGCTATTCATGGGGTAGTGGCATTGAACTCTGTAACTGAGTGTTTGTTTGGAAAGCACTCACTAGTAATAGCCAGCACTAAACTAGGCTGTTTTCATGTTTTCAGCACTGGTGAAGTATCTCATGTACCGGGTTTTTCTTTTTTTCAGCTGGAGGGCTTTTATTCAGGATACGGCAAATGGGATCATTGTGACCTCATCTTAGCTCCATCTGCTGATAGAGACATTATTTTTGTCTGTGATGTCACTATTGCTTTAAATTATTTAGACTGAAAACCTTCTGGATGAATTTCACAAAGAGATGCCTGCAATAGAAGTCATGTTTCCTGTAGCATCCTGCTCTGGGACAATGTCTAGAAGGAAGATGAAAACCTGAGCTCAGTTCTCCCTCCCTCCTGCAAGTAAGGAAAGGCTGTGCGCAGCTTTCTTGAGAAACTCGGCTCCTGTCTGCAATGCAGTACAGGTTTCTGAGCTAACTTCAGATTAGCTGGCTAGGACCCCTCTAGAAATCAAACTTGGGTGCCTGGGTCTCAGGAGGTGGGTTTGTCCTGCCCCACTGGCCGTTCTGCTGCTGTGATGTGAAGCACAAAGCCGCTTCAAGCTTCTGAGGGTATGTGCTCAGCGGGGAGAAAAGCAGAGAAAGGAGGCAGGACAGCACAGACATGCAAAGTTTACAGGAATCAGACCAGGGATCTTTATATCTGCTTCCTGCTTTGCTTAACTTGCAATAAACACCTTGTATCTGAAGAACAGATCTTACTATATACCTCTATTGGTTCAGTCCTCAGGCTGAACGCAAGCAATCAAAAGAATCTTGACAGGCTGAAAACAAATAAAAACCCCACAGATTGTGCCCTTTGGCTCTGAGACAGTAAAGTGTACACTTGGCAGTCTTTCAAAGACTTGAGGCACGCTTCTTAGCAAGAAAATCCCCAAAAGTGAAAATTCCCACATAACTGTCAGACTACGAGAATGATGGATGGAGAAAAAAATTCGGTGTTGCAAATCTTGCTGTGAACTGGGGGCAGCTGATAACATTCACATTGCAGGAATGTGCAGGAACCCAAGACCCTGCTCAGCCTGGATTGTTTTGCAACGATGAATACAGCCAGTGTCTAGCCCATCTCCATCCATTCAAAATACAACATGACTGCTGATATTAGTCAGTAATGGTGGGTTTCTGTGTCAGTTTATAGCTAGGTCTCTCAAAAGACAGCTGGTTTTGGCTTTTGGGTAACAGCCATCAGTCACTGAAAGCACTATAGAAAGAGTTTTGTAGTGAAATGGCTTAGGAGGTTGCCCATCCTATTCTCGGTGCACATCGCCCTTGTCACTGAATGCATGACCGCATTGGCAGCATAACTAAGTTTCAACAGAAAAAGACTGAAAGGCTATGGACACCAAATTCACATCCCACCAGTGGAAATTATTTCTGCCTAGCAAAGCTGGAAATAAGAGTTGTGAAGTGCATTGGTGAAGAGGGCTGCACAGCTGCTACCAATATTAAACAGTTCAGTGGAGGAAACCTCCCTCTATAAAAGTCATTCATGCCCTAAGCAGCTTTTTCAATGAGGAACTCTCACCAAAATTGGTGGAGAGGAAAATGGATAAGGCAAGGGATATATGTTGATTGTAGGTAATCCACTGAAATTACTTGCAAATTTTCATAGATTTCAATAGGATGGGATACACTTTTGATGGAGAGCAGATGAACTCCATAGGATGGCAAATCCTTTAACTTTTCCTATAGTTTAGTGCAGGAATTTGAAGAAGGACATCCTTCCTGACATGCATGTAGTGACATGTAGTCACTGTTGTACTGTTCCCAGCCTCTTTATAACCTAGAAATTAGGTAGAAATCTCAGCTGCTCTCTGATCTCACATCTTTGATGCCCAAGTTGTATTACGTGACTGAAGAATTCAAACTCATTAACAATGATGAACAGATTAACACAGATACAGTTCAACACAAAACAATTGGGGTACATGTCATTCTACAAACACCTTAATGTTCAGTTTCAAAAATCCCAACTGACTGTTCACAGTAACATGTCTGGAAAGCTCTGGTTTTGCTCTCACCAGTGACAGAGCTGGATCCCAATCCTGGACCTGGTCACCCTTCCGAAGCAGTTTTCCTCACCTACCACATGCCTTTTTGAATGCAGGAGCCTCCCTATGTGTATCAACAACTGTCATCATAGCCCCAGCTGCAGAACTGAGCCTAAAGGAAGAAAGAAAGAAAGCAAGAAGGAAATAAAACACTTAATTTCTGATAAATCAAATAGTCTAATCAAATATAGCGAGGAAAGGCCCTGCAGAAATATATTTATAACACACAGGATGTTAAAACAAACAAGTCAGTGGTAGAGGGAGAATGACTCAAGCAACTTAAGTGTCCAAATAATGCATCAGGCTTTGAGTTGGCAAGAACGCTACAGAACCAGATGTAGGCTGTGAATCAGCAGCTCTGGAATGCCAGCACAGAAAGAATGGTAGTAATGATCCAAGGGGACACAGAGGCATGCAGAAACTGTTCCAAGACCATTTTAGAAAAGCACATGTTTCCAATATATATATATTCTTGTGATGGTAAAGTAATGTCTCAAACACTTATTAGCTTAGTTCCTGAAAGCATTAATTGAGGTCAAAAAGAGTTCCTGAGATCCTGAACAGATGAAATCTTCTGCTAACCAGACACTATGGCAAAATCTAAAATAAAAAAATAACATGCTTTAGAAAGACTTATTTGCCAGAGGGTGGAGGCAAAATGCTGAATTACTGCTGCTTAGTTTCCAAAATCCGAATTCCATAGGCTGACTTCTGCTCTGGCTGGCACTGCAGTGGGCTGAGGAACAAGCAGAGGGGAGCGATCCTGTGCTCCCAGCAATCTGGTGCCAAGCACAGGATTCCTTTCAGCGGGTGGGGATGAGAGACATGCTGTGGGCAAGAGCAGCACTTGTCCCCAGCTAACTTTGGCTGTTTGCTAAATAGTCTTAGGATAGATGTGGGTCCAGCAGGAGGGCTTGGCATGCATCCCTGCCCTCACCCCGCTGATTGCGCTCTCTCCTTGGCGATGGGGGATGTGGTATTATTGCAGTACCCAGACTTCATTACTAAAGGTCTTTTGGACTCTGTGAAAAGGCAGGTGTACAGGTCAGTGAGAGTCCTTACACCCTTCGCTTTTTCGCCGTGTCGCTCATTTCTTCACCCCCATGAGAGGTGAGGGATAGCAAGATGCTGTTTGGCCTCCTTGGTCCATTTGAATTCATAGACGCTGTGCACTCCTAGAGAAAAAATAGATTGGGTTCACTAGAGAAAGCAAATT
>VXBO01011935.1:13075-30689 GCA_013400135.1 Rhinoptilus africanus | reverse complement strand
ACCCTGCTCTGGCAGGGGGGTTGGACTAGATGATCTACTAAGGTCCCTTCCAACCCTAGGATTCTATGATTCTATGATTCTATGAAATTAAGTTTCTGTTTCTGGAAAGAGGAAAAGCACATGATACTATTGGAAGAATTATTTTTCTTTCCATGATTTAAGCCATACTTCAGGAAATTTTGTGGGGGTTAGAATATAGCTACTTAACTTCAAATGTCATTTATAGTTTTATGATTAATTTTCCTTTTCTTTCATTTTTTATGTTGAACAGAAAAAAAAAATTATAAAATTCTAACAATAACCTTTCCTCCAACTTTCAACCCAGAAAAAAACTTTAAAAGAATTTCTCTAGGTTCCCCCTATCAGCTGACTGATTGAGAGTACACCCTGCTCTGCCCAGCATACAAAGAGACGATTGTCAATATTCAGAAAACACCTCAACACTTCATACAGAAATCACATGAAAGGACCTTCATGGTGACCAGATGAGTCAGTTGGCAAGAGGAGGACTGATAGCGATGGGAAGCTTACTCTGTGTGTGTTTATAACTACCACACAGGCTGCTCAGGATATTTTTACTTCTTTTTTCTTGTGGCTCTGCTGTCTGCAAAGTCAAACATCTTTACAGCTTCTATACTCTACCTGAGATGCTTTTTCCTTGAAATCCATTTCAGCACTTTGAGGAAGGAATAATTCTATCACCAAGGAAGCAGTAATTGTTTTCTTCTTTTGAGTAAAACTTAGTTCTAGCTTTAAGTAGTTCCCTGCATTTCTTTGGTCAAATTCAGCATAGCAATGCTGAGTTCTTTACAGAGAGCAGGACAGTAACTCTGCTGCTTATGTCTGTGGTAGCAAAATCCCTGGTTGTAATTTGGATGAAAACAGGAAAGGGAAAAAAGAAAACCAAAAAAAATGAGAATTTCTAGTGTTTCATTCTGCTTCTCAGATAAAAAATTCCATCCAATATGTTAATGTACTTTGCCATGGATTGTAGTCAGGAGAACACTGTTTTTAGAGGACAACTGGAAAAGCACCGCTCCTTATACTGGTGCTTTGAGGCACATAGTTAAATGACATTCTTTTCAGTCCCACTATGCCCAAACGAAGACTTAAGTTAAATTTAATAATAGTCTGTGTGGGCCTTCTGCACTCTTTGGAATCATAGCCACAATTGTGCAACTGAAGGGGGCAGCAGCACAAGTTTTCTGCCACTGCTGAGGAATTTCAGTCCTAACTTTACAAGACCACTGGTAGGATGAGGAAGTTATGTCACTCTTCTGTTCATCTGTCACTCGCTGCTGCCCAGGTTGCTCACAGCTGTGGCAAAAAAGGTAGTTTGGGTGCTGAGGACACCTCTGTCCTGGGGACTTGCCTATTGCTCCATGCAGAACATCAAGCAAATTCCTGGCAGTAATACGCTGCTGCTGATGGGAGAGTTGACCCAAACTGTTTGTTAGAAGCATAAGGTTATGTCTCCCACTGCAAGGCCCCTGGGCATTTCAGAAATTTGGAAAGGGGAGGATTTTTTGTACTATTTGAGCATGAAAGGAAACTGCTCAAACCTCTGCCTATTTTTTGTTTCGATTACTGAACGAGGAGCCTAATCTTTGCCTTGTAATGCAAGAACAAAAGCTAGTTCCTGTTCAACACTTCTCTTTTGACAAAAAACTTAAATGTAAATCAAAATAAATAGATCATAATAAAGAACTGCATGTGTATTTCACAGGCAGCTGACCTGCAATGCCTTTAAACGCATACAGAGAGTGAGTGATCTTCTTGCATCACTTGTTTAGGTGATACAGATATTTTGCTCTTAAAAGTAAAAGGTGGAAAAGATGAATGAAAACAAAATGTGAAAAGCCCTCAACCAACTCTATGCCTAATGGCTTGCATTTGCAGATCAAATACAGCAGAACTCTTTGTAACTGTTTCTGAAAAGCTTAAGGGTTGTGATATTATTTCACTGAACAGAAAATCAAGAAGTGGAAAAATGAAGAAACACTTCATTTGTAAAAGTATGAGACGTCAACAAATGGATTAAAATAAGATGATCTGTGTCTTGAACTAGAGATCAGGGGTATGGCTCTGTGTTTGATTCTTTGCCAGTTGTGCCATTGGGACTTTGGCTTTGCACTTGTAACCCAGGCAGAGAAATGGTATGCACGGGAGAAAAGTGCTGGAAAGGCTCATCAATGCCTATGTAAATAGCAGTTCCTGCCTTCTATCAGCACTGGGAGTGCTTTTTTCACAAAGATTCGGTGAATACCCAAGAAACCTCAATACTGTGGGACCCTATATTGCTTTACAAACCTTACACAGACATACAAGGTAAGATTAAAATGCATCTACAAAATAGCTGACTGATCTGCAGCTAGAATTGCCCTATTAATTTACATTTTGATATCGAAAGGGGTTTTTTACACACATCCCAATCTAACTGCTATCCAACACTTGGAATCTGTTGGTGCAAAATACAGTGGATGCAGAGCAAACAGAATGGTTATGAGTTTGACTGAGTCTACATAGTCTTTCTGCAATTTTACCTGGTTACTTTCCCAACTTCAATTGCAAGATCATAGATGATGATAATCTCACACTGAGCAGCAAAAATATATGCCCTAAGGAAAAAAAAAAAAACCACAACAGTTTGTACTTTCCAAAATGAACGAAAAACTTCTCTTACAGTAGTTTATGCAGAATTGCTCATGGCAGATTTTGCAACAGCAGGCAATCAGCATACTGTGAAAACAATATAATACAGTCAGTTGTACAGACCTAAGGTTTGTGGTTTAAAATTATATAGCTTGCTAGTGGAAATAATGTTTCAAGTCTTGTCAATGACATATTTGTTCCTCTGACAAAATAATTAAGTATTCAGTTGAAAGGGATATTTTATTGCAGCAACCTCAGAAATATCAAAACATTTATGATAGACATCCATTGCCTTCATTTGCACAGTTGAAAGGCAAATCATCCATCACCTGATTGATTATCTCTATGACAGCCACTGAAGCTCCATTAACAGTATTTCAAAATATAAGCAATTGTAATGCAGTCAAAGAGCTTGAATTTTGGCAGCGTGTCATCATATGCATGTAATATTAAGAGTTGATACTTATTCTTCAGTCGTCAAATTGTCTCATCTAAAAACTTAGTATGGAAAAGCAGAAAAAAATCAAAAGGGAATTCATTCAATAAAAATAATCCTTTCATACTTTTATTTCAGCAAGTAAAATTTCNCCCAAGTTCTTTAGGAAATCATAAACATTGCTGCAGGGTTAAAACTGGACAAAAAAATCATAGAAATTCTTTGAATGGGGACTATTGCCTATAGCTGAATCAGTCTGTGAGTACATGCTTCAGGAGTCTGGTATTAGAGCACTAAACCATTTCCTATTCTTCAAATCTTACACCTTGAATTATGTGGAATTCATTATTTTCCCTTACAATTCAATTGCAACAGTGAAAACATTATCTTACATGGAAAAACAAACTTGAAAAGATTTCAGAAATTTTCAAAATATTTATACAACTCTTCTATTTAAATTTAATTTTGACAACACAGGCTGTGACTTTTATGATTTGAGTATCAATTATTGAAATACATTAAATAAGGACTATTTCATAAACTTTCATAAGCTGGAGCATATGAAAACGAACTGTGTATTTGGAGACAAAAAGAAAATAGTAAAAATGCCTCTTAACCTAATGTATGGTAGCTTATTTTTCATGTGATTGTCTTTAAAGTCCCTTCCAAAAAAGATGATCACCCTGATAGCCACATAAAACAATATCTAAATTAAAAAGAAAATTATATGCTGTGCTCTGCCAGTGAAATGTCTCAGTTGTTGCAAAGTGTCAATTAAATACATATTTATATATATATAGATCAAATTTTTTAACCCTGTGTGGGTAGATAATTTCAATACACAATTCTGTGTCTAGGATATGTTTTCATTCAACTAACTCTATTTATCATTCAATTTAACATGCATTAATTGATAATAATGTCTGTGTTCCCACCTGGTGGGAAAAGCACATAATAATCCATTATTGTCAGGCCATTTAGTCAATCTGTAAAGGATTCCGTTCTGAAGCTGATCGTTCATTACTTTTCTTTCAAATGTACCACAGGCATTTGCCAAATTTGCCTCTTTGACATAAAAGTAAAATGTTTATTTAAAACATTTCAAAGGCCAGATTCCGTTTTGGTTTTTTTAATAAAGTGCAATAATAGGGCAGACAGAACAATTGGGAAGTCAGGGCACAGCAGGAGGAGGGAGGGTATGGACGTACGTGCATGCCATAAGTGCACTTATTACAGAATCACAGGATAGCTGAGGCTGGAAGCAAGCTCTGGAGATTACCTAGTCCTACCCCCCTGCTGACGTTCTACGCCTTTCACTGTGTACATAAATACCATTTGGTAGCTTCTATACGCTCATAACTCATGTCAGAGTCCAGTCAGCCCTTTCAGAGGGCTAATGACAGAGCTTTTACAGAGAGTACTTCAGCACAAAGTTTGAATCAATAACATTGTAATGGATTCTACTTGATCTTTACAAAATATAGGCAGAGAATGAATCTGATTCTACATCTTTTGAACACTTTGCTTCAAATAAGTGCCAAATACAGCTTCTGCTTTGGTAAGACTGTTCTAAAAAATGTACTAAATATGTGCATCACATCTGAGAATACCATGTAGTTAAAAAGCATGTTCTGAGACTGATGCATTGCTGCTATAGGCAGCTTTCTGGAAACCTCCTTAAGGTGAATTCAAATTTACAGATGAGAGCTCTGTGAGTAAATTAAAGCATCTGAATAAAATTCCTCTATTTAAGAGGGCAGCTCAGTATTCATCCTACCTAAGGTTTAGGCATCTGGGATTTGGGTGTCGAAAGCTAAGTTAGATTACTTGGCCTCTTTTCGAGTCAACAGAAGGTACACGGGCCTATCCAAAGGACGATTTATCTGACATATCTTACAATGACATAAATCATCTTTTAGGGTATTTAAATTTGTCCATAGACTATAAGAGGAGACTAGGAAACCCAGACTAGATGCTGGACTAGATTCTAGGTGCTTATGACATGTTAGGTGAAATTTGCTCTAGGTTTTAACTGTTCTGGTTGTTTAACACTCAAAGAAGCCTCGTCCTGCCCCAGGCAAGGTCAAAAGAAGAATATAACACCTCTCTGGCAGACAGATCTTCTGCTTTTCCCCGTCAAAATGCTGAAGAGATTCTCCTGGACACTGTGAATAACAAGGCTCCTATATACTATGGTATATAAAGTTTCCTTAGACAATGTTTTCCCTTGTGATATTTCTCCAGAAAGATGTATTAGAGAAGAACTGTGTTCCCACAGATAAAAGATGACTACTTTCTTAGCTGGGCTGGTTTTCCTTTGTGGGAGCAGAATAGTTTGGAGAAATTAATTATTTGGAGAAATTAACCACTTGACAGCAACTTTGAAGTCTTGTTTAGATGATTTTGTTTATTTTAACGCTGAACCTTGAGAAGAGATCAAAGCCATCAACACTGGTAATCTCATGGGAAGCCTATCTGAATCAAACCAAACCTTTGCCCCTTTTTCTGTGTCCTGTATATTCAGTATACTTGTTAGCAATGCAGTGAATTCTGTTGATCATCTACAGAAAGGAAAAAAATTCAGCTTATTACCTAACACATAATTACCATGGAATTAAAAAATAAAAATAAAAAACAAAGCAAAATTACTTTTGTCATTTGTGTGTGCAGAAAAAAATCTTACAAAGAAATGGATTTGCTAAGTAAAAATGGTTAAAATAGTATTTTTTTTCTCAGAACAGAAGTACTAGTTAAAGTAAAAAACTTCTATGCATCACAACACACTGGTATGATGACATTGCTGTATTTTCATTAATCCATATGAAATTTTCTGAATAGGTTTCCTCTAAAATCCTGTATATCTTATAAGACCTTCAGTGATCTTAATGAAGATTTATACCACATTGGATTTTTTAGTTAATTCTAAAGTGATGCAACCAACATGCTAGTACTTGTCTTTTTTAAAGACCAAGTCATGCTGTTGAGCTGTGAAGTACAAGAAAGAAAGGGAATGCCTGCCTCCCAGGGCAAGAGCTGTGCCACTTCCCACATATACATGCGAATAAGAGAAAGTGAAAATGTACTTCATACTCAGAACAAAACCCAGCTCTTGTTACACATTCAGCATCTTCAAAATGCTCACTTGAGATTTCAGTATTATTTATCCAAGAAAGAAGAGTCCTAAGCAGTTCAGAGTTACCAACGGCCAGCCTTCCTCCAAGCTTACAACCACTGCTTCTCTTTCCCTGGATTCAGATCTTAGCACAGTCTACAGTATAGGAACAGAGGACTGAAAAAGACTACTTAGGTCACTGAATTATGTCCCAGGCGATCCAAGAACCACTGCAACAGATATTTAGTCTTAAAGGACCCATACAACTACTCCATGAACAGTCCCATACCTCAGAGTGCACACCCTTCCCAATTGTCTGTACATCTGAGACACAGAGAAAAAGAACAAATGGTGTCCCATAAGAAGAAAGCAGAAGTGATCATTTCCCAACATCCTTACAGTAGCAAGAATTGGAAGTAAATTGACCAAAAAGATCCTAAGATGTTCCAAGAGCTTCTAACAAAAAAAGCAATAGCAGCATACCCTGCCAAGCACTAAGCCCACCACCTCGACTCCCATCGCTAAGTAACAGAAGTCCTGTAACAGGAGGCTAAAACACTGCAAACACTCAGAATCTCCTCTCTAACATGCATTTGGTTGCCAGGCCTACTAATAAATTGGATACAAAAGAACAGTTATGTCAAGCTCTAATTCTAACTTCAGAGACATTCTTATCTTGTTTTGTGATCCCCATCCATAACTTATCAACCTCCATCTTAAAACACTTTGAGTTTCTTATAACAATGTTCCATTGTTGTCTCTTTTCCCAGGGAAATCTAGCCATGGGGAATATAACAGGAATCTAACACATTTTTTCTATTAAAACAACATGAACTTGTGTGTTAACCCTTACATTATTCTGTTAAATATTATATGTCTAAAATAACAGCAACCAGTGCTGCTTCCTGTAGACCAGACTGTACCTTCCAGCAATGGAAATAGGACTGCTGTATCTGTAATCAGTGTAATCTGTAATCCTCACACAGTAAGGACAGCTGCTCCAGATAGTCAATTCATGCATAAAACACTGATACAATTAACCTTGCAAATCCCAGATCAAATGCAAAGCACATATATGCATAATTTTTTTTCAAGGCATATTAGGTCTGGTACTCACTTATGCCACTGAAACCATGAGATGCTGATAAGGTTAGTGAGAGAAGATTTCCAGAAATTGTGAAGGGATTGAAGAAGTGTTCTTTCCTCTCCCACTTTTAAATTAATTTGGGGAATTATATCTGCTCTGGATACTCAATCATCAGCACTTAATTTTATTAATGGTGAGAAATATATATATGATTTGAATATCACATATAAAATACGGATAGAATATTTGCAAAATAAATAAATACAAACTATTTACTTTTGAATAATGACAAATGCACACAACAATAGAACTGGAAATTTTCTGCACTAAAATGACATCAGCGTATTGTTAATGCTGTTGATATTCTCTCTGAAAACAGGAGGAACTAAACTACTGAAAATGGAAAACACCAATATTGCTGACTTGGAAGTAAAAAGGAAGATTATGTTCACAAGGTTTAGAATTAACAGGTAAAAAAAGATGGAATTTTATAACAGGAATTCAGAAGGGTCTGTTCCAAGGAAAACACTTGAAAAAGGACTCTGATATCCTGATACAGATATTTGTTACAAGGCTGCTAAATTTGACCAGCATTAAGAGCAATGTAAACTGAGCCTACAGTACACAAGAACTGTTGATGCCTCATGCTGGAAGTTTTACATTAACTCAGTTAATTTCAAATAAATCTTCATTTCAGAAAATACTTTGAAGAACTTTAAAATCTCTCTATAAACTATTTTACAAGTTATTCTAACAGTATTTCACTGATTATGATGAGTGAAAGTATTTCCCATTGAAGTTTCATTTCAGTTTTTTCCAAACATTTTAAATTTGTCCATATCAAGATACTCCTCCATCCCTTTGGGAGCTAATATCAACACAAGATATCAGATCCAGAAGGAAAAAACCATGATACTCCTTATGTAAATGAAATTCTCACTCTAAGAATTTCATTTCTGAACAGGCTACAAAACCAGTGCTTATGTGTGCTACACTGCACACTTTGAGTATGCACATGTATATATATATACCTCAAGTGTGTGAACATCAGGTAGCTTGGATACCTCTAGTGATCTCAGTGTGACAGCATGAGGTCCATGCAGACTAGCTATCCTGCTGAGCCATGGCCAGGTAGAGGTCCGGTGGATAAAAGGAACTAAAGGCCACACTAGGCTTCAAATCTACAGTGGCTTTAATAACCTTTTACAGGCTGATCTGCCAAGTTGCAACGGCCAATGAATCATGTGCTGCAGCTTCCTCCCTCTCGGCTCACAACCCTCTTCTGTCCTAACCCTCACATCCACTTCAAGGGAAACCTTTAATCCCACATCACTGAACCGTATTCAGAGGACTGGAGAGATCCATCACCTGGGTGTGCTGCCTGTTAAATGCTTGGCCAGTGCAAAGGGCACATAGAAAATTCTAATTTTGCTCACGTTGTGCTATGTAAGTTCCAGCTGCTGCAAGGGGCACTGTTTCCCATTTTAAAGAACAGAAACCTTATTGAAAACTTTATTATATTTCCTGCCCTTTTAGCTGGTGGCAAGTCTAATGCTTTTTGGGGATTCCAAAAATAGAGACTATACCAACTGTGGAATATTTCCTTATTTTTCCATCTAAGTACAAACCCTGTATTTACAGCTGTAACCAAGGAAGGAAGCATTCTTTGCCAGGAATGATGATACTATTGTTTCTGAAAGAGGTGCATATGGACAAATCAGAATACAAATATTTTAGAGGCATGGGAATCACAAAGGCAATTTCAGTTCCACTATTCCTTTTTTTCTCTTTATTTCTGGAAATGCTTTATTATGTTCTCCAAACAATTAGGAAAGCAACAAGGTTGTTGATGACTAGTGAAGACGAAGAACTTAGAAGTACCACGGTCAAAAGGATGAATAGCTTTGAAGATGAATCCATGTCTCCTTAATATCAGGAAGAAAAGAGTTGTTCTTTTTTCTTTGCCCATATTATTCACCATTTTGGTAGGCATCATGACAGAAGTGATCATTCCAGATGATTTGATAGCTGGAGTGATTGCCATTGTGGCAACTCTGGGAGAAAGAGAAAAACTGTATCCTGTCATCAGCACCAGAGAAAAGAGGACAGGAAAGCCATGAGCAGAGGCAAGGACAGATAAACAAACCGCGGCAAAGTCATAAAAATCATGGAATGCAAAACCAATGGTCTTTAATGCTGTGAAGATACTTAAGGAGGAGAATTAAATATAATTAAAACAAGGGCTAAGAAATGTGATATTAGTAGCTATACTTTTTCTGAGTGCCTGCTGGCCACTGGGAAAGCAACAAATATATCAGGGAAAACCATTACAGGGCTGGATAGCCAGGGTAGGGCTATATAACAGCTGAAAACTGACCACCTACATGAATGAAATATAGATGTGATGGAAGCTTACTCAGGATGACAAAAGCTTCTTAGATGTTACCAGAAAGTGATTAGTAGCTGTCTCATCCCTTAACAGATTTTTTTTTTCTTTACTCAGCCACTCCTCAGTGTGCTAAATCAGCACTTTAGCACCAAACCTTCTGAATAACCATCAAGAACTGCTGCTTTCCCACATGGTAACTCCATGTCATACAATCTGGTAAATATCCAGATTAAAAAAAAAAAAACACAGACTTCTACTAAACTTCTTGAAAAGCTCATGAAACCTCTCTACTCTATCCTGTGGACAGCATGGAGCTTGATGGAAATATGACTCTGAGGAGATGGAGAAAATGGTGTGAATGGTGCTATGACAAATACATGTGCATGCATGCACACACACACCCCACTCCCTTCCCTTATGGCAGCTCTCCAGCTAATGAAGACTCTTTAACTTCTCTGCATGCAAGGGACACATCCTTTTATGGGAAGATTAGAAGTCAGGATGGTGAGTTTGCATGAGGTCAGCAGAAACTTAATATAAAAGGTTGATTTTGAAGCACAGTTGTCCCACACTCTCACCCCCCATGTATGGGGTTTTTACCATTGCCAGAGAAATTTCTTCAGCATACAACTTGAAAAAGTGCTTTCAGCCTCGCAATGTCAAACCGGGCTCTGAAAGGCAGCTCTGTTCTGCATATCTCATGGGCCGTCACTGACAATATACGTCAGAATTGAGATAATTCTGTTGATAAAAGAACTAGGAAAAGGTTTGGATTCCTCTCCTCCAGCATTATTTCTGCACAGCTTATAAAGTAGACATTAATAAAATACATTTTGGCCAATAAATTTCAGACACAATTTTGAATATAAGCCTGTTTCAAATTTGCTGAGTAAAAAGCTGATCACGGCCATCTTCCTAAACAGAATGACACCGAAAAAATAAATATGCATTCTACAGTCACTTTGTGTATGTATGTAGTCATAGAACCTGATGTTTTTTGTTGCATGAACTAGACAAAAAGATCTAGCCAGGTATAATTTTTGTGACAAAATCAATGGGAGGCAAACCCCACACACCTTAAAGTGATTCTGTCTTTAGAAGCATGACAGGCTTGGACAGCTAGCTGCAAGAATAGATAAGTAGGAGGGAAGGCAAGATGCTAGCTCTGTTCAACCAAGATTTTTAGGTCCTCCCCTAAGAAATCAACTAGACTTTCCCAAATATTAATATCTCTTGAGATTTAGATTTTGAAGAAACATATGAAAAAATGGGGTTTGAACTGCTACATTTAGCGGGGTTTTTTTATTCCTTTGATACCTGTAAATTCAAATTCAGAAAAATATATGAATTTAGACATACTTTTTTCCAAGCGCCTGATAAACTACTCTTAATCATAGGGGAGGCAAAAGTGTCAGAGAAGACTACATAAGCTCCATCAAAAGGTTTTTGAATCACTGAACGTAACACCTTGCTGAATCACCTGCACAGTCTCAGGAAAGACAAAAACTCTCAAAAAAACCAGACCCAGGGATTTTTTCCTCCATACTCAAGATGGGACTTTGCATACGATTTCTCACACCCTTATAGCCAGTTATATGAGATCACTGGGGAGACTGGGATGTGCTTTGAAGTACACGACATATATGACACTAATGTATTTTGACAGATAATACATATCATATAGATATATGATCATAAAACACAACTTGACATTTCCTTATCATTCAATCTACTTTCTGTTCTCTCCTTTCTCTGGGTCTGGGGTCTGAAGGAAGACAAATTAGCTATGACCTAACCTGGATTATATTAGAGTGGTGATTTTTGGCAGATAGAAGCACTTAAAGCAGGGCAATCTATATACCATATCAATGAGGAGCTGTGACTGACACTTTAAAGGATGCACAATCTTTGGATCTACTGTTGATTGTAAAGTTCACAATGTAACTTGTGTCCCCTAAATTTTTTTGCCATTTGCAAGAGAAAAAATAAGCATGGTTATATTTTCAAAAGCAAATCTTTTGTCCACACTTTTGCTGCTTCCAGGCAAGATTACTGGGATGTGCTTTTTCAGAAGAACAGCAATCCTACAGTGGAGGAAAACAAAATTGAAACCAAATAGGCGGGAGAGGAGAAAGCAACAAAAGGTTGCATTCTGAATACACTGGTGTTACACAGTTAAGGCCGACTTCCATTTTGCACTTCAGGTAAGGATCTACTCTCTGCTTCCTCTGAAATGCTAGTTTCACCACAACTAGTTTCACCACAACCTAAGTATGTAGCAGAATTATCATCTCCGTGGGATTTCTTGTCTTTTCTGGATGCAACCTGAGATGCAAAGTAATGATGTTCACAGCCATGAGTGGTCTCAAATCAGGCTGTTGTGAGACCACCACTCCTGTCAATACCATATCTGTACAGTTGCATCAGCCAAGAACAATTTTGTGTCCTTTTTAAACATTTGGATGCTAATTTTTGCAAAGATGTCCAGTGCATAATTTCTTTATCTCTCAAAAAGCCTGGAAATTTCTCTATGTTACACCATACTGGCATCAATTTTGTTCTGCAGCATGTAAGCCAACTCTTTTCTGGAGTACATCAGTCACCACACAGACACTCTCAAGACTGCGCTTTAGGTCCACTGCCTCTGCCCCTTTCACTGACCAAATGTATGGCAGCTATAGGGTGGTGTCCCTCTGCGTATGCGCTGTCTGAGCTTCACCTGCTTTGCTGAAGGGTTCCACATCCATTTGCTGATAGTACAAAATGAGGGATCTTAGACCCCACCCTTGATGTTGAAGGTGCTCCAACAGCAATCAGAAACTTTTCTGCCTGGTTCAGTTTTATCCCTAAACTTGGCTCTTTTTCTTTGCCTCTTTTATCTCCACTACTTTTCTTGATTCCCTCTGTGAATGCAGCACCTTCCTTCTTAAAGTCAAGTAAGTCATGCTCCTTGCCTTCAGCTCCGGCTCTTAGATCAAACAGATAGGATGCAAAAAGAAAGCTGGCTAAATCCCTGCTGCCGAGACATGAAGCAAGTTCATTTGTTCAGTGATTCATATATATACATTAGTCACAGAGAGGAGCTGTGATGGGATGGAGGTTTTATCTCTAGTAAAAGCTTCAGCAGGACTCTAAAGAATATGTTCATATGATTTTTTTCTCCCTTCTGGAGTAGTTTTAGATAATCAAAAGCAGAGCCCTGACATGGATTTCCCCACCGAATTTTGATCTTTAGGTTCTCTAATATAGCTCCCACGTGAAATAGCTTTAAGTTTTCCTTTAGCAACAACGACAAATGATGCATGTCTAATCTCACTCTTCAAAATAACAAAACCATTTTTGCTACAGCTATAAAAAAACCTGTTCCCGGCAGGCACCCAGCAAGCTAAGATACAATCCAATGGTGAGTTTAGTAAGGGTTATAAGCAATGAAAAGCAACTGAGAATAGGGGTTTATAATGGGATGTTTCAGACAGCAGATGCCAGATGTTTTTAATGGTTAAAAATATAAACAAGGTCCAAAACTGTGTTCCTTCTTCAAAGAGAATTCAGAGTCAATGCTTTAGGTAGCCAGCTGACAAAATGTTTGCATGAATTTGCACAAATTAGCTGAAATAAACATCTAAAAATGTGGTATTATTCCCAGAACTTGCTTTTGCTTTTAATTAGTTTAAGTGTTGGAAAGAAATAAATATGATCTTGGTAATTAAGGACAAACTAGAGATTTTTCTGGGTTTTATGCATCTCCAGTTAAAAAGTAAAAATAAAACTGAATTTTAGAATTAGTCATATTTTTGTCAAGAAGTTGTTAATGTGTATCAGCAGATGCATCCTCAAAGTATGTTTCACCCTTCTAGTTCACATAAAAGCCTAAACTTGATTGGAACAGGAGAAACATTCCACACCATATTGTTTGCTGGAGTGAAAAGAAGCTTTGTAATTTCATAACTGAATGAGAGCTTCAGATAACATAGTTGGACTCCAATAGTATCTTAGGCCACTAAACTCCATCCACAAACCTGTCAATCTCAATAATTTACTTAGCTATTGAGTTCCTCAAGCTGAGTTGACCTATCACAGTCTGTTGGTAATGAGACTTTAAAATGGATTTGAATGAGCTATCGAAAGCATAACATTTTGTTACTTTTAATAAAGCTTTTCCAGTGTCAGGTAATGATGCTAGACTTCATCAATCATCTTAGTAGCCTTTATTTAAAGAGAGTGTTACAAAGCCCAAAGAATTTTGTTAAGGTACACTGTATCTCGCAGATTAACCACTCTTTTGTCCTATAAATTGGCTTGCAGATTCAGAATTAATTTGACCTGGAATTCACCTTAAATTCTCAGAAGTCATCTATTCTATTTTTCCAGCACATTGTAAATTAAAATGAGAAGAGCACTTGTGTTTGCGTTAGGAACAGTGAATGTCAACAAGAACTGTCAACTGATCAATCTCAGAATGTAATTCTTTAAAGGACAGGAGGAAGCAGCTTTAATTTGCTTCCCCACTAACACCTGGTTTAAAGATTTATTCAAATATGTAATGTTTTTTTAAGACCAAATCAAGAGCACTTTTACCTGCTGGAACAACTTTGATGCTTAATTACATCATTATCCAGATATAGTTTCACTGTAAGGCTCAGGTTTGCCAGTTCCCTTTGCTTTACATGCCTTTATTTCTGGGGAAGACTGGAGTTCTAAAGGAGCTATATATCATAAAAGAATTTCTAGAGGCTTATTGCACAGATCATGAATGGGAAGAAACATGCTTAGTGAACTAACAGACACTTTTGCTGGTTACATTTGTTAGATAAATTACTTTTAATAAAACACATTGGTCTTTACTGAGAAACTTTACTTGATTGTCAGATAAAGAAAACATAATTGTTGTATATGGTCACATTACGCTTAAATACCAAACAGAAAGATTCGCTGTTTATGACTACTGCTGGATCATTTTTTCTCCCTATAATAGATTAGTTTTAAACAGAGTCTTTTATCCTAAATGACAAAAAATGTATGCTAGAGACATCATTACGTAACAATATAGAAGACAGTAATTGTATTTCCAACTGGCAAAGGAGGATTTTTTATCTGTGGCAACATGGGAAACTTACCAGGATGTTTGGTCTCTGCCCTGTTTTCGAGAAAGTGACATCACATCTTTAAACACAAGTCTTCAAGGCTGCTGTTTTGACATATATTAGTGCCAACAGAGATAACATACTGCCCTCTGAGCACACTGCATTGGTATGTCAGGCTAAGTAGGTCATGTGAAAGAATGGTTGCTGAGTATTTGGAATAGCAGATCAGAGAAGAGAAACTTTATGACAGAGTACCTGAAACGGATATGAGAGCACACCTTCAGTTCAGCGGAGCTCATTTAGTAAGGGCTCCCACAGCCAGTATGAGGGATACCATCAGCCAGTTCTATGAATTTGAGCAGAACCAACAGCTTCAAAGTGAGTAGTGACTCCTACATAGTTCACACATGCTGACATTTTTTGTTTCAACATAGTTAATTACCTACGCGCGTGTACATGTTGTCTTTGTGGAGTGTCTGCTGTTTGAAACTTTGAAAAGGTGAGTGAGCCCAAGTGTCTAGTTTCTTGAGAATCATGCCATGATGAGGTTTCTTCCTCTACTGAGATGTTTTTACCTTGGGCACTGTTATCAGCAAGTGTAGCTAATGATGGAATCATAGAATAGTTTGGGTTGAAAGGGACCTTTAAAGGTCATCTAGTTCCACTCCTGCGCAATAAGCAGGGAAATGATACATACCCTTTGCTTATAATTAATGAGAAATAGAAGTTTCTTAAAACGATTGGGGTAAAGGATGTCTAAGCAGCTGAAACATATACCTCTGGGAGTAATAATCATGAAGTTAATTTTGCAGCTAACAATTCTTTTTCCTCAGGTATGAAAGCAGATTAATTGAAAAAGTAATAAATAATTTATACAGTTTTAATGAAAGTAATAACCTCCTATCACAGGAAATCTGTGAGGATCCAAATCTAGCAGCTGTATAAGAACACTCCTAGCCATAAGTATGTGATTAATCACAGAAATAGTTGAGTTAGATGCACTATTATATCTTGCTCACTGCAATACAAATAAATAACTTCTAAAGTAGCAATCAAAAAAATTGGCTTTCTGACACTTAGAGGCTGATAACAACTATGCTTAAAACATTTTACTGAAAACCCAGACAAACAGAACTGGAGACAGACATCTCTATATATCATATGCTACATGTTGTGGAGCAGCACTGCACCCTCTAAAGACTGATTATACATCTTGGCTTTACCAGACAACTATTTCCACACGTACTGATAGGTGGGGAGGTGTAATTGTTGCTGCCCTGGGTAAGACAGCACAGTCCTGAAGAATTTTTAAACACAGTGGAAAAATAAACTTGTTACAACATGAACTCAATTTAGAAGACTTAGCTTACCTCATAAGATAAACTAGGCACAAGAATATTTTTTGTATTACTGTGTGAAAAGAAGCTGTAGATGAAACTAGATTATTAGGTAATTCTGTCATGTGGAGGAGTTTTGAAGCTGTGTTCACCTTGCACACCTATCCTAAGTGAAAACACACCATCAGAATCCCTAAACTGAGAAAAGTCTTGAAAATGGAGGATGCCTGATTAAAATTCTCAATTCCCCCCCCCCCTTTTTAATGAAAAAGAAAGTATTTTTAAGGGAAGGACATTACTATTCTGAATCATTCTGGCCTACTAAAATTTAATAATTTAAGAGAAAGACTCCCTCTTTTTTTTTTTTTTTTTATTAACTTCAAGGCTACTTGAAAAATTTCCAGTAAAATTCGTGATTTCTGTCAGGAAGCAGAGGTAACTCAGACAAGCAGCGAGTTTGTACTTTGTCCCAGTTTGAAAGTTCATACCTGGATGTAAGAGGTACAGTTGTTAACTTGTGAGACTCTTGGGAATCTCTAATCAGAATGGCTTAGTCGACACTTTTTATCTGGATACAGTCCGTAAGTTTTGATTGACTAGAATTAGAGCTCCCTGTAAAAACAATAAATAAAACTGTAATAAATTAGGCTTAAAAAAAATACCATGCAGACTCTTTTTTTAAATTGGTGTGAAAAGGTGATGACAGACTCTGTCAAGGGAGGTGACCCCAAAAGTTATGGGCTCCTTGAATCCCCTCTTGCCCAAAGAACGCTGCCTGCTTCCCAGCTCCAGAGACAAGCAGGCAACAAGGGCACTTCAGAAAATACTAACAGCTCCCTGATATCTGTGGACACCTCATGGAAGTGGGTTTTTTCCTTTTTTATCTCTCCGAGCAAGCCAAAAAAAAACAAAACACAAAAGGAAATATCGGAGGTTTCTACCTCAACCGCCTGCTTTAACCCTTTATCTCACACTCGGTCGGTTTTCAGCACACTTACAGAGCTCAGCTCTAAGCAGAGCTGTCCTGCTCGGACGTGCAGCTGGTGAGAGGGCCGTGTCTCGACACCCCTCGCCGCCGCCACCACGGCCGGCGAGCGCCCGGCACCGGCCGTTAGCCAGCCCGCCCCCTCAGGGCTGGGAGGGAGGGAGGTGTGACGGGGAGCGGCCCGGCTGCCGACCCCGCCCCGTCAGGCGAGGTCTCGTCCCTCCTTGCAGCACCGTGGCCGGGGTCAGTCCCAGCCCTGTGGCCGCAAACGGTCCGGAGGGGGAGCGGTCCGGAGGGGGAGCGGTACGACGGAGAGGGCCGCCATGGCACCTCCTTCCCGCCCTCCCACCCCTGAGGGGTAGCCCCGCCCCCTCGGCCGCGCGGCCGCCACGCCCGCGGGAGCCAGCTCTGCCTCCGCCCCAGCAGCCGCCCGGCGCCTGCGCAGCAGGTCCCCGCCAGGGGGCGGGGCTGGGCGCTGCGGAGGGTGACGTCACCCCCGTCGCCCCGCCTCCGCCCGGCGAGGGAGGGCCCG
>VXBO01011935.1:0-13021 GCA_013400135.1 Rhinoptilus africanus | reverse complement strand
GAGGAAGTGAGAGCGGGAGGCGGCGGCGGCGGCGGCCAGGAAGGAGCCCTTCCCTTTTCCCTTCTGCTCGGGCGGGCACAGGCTTCCCGGCGACGGCGGCTTTGCGAGACCCCTCCGGGGCGGGTCGGCGTAGAGGCAAGAAGCGGGTGGCGGCGGAGCTGAGCGCCCCGGAGGCGGCGTTGGCCTAAGATGGCGGACCCGGCGGAGTGTAACATCAAAGTGATGTGTCGCTTCAGGCCCCTCAACGAGTCCGAAGTGACCCGCGGCGNGGACCGCGGGGATGGGCGCGGTGTGAGGCGAGAGGGCAGGGCTGAGGCGAGAGGGGACGCCTCGGGAAGGGGGGTGGCCTTTAAGCGGGAGCAGGAGGGCAGGCGGAGCTCGTCTGGAGGTGGGCATGGTCGGGCAGGGAGCCGGTGGGGGCAGAGGTCCCCGGGCGGCGGGCGTAGGGCTGCGGGGACAGGCCGGTGGTAGCGGGTCGGGAGAACTTTGCTGAAGGCTCCAGCGAAAGGCTGGGGATTGGGGCGCGGGGTGGGGTCTCGCTGCCGAGCCCCGGGCACGGCGTGGCCGCGGAAAAGGCGTGGATTGCCGGGGTGGGACAGCGGGCGAGTCCCGGTGTGTCCCCCGGCCAGGCTGGCCCCGGCTGTGGCTCCCGCGGTGAGTTTGACCGCTAAAGACGTGCTCAAAGCGCACGCACGGGAGCTGCCATCGAAGTGGTTGCCTACAGAGAGGTTCTTTTGGGGAAAAAAAAAACCAACCCGCAGAACAGCGGTGCAGGCTCCAGTTCATTGGTGCTTGTCATCTGTGGATCAGTCTTCGGCTGATAACTTATTTTTTTTTTTAATCAGAATGAACAGACCATTTGGCTTATTACATGTTTGTAAATCTATTTCAACCGAAGTCACCTTGCAAAGTACGGGGTTGTTGTTAAACAATCTGAACGTTACAAGGAAAAAGATAATCCTTTCCTTTTTGTTCAGTGTGCCATATTTAGCTACGAAGTGGAACTGGAATATAAAATTAAAGTACAGTACTTTATTGCCTGGTTTGGTTGGTATTGTACAAACACAGTTTATTCCCAATGTTTGTTTTATACTTGCTAATGTTTAATTTGTGTTTTCATATAAATACTTTTCTCTCTAGAGACAGTACTGGTTCTGCACTGCTGAAAGTAACTTAGATGTCAGTTATTATCTGTATTCAAAATTTGGGTTATATGCTCTGTTTCTTGAAGCTACCGATAATAGCTTTTTTTTTGACAGTATCTGAAGTTGAGGGAGGCAATTTAATAAAATACTTTTTTTAATATGACTTACTAAATACTAGTGCTCGGCTCTGTTAATATTCAACTGAATTTGTCAATAACATTTGGAATTTCGTGAGTCTGGAGCTACAAGAACAATAACGTGCTTGTGAAGTGAGGTAATTTGGGTTTATTTCAGCTGGCAAGTTAGTATCTTGGAGTACATCTCTTCCTGGGGTTGTACAGGTAAACTCCTTAGAGTGAGGAACAGAGCCTGGAAAATGTAAAATTTAACTAGAACAAATGATGTCACTTCCATCAGTGAATATCCATTCATTGTAACGCTACCTATTCTCTTTAAAATCCATGATGAAGTTTAGAAACCTTGATGTTTTCTGACTTCTTAAAAATAAATTTTCCATGTATCTCTTCAGTAGTTCTAGTCTAAAGAAAACAGAAAACTTACATTGTTTAAATACTTTTAAAGTAAACTTTTAAAATATCCGAAATGCAAACCGGACTGAAGTGGTACTATGTCTGAGTAGAACAGTCTGGTGGCATGCTTCTGAGGGGTCACGTGGGACTTTGTGCTCAGGGTTAATATTTAGTGTTACAACAGTACTTCAATGTGTTCTGCACTGGTAAAAATGACAATAAAAAAATCCTTCGGAGGTCCTGGGGTCAGGACTTACTGTGTCTGACTTTGGGGGGAAAAATGCCCCCCAAAATTACCAGATTGGGTAGCAGTAACTGTATTTGACTTGTTTCACAAAATGTTAATAAAGGATTGATATTTTTGTGACTTTGTTTTCGTAATGGTGGATATATGACAGTATCAATGTTCTCAAAGTTACGACTTGGTTCTCTAAGACTGTTGAGACAATGACTTAAACTTGTGTTTTTAAACAAGCTTACCAAATTTTTACAAAGTTAGGAATCTTCCAACCAGCCGCTTCTTGTGTGTGTTGTGGGATTGCCCAAAGGAGCATGGTAACAGAAACAGTCCCTCTCATGAAACAGTTTCTATAAGATCCTCAATAAGCTGTATGTTTGGTTACTTTCAGCTGTTTGATTTCTGTCTTTATTGCTACATATTGGCTGCCTGTTGAACAGTAATTGAGCCACTTTTTTTTTTTTTTTAATAGCCGCTTTCCTTGGCTTCCTGAAGGACTTGCGCCTTCTGTGTGCGCCTGGTTCTGTGCTGAAACAGCGAAGGCTTCTTTAATAATACCTTGGGAGTTGCCTGTAATGGTAGATAAGAGGTGAAATGTAGGGGATGGAGCTTATACCAGGCTGCAGGTTTGACTCCTCTGTGGAGGAGGGCGGGGAGGGAAATTGGTGACTATAACCAAACCCTCCTGCTTCCTTGGCTCCCCTGGCATCTCTGAGCTATCTATCCTCCCTTCTCATCCTGGCTTCTGTGTAATCACTGGCATGGTTGTCTTTCTGGACAAGTGAGTTGTTTTGATTTAGATAAAATACTTGTTTTAATTGTAGCTAGTGTGTAACAGCAATTTGAGGGGACATATGGTGTGGGTCTGTTTTAAAGAGCAGACTCTGAAGAACTATTGTCCTTCCACAGGATGGAACCTTTTTAACTAGTAAAGAGCTTTTAAATTATTAATTTAAGGGAGCTTCTTTCCATTTAAAATTTTTCTATTAATATCTTTTTTTATAATAGCTCTTCCTGTTAAGTAAATATAAGAGTTTTGCTAAAACTAATAATAGGGCGATTTGCTATAAGTATGTGGCTTTTAGGTTAAATATCATAAATGTGCTTATATACAAAAATTGATAGCAATTTACTCATGGATTTCAGGAATTTGAGTAAGATGAAACAAGGAGGAATTGCAAGCTTATCTATGATTACGTACTTTATTTTTTCAAATGTAAAACTGCTTGCAACTGGGTAGCTTTATAGTTCTGCTTAGCGTATCTATACCTGTTTTTAAAAAAAAATTTCTGTACCTGATTTTTCTCATCTTACAGTGGTGCAAAAGATAAGGCAGATTACTGAATATGGAGACAATTGAGATTTTTGGGATGATGCTAAGCTAAAAACAGTACTGTCAAATAAGTGAAGTGGGGAAGTGCTATGGGCATTCACAGAACTGAACCTGTCTGTTGTCCAAATGTTTCTAGTAATGGTCATAGTATATTTCTTATTCCTATGGCTTTTAAGAAAGAATCATGGCTGCCTGCCTGTATCTTCATATTTGTTTAGGGTACTATTTTTTTGTACGTAAGATGTAACCCCTGTGATCCTGGGAAGACCTTGAGACATTTAGCTTTCTTTTTCATTACTCTTTAAACTAGCATTGGCTAGTAAATGAGAGCCAAGCTAGGTTTAAGTTACATTAGAATAAGATTAATGAAGATCACTTGCTATTACTGCAGCTTTTGGCAGCAGACTATTCAAAAGCAAAATGTAATTCATATGCATTGCTGAAAGAAAGGCAGTGCTGGACTGTATAAGTGCAAGAAACAAGGTGCATTCTTAAAACAACCTTTTTTTTTATTATTATTTTGCTAGCATGAAGGAAATAACAGTTTAATTAGAAACACATGAATAAAAATGCTCAATATCTACAGTGCAACTTAAATCTAAATTGGAAATTGCATTCTGTAGCTGAAACAATAATATTCTTTCAATGTTGCTCTATTATTTTTTTTTTCATTCCATGAAATGGTGGATAATGGAGACCTTTTTCAGATGACACTGGTATGATGATTTAACAGAAAACAAATATTCTAGCTTACAGCAATGTCTAAAGGGAGAGCTGTGCTACCTGGTTGCTGTAGCACTTGCTTAGAAACACCTCACTCATCTCATACTTGTGGCCGTTCTGAAATTCTTTGACTGTTTTTATGCCAGCAGTGCTTACTACTTCTCTTCAGAACAAACTCTTTACTAAAGCAAAGCTTGGCTAAACCTCTTGTTCCAAATTTTCTCTCTGTTTTGATGCTGGAAATTGAGTTTCCAGTCACATTTTTTCAAAAATAAAATGATGTGGTTTACTCCTTCCGTAACAACAATAAATAACTGCTGTAGAAGCTGATGCTTGAATTGCATTATATGCACAGAAATACAAAAAATAGGGCAGAAAGCTGAGATCCAAAACTGTTCTGTGTCGGCTACAGTTTTGTTTCCATAGAGCTAGGACAAGAAGAAAATGCTTTTTCCTTATCCTAAAAATAAAATACTAATTTGGAACAGTGCCTTTTCACTCATTTTTGATGTTGGACTCTCTTAGGTGTGTCAAAGCAGCAATACCTTAGCTTAGTAATAGGAGGAACTGAGTCAGGTATTTGACATCATGCTTTCCAGAAATGGTTTGGTGTGGGATTTTTATTTTTCCATATTTTGTGCTGATGGGAAGAATGCTCTTTAATAAAGATGTGAAAGTTAAAGGAGAGGTAAACCCATTACTTGAACCTCTTACCAAGAATAAACTAACCGTTGGTGGGTATAATATAGCTCTAGCAGTCCATTCTAGCAAAAATCAGTAAAGGTCATCTGGATATGTTGTGGCAGAAAAATGCGCTACTGATTTTCAATAAATTTTCACTACTGACTTTGCTTCAGATACTAATGCACAGAAAATAAGGTAAACTAAAATATTGTTATGAGTAACCAGTTCTGTAGTTTACAATGGGAAAATGAAAGATATTTTAAAATTTTTTAACGGGAGATAACATTAAGTATTTCTACAACTTCTAGGGTTTCGGCCTACTTGTGATCAAGCTGATCACACTGAGGACTGTGTTGAAGGTACTGAGAAAAACTAACTTTTCTGAGGAACGAACTCATGCATGCTCCAAATCTTGTATAATCTTGATATGCTGAGCATCCTTATATAAAAAGGATAACTAGCTTTAAGTTACCTGTGTACTTAAGCATAACCCCTTTATTAAAATTCAGTTTAACTGCTGCTAAATCATGTTGGCAGATGTACTTTTTTGAGGGCTGAGAGAGTGCTTGCAAAGTTTTTGCTGTGGGATCACATCTCTTCAGTACAAGCGATTATGGGAGCTGAAGTTGTCCTGTAGTTGATTACTGACAGAACAAATGCTAGGCAAGGAGTAAATGTAAATGTTGAATTCTCTCTATTTGGAGAGAGAAAGTCAGAAGCTCTGCTTGTTTGCTTGATATTTTGTGTTGCTTAGAGGTTGTATGTTCTAAATTTTTATTAGGATTTGAGAAATATTTCCTGAAAATTTCTAGAGTATGTCAAAGCAGCATCATATCATGGTAGTGACACTGCTGCTGCCACTGTTATGGGCACCATGCGGTAATGTTGCTTGGAACTTTTGTGTTTTCAGTTCCATCATAATATCTGATTGTTTACTACTTGAGGAAGAATAGGCATCTGGTATAGAAAAAATATCTGACACTTTAATCTTTCTTGATTAATCTCTCAAAGGTAATGAGGAGGCTTTCTAGGGCAGGGTAATCTGTGTAATACTGTTTTAGCTTTGTTTACAGCAGAAAGTAGACTGTAAAGAGAAGTGATAAGTCATAGTATTGCAGGCGTCAAAGATGTGAAACCATATGAGTGGGAGTAACTTGTATTCTTAAAACATAATTATCCTGGAACCTGCTTGGCTAAACCTACTTGGTTAGATACTGATTTGATAATTATGGAGCAGGGGCATGCCTCTAATGTGGGTTTTCACAGGTGTGATAATTGTACTGCGACCTGGGAGGAGAGGGAAATAAGTAAGTGGATTTTTGAATGCTTTGAAGTTGTATTGTGGCTTCATCTAGGAACTGTAATACTGAGGACATGTAAACAAATACTCCAGTTTCCACAGGCAAGGGATGGGGAAGTGACAAGTGGTATAAGCAGGACCCCTTGTGAGGATTCTTTGGGAGGTCAGAATTATTAAATTTTGTGGGTATGTTGGTAGCAGTTGTTAAGTTGAGGGAAATTTGGAACTTGTCATGTGCCTAGCAGCTTTCACTGTATAAAGAACGAAGATCAGTTAAAGGCCATACTGTCCAAGTGAGTCCTTGCAGCTTGGTTTTCTGTTCTTACTAGCCTGTGGTATTCATCATACATGCTATTTGTTATATTAACATTTTGTAAAACAAAAGAGACCGTAATTATATGAGATACTGTAATTTGTCTCTGTTCTCTTATGAAGACATTTGAATGGCAGTTGGAGAGTAGACAGTCTAAAAGTATCCTGTCTACGGATTACTCTCAAATTAGTAAACATAATTTTTGTTAACATAAATAAAGGAGAATAGTTCAATTCAGTCAACCTTTGCTTGGCAGAAGAATTTTAGAAAGCGCTACCAAACAGGAACAAACTAAATCCCTCTAAATGCTGTTTAAAAATGTAGAGAAAGAAATCTTTTTCAGAACCTGCTGCAAATACCTATAGATTGCAGGACAGTTGCAGACTAGTGGAGGCTGTGCCTACAGTTCTTTCTAAACAAGGTATCTTCCTGTACCAGAAACTAGGCTCCATATATTTTTTATCTTATTTTTTTTTTGAGTTGTGTTTCTTTGAAGTAAATAAAAAACCTCTACTTTTTGGCATCAGAAGTATTCTGTAGTAATATATAAATACAAAATAATATTTGTATACATTCAAACACATACTATGTAAATAATATTTACACTCTGATATACTTTTCTGTTCTCATAGTTGTCATGCTGTATTTGGAACAGCAATGATCAGATATGTTGGGATCTGTAAGAAATAGTGAGTATTGTTAACACTTGCTGCATAGACTGTCAGAAGATTGTATCCAGGAACTTTCCCTAATTCTTCCAAAATCAATTTAATTGGAATAATTGTAATCTATATATTTTCTGGAGCAATAATTTATAGAAGAGACTAAATCTTACAAGTACAAACACACAAATTATTAATGCTGCACAGATTGTTTGCAGTGACATTGGATGCTATCACTCTTTTCACTATATTTTTCCAATGTGTAATGGTAAATATGATCCTCCAAAATGGTGTTATTTCAGTGCATACAGATATGCAGAAGTTGAGCATGAAACAGATCTAATTAACGTTCTGTGATGTAGATGACTTGCAGTGCGTAGTGTAGCTGATTGATGTTTGTGGAGTTGGAGGCTTTTTGAAACTGCAGTTGCTACTGAGAAAGAAGATGTATAGCCAGTCTTACCTTTTCTACGGTGGCTTAGAATTTAATGTAATGTGTTCTCAGTCTTCATTTTCTTACCTCAGGGTTGCTTGAACTTGTTAGTCTTCTGGTGTATAATGGACTTAATTCTGCCTGTACAACACATGAATTTGAGGTGCATTTGAAGCTGGAATGAGTAATCGAGAAGGCTTGTGATTTCCCCGCTGTGAAACAAGCGTTCTGACAAACTTCAGCACCTTAGGGATAGTTTCTGCCTACTGAGTCTTGTGGTTTCTTGAGTGTATTTACACACTGAATGCTGTAATTATTTTTTCCACGAGGGAGCTCATCCACCTGACTTTAAGCCCTCTCAGCAGATAAATGTGTTGAATCTAAAAAGCTTTGTTTGGTGTTATGCTAGATGGTATTAAAAGGAAGGTCAGGCTGTGGAAGGGAATGTGGTGGGTGGGCGAAAGATGGAAACTATTCTGGTTTCTTTGACGGGGAGGCAGTTCCAGAATATCCTTGCGTGAGGATGATAATGAATTAAATTTAGGCAAAATGGAGCACGTAGCAGTTGCAGTGAGTTTAGCTATGGTAACTGACCTCGCTCCTTTGTAAACCGTGCCTATCTGCTTGGCTACCTACTAAATCAAGCTCTGAAAATGCTACAAAGAATTTGTCCTTTGTAAGATGAGCATAATAGTCCATATCCTAATGGATTGTCAGCCACTTAGAACTGCATTATGAACATCTCTTCTTTAAAACAGAGCAAAATCCAACATATATTTCAAAAAGCTGTGTCAGAGCTGCTTCTTCCAGAGTCTTCCAAAAGGAGTCTTCTGTGGAAGGTTCCCTTCCATCAAAGTGGCCTTTTGCTTCTGCTTATGGAACTTTATTTTAACAGTATCATAAATGGGGAAATAATTCTTGTGCTGTCTGCAGGTGATCCGAATGTTTTTTTGGTTTGAGGTTTTTAACAAATATTACCAAGACACATATTCCATGTGATGTGGTATAAGCTGTTTTTAATAATTCAGATTTACCAGAGTAAACCTGCTACCAAAGTATAAGAGAATAAGGGGTTCTCGGATGTACAGACTGGGCATTGGTTTACAGTGTAAATCAAGTAAATTGAGGTCATGTGTCAGAGTCGTTTTGGAAAACTGTTTAGATTGCATTTTGAAACCAAGTGTATTTAATTCAAGGCCTTACTTGTAGGCAAGCATGTGAAGATTTAGGCAACACTATATAAGCTGATTTCCTTGCTACAGTCTTCAAGTGCTTAAAACAAAAGATTGGGCTGAGTCAGCATAGGCTACTTCTAAACTGTATCAACACGCACCTTGCAGTTCTACTTACAGTATCTGGGTTTTTTAATAGCTCTTATGTGTCTATTCTTTTTCTTTCCAGTCCAAGCCATATATATTTGACCGTGTATTCCAGTCAAACACATCACAGGAACAAGTATACAATGACTGTGCTAAAAAGATTGTCAAAGGTAAGGTGGAACAGCAACTTGAACCATAATGTGACGTCTCATATTTGTGTGGATTTCAATGTTGAAAACTGGTACTTCTGTTTTTCCGTTTTACCTTCTGAATGTTTAATAAAAGCCAACATGGATCATAGCAATTTAAAAGTTGAGCTGATAAATTATGACAGTGCTTAACCTGTTGTTTCAGTCCATTGCGATGCTTGATAACATTTTCCTGTCACGTTTTGGTTTTTTTTGCAGTTCTCTGCAAAAGATTGTTAAAAACAATTTGTCAGAAATTAATCAAAGTAACTCTTATGAATAGTTTTGGTTTGGTTTTTTCCCCCAATTTATAGGTGAAAACATCCTACAATCGCTGTACTTTGTTTGGAGGAATATAAGAGGAAAGGAAATTTGTGAAATCATGTGTATGCTATAGATACTTTCTTACCTTGTTTATTTAATACACAGTTTAAGGGGGATTTTTTTGAATGTGATTTTTAACCTCACAATTAAAAGTTTAAATGTGAATTAGTGCTGTGTGTGTCAGGGTGTACAGTTTCTCCAAACTTGAATTGTCAGAATTGGTCTAGTAACTTCAGAAAATAAGGTCTTGCAACAAAGGTTATACCACAGTAAGTTGTTGTAGTAAGCAATTAGCTAGTTTCCTGAAAATAAAATTGATTAATTTGTTGAGATCAGTAATAAATTCAAATTGACACAACTTTCAAAACAACTTTAACAAAGCCTTCCCTGGAAATATTAACTACTAGTGACGAGAGAAGACTGGCTAAATGTACGAGGTTGTGATCACTAGAAAAGTGAATTGCTGTGAAAAATCCTTCCTGCTGTGACTATGTAACCCTTTATAGATCAGAAGTTTGCTCCTTAAAAACTGGAGTTAACAGAGTTGTAATGCTGCCCATTCCTCCATCTAAAAATCTGATCTCTGTTTCTCTGTGCAGCATTTCTAGGCTGTGCTGCATCATGTGGGAAACGAGCTGTAGTGGTGGTACAAAGGGATTATGGGTATGATGGGGTGGCAGAGACTTCCCTGTTTGGAGTATCTCATGCTTGGTGTTGGAAAACAAAAGTTTGCATGCAGGATGTGATTCTACAGTAACTGACTTGTAAACAAACCAACCCACCCGCCTCTCACCCCTCAATCTAAGGCTTTGGAGTGGTTCGCTCATAATTTGAACTAGAAACTTAGTGGCCAAAGACTTGAAACTTATGCCATAGTCCATTCCCTTCACAACTGGACAGTTAAACTTCCCTGAAGGCAGAAAATATTATAGTGTTCTCACATATGGTGGTTTCTTCTGCGTTCTCAAAGACCATCTGCTCAACCTGGCAGTTGTATTGATTTCCTTTTTGTACCTGACTCTGAAGTCTTGATTTTTCTGGTTGAAGGAACAGATGCTTCTAACACATTAAACTTCTAAAACACAGTCAATGATGAATCACTCAATGCATTAAAAGGGGTAGGGAGGAACACCCTCTAGCACAGAGTTCCCAAACATTGAATGATTTAACTTGCTGAACACTTTAGGGACTGCCTGCTTGCATTCTATTTCATTTTGACTTTCCTTTAGAAGAAGGAAATGAACCCTAATGAAAATGCTTTTTCCCTTTAGATGTACTTGAGGGATACAATGGTACAATATTTGCTTATGGGCAAACATCGTCTGGAAAGACACACACTATGGAAGTAAGAAATCTTAAAATAATTTTCCTCTTAATGTCACTGTCATCTCTCTTCATCACAATAGTCTCTATCTTTCTAGAAATAAGATGTCTGCTTGTTTTCATCTTGTAATTTTAATTTTCTTTCCGTTACAACGTTTTGATACCCAAAATGTTGGGGTTTTTTTAGGACTGAGAATGGCAATTAATGTATTTTTTCAGCCCTCGGTAGCAGGATGAGAAACACAAGAATAACGTTTCTTATACATTTTCACTTTTAGTAGTTTGGGAGATTTCTAAGATTATTCTTGTCACTCCTGGCAAATGCTGGGCCTAAATGAATGGTCAAGGCTTTCCTTTATAGGTAAAATAAGTGCGTCATACCTGTCAGCACTTTAAAACTAATTTGTCTGTTAACTTTTTGTCCTTCAGATACTGTTTGTAATGTTGGATTCAGTATGAAAGTTTCATTTTATTGTATCTTTTTCTAATAAGGGGAAGCTTCACGACCCGGATGGAATGGGTATTATTCCAAGAATAGTGCAAGATATTTTTAATTATATTTACTCTATGGATGAGAATCTTGAGTTTCATATTAAGGTAAACTTTTCCTCATTGTTACTTATTTAATCTGTATTACAACTGGAAGTAGCCTATGGTTAAATGGATGTTCTATATCTGTTTCAAATGCCTGTAACTTGGAAAATCTAAATGTGAGTTATTTCTGAAGTAACTGACTCTTCTTAAAGAAGAATTATGTTAACACTTTAATCTTGTTTCCATTAAACATTGATGGTAGCTATCCTGATAGCCTGTGGCAGTGCTGTTAGTGCTTGAAGCTTTTGATCAAAATACCTTCTTCTTAGAGGTGTATTTTAGTTCAGCCTTAAGGACTTGAGCTTGATGTGGTATTATGTGGGATGTTGTAATAATCATGCTGGATCCTTCTGATCAAAAAGCAAAGCATTTTTGCTTTCTGATGCTTTATCTTTATTCCCCTTCCCACTTCTAGGTGTCATATTTTGAAATATACTTGGATAAAATAAGGGACCTTTTGGATGGTAAGCCTTTTATTTATATTGAACATAGAAAATATATTGTTCTGGAGAGAGTTATAAAAAAAACCCAAAGAAACAACCAACCAAAACCCTTCCCATGAAAGTAAGATAGGTATGCAGTATGCTAATAACCTATAAATGATAAGGGTACATCAAAATAAGAGTGTGGAACTAATCTATAGAATAATACTAAAGCTCCAGTAGTGGTTGTTTCCTGTATATTAAGTGTTTTCTAAGGTGTTGATGAGAAATAACATCTATGACTTGGACATGCATTGTACACAGCTCATTCATTTTGCAAAGAAATCATATGTACCTCAGCTTTAGAACTCTTTCTCTTCCAGTTTCAAAGACCAATCTTTCTGTTCATGAGGACAAGAATAGAGTTCCCTATGTAAAGGTGAGCATCAATCTGATATGTTTTCATCTTTCGCTCCTCTAGTGTACATCATTTACTTCTGGCTTGTTGGTGTGATGGTTTTTTGCCTTTTTTTTTTTACAGGGTTGCACAGAACGTTTTGTATGTAGTCCAGAAGAAGTTATGGATACTATAGATGAAGGAAAATCAAACCGACATGTAGCAGTTACAAGTAAGTATTATCTTTTGTTGTCTTAAAGTGCTTCATTGATTTGCTTCTCATATGCCTTAGAAAGTAAGGAACACAAAAGTAGTGAGCTAAATAATTCAGGTTTTTGAAAGGGTCTGGCGTATGCAGTTTCAGCATGTCTTTCAGAAACAAGTATTTCAATTCATTTCCTGTTAGATGTTGTTACTTAGACTTGGATTGAAAGGATAGAGTAAGTGAGCAGTGAGGAACTGTGAATCACTGGAGAAAAAGATGTCATTCTGCGTTGGGAATTGTGCAGAATCCCAGTTTGTGGTATTTGTTTCAATTCACCCATAAATCTGTAAGAAACGCACTGTGGCTTATCTACACTTTGGCCATTCTGTTGCATATCCTAAGTAAAGGTGGTCAGAATATATATTCAGACACGCTGCAGATTTAAGCAGCATCCCAGTGTCCCGTGGTTTTTGACCTGAGGCATGCGTCAGGGTTGCAAGGAGCCACGTCACAGGTCTCTGATTTCCCACAAGAAGCAGGATTAGGAAGTGACAAAGCGTTTAAAAAACCAACCAAACAAACCCAACCAACAAGGAAAGATGAGGTGCGTTCAAAATAATACTGCAGTTCTTAGCAACTGAAGCGACTGTCAGAAGTCTCTGAGAGCCTGTTTGAAGGTGAGTTTCACAATCTTCCAGTGCCCACCTCTTTATTCAGGAAAAGAAAGAATATACAGTCATTAAGAAAATAAAATTTTTTTCTTCTCATTTCTTTAGTTAAGGATTGAAAATAAAAATATGATGGTCCTTTTAAGGAATGACTCAGTACTGCAGTTCTACTTTGTTGCTCTTAGGTAGTAAGGTTCTGAAGTAGGGCACAGATTAAGTA